>JAAAKM020073195.1:103487048-103499559 GCA_010016025.2 Alatinidae sp. Z8VKAUB7J3
ATGAATGAATAATTCAATTATTCATATTACATTTCAGTCCTTCGTACTAATATACGGTGTTGTAAGTACAATACAGCTTATGTAACTTTTCTGTAATGTTTGTATAGAGTGAGTATTCTTAAAAGCAGTGCACCAAAGTGCTGTTTACATAGGTCGGCTTTGTTTGTCATTTGTATATTTGAATGTAAGGGAAACATGCATGCAGTGTCTGCATAGGGAAATACGTTTATATATGATTAGGTTTCCTAGGGAGCATATGCCTGTCTGGCTAGTTCTTTCATGGAAGCCTTGGTGTTAATATTAATTGACTTCAGATAACAGAAGAGAATTTTATTGAAAAGTTGTGTTATCATGAGTCCCATTGAAGTTCATTCTTTCATAGGAAATTCATAATTATTAGGTCATTCATTTCATCTTGAGCAGCAATTTGATGATATTTTTAGTCGGTGACCATTGTTTTTATTGTTCGTAAGGGTGATTTATCTCTTCTTTTATTACAAGTGTTTCTGTTGTTGTAGAGTTTATAGCTATGTTACACTCCATTGCTTAAGACAGCAACTATGCGTACATGTATCAAGGTTCATTTTCTTATAGAGGATGACGCGAATCAACGGATAAGAATTTCAGATATCGTATTTCTCTAATAGTACGTTACTTAATCCCTTGCCTCACGCTATATGCTCGATACTAAACAGTATATACAGCGATAAACTATCATAGAATGTTGCTAATTACAAAATAAATGCTTTACATACTTGCAAAATCTCGAGATTTTGAGGTGTCAATCCGGAGAAATTCAACGCACAATATAATATTTATGAAATGTCAATAATCTCGGGTTGATTACAGAAACAAATTCAGGTACACGTTACTGTAAAAGGTTGAAGGAAAGTCAAAAAGTGTTAAAAAGTTTAAAAAGAGTAAAAAAGTAAGAAGAACGTTAAAGAAAAGTAAAAAGAAGTAATACAAAAATTAAGAAGTAAGAAATAGTCTATAAAAAGGGCAATAAGCCAGAGAAAAGTAAAAACAAGATATTGTTAAAACGCCAAATTAAGCAAACTTCGACAGCGTTTCGCCTTCAGGTCACCAACAGATGATGTTTAATAAAAATTGGCTTAAGAATTTGTTAGGTGACCTGAAGCAGTCTGTCAGGAGACGAAACGTTGTCAAAGAAGTTTGCTTATTTTGCGTTTTATCTACTATAATCTATCGGTAAACTATTGACCTTTTTATTTACCAGTGTTTCCCCGTCGTAGTATTTGCCTCGGTCATCTACAGTTTCTTAAGAAAACTCCGTGCAGCTACATATGTTACCAGCCAATACCCATGTAATTTAGACTGCGTAGTAATAGGTGCGACTTTATCTCCTCAATACAAAATGGGGATAGGGATTGAATGGTCCAGAAATTGTCCCTTACCAAAGGATGTGACACTACCGAAGCCCGTTTTTCACTTCTATTTTAACAACAAGAAGGAATAAAAGACGGCAAAAGAACTGCTTCCCAACCAAGTACAAATATATTGGGGGAGTGGGAGCTGAAACCTCTGAATATGTCTGATAAGCGTCCGGAGCGTTAACTAAATTTTTGGTAGCCGGGGTAGGACAGTCATTAGCTACAATTTGGGGGACGTCAATAAAGTTTTCGTTGATTCCTAAGTTTACCGCTCGAGAATTGACTTACATTAACGTAAACATACATTCTGCGAGGAAAGTGTTCTTTATACATTTCCTCGGTGTACCGTACAAATCTCGTACCTTAGGGTGTTGATTAGAGCGGGTTTGAATACATTACATTTTCTGGAGCATAGAGGGGCACATCAATTAGTGGAGGCATTTGAAAGAACAGAGGCGCTTTTTAGAAGTTTTATTATGCTTTATATCTAATAGTAAGTTTGGTGGCAGAAAATATAAAATATACTGAGAGAAACCCCAGTCTACCTTAATGGTTGATCGTAAGTTGTCAAAATGCTAACTTTTGCTATTTCGTTAAATATTTAACATTCAAACGCTAAAGGAAATCCACTCTAACAAGATCACATATATGGAAAACAAGAAGTTACACAGTTTAAAAGATTGAAGCTAGGCAAGAGTAGTAGTATTCGTTTTGGCATAATGACTTGTTTACTTTCAGAACCAATTTTGTTAAGAATTTCTCAGTTGAGTGCTTCACTGAGGCACCACCATGGTTGGTGCCGATGGAAAAATTTTGAAAATTGGCAATTCTAGATGGCGAGAAAATGTCATTCCCCCCATCTGTTGAACCAATGCATTCCCCCACCATCTGCCTTACCCCCACCATTTTAGCTCCAAATTCGCGGTCCCCCTGAGCTGAAAATTTTATTCCCCCCAACTTTCTGGGGGGGGGGGGAGGACGCTATGTTAGTGTTCATAATTAAATGTACTTTTTGTTCTTAACTGCTCATATTGCCAAGGGTTCAAGGCCAAGTTGATTAGAACCATAACATTTCTCCTCTTGTAATACCCCTCGGATGGATAGACCGCATATAGTTTACTCTAGACAAGTGTCAGGAGAGCATTTGGCTCGGGCAATTTTTCGTCAGCATACTAGCTGCAAGATGATTACCCTCAGGATTAGCACCATATTATAAGTATAGAAAATATCGAAAGAAGGTCGACGCATAGTATGGCTTCATTAATTATGCTCAATGCCTTTAACGTCTGTATTATGGTCAATAGAAGTAGTAGTCTTCTTGTAGGTTTCTTTAATAGGGAATGGATGTCGATTCATGGCTGATAATCATTAAATAGCTGTTAGGTAGCCCCGCAAATTTGTTCAGTGAGTTAAATTTCGAGTGTTTGCCATAACAGCCGTAATTTGTGACAGACACTTGCCCAGGGCTGTCAGTACTTTCATCCTGCCTTTTGTTTACCTTACACGTGCAACACTGTAGGAGATTATTGCACATTGGTTTCACGTCTCTAAACACAAGAAGAAACACTTTTGGCTGTCCAACCCTCCTTTGCGATTTTTTTTCCCTCGTCCCAGGAACGAAACGCATTTAAACTGTTGCTGATAGATTTGAGGTTATATATCTGTAATGATCGCTTAATTTTTATTATTGATATTTTTATTATTTTTATTGAACCAGTTATACACTAATTTATCAAATTGAAGTAATGTTTCGAAGAATAAAAAGGGGACAAGCCATCTTCACTTATAACGTACGTGTTGTTGTGTTGCACCAATGAGTAGAAGAACATTAGTTTGAAAAGCAGCAAAATAAACCTGTATGCTAATAAGGGACAATACCCTGGCAAGTATCAGAGTACTGACCAAAAGCTTTGATAGATTGAGAGAGCTAGAGAAGGTGTGCAGAATCAAAGAAAGTTTAAGCTCGTACACAGTGAAATGATGTGAAATGTCTCAGTTTGGCAACAAAACTATATCGAGGAAAACTATTCTGCACAAGTAAATGCATAGCTGGTAATAATAATTTAACGAGAATGTGCAATGTCATGGCAATGAGTAAGAACTATCACAGATTCTTAAAGAAAGGAAAATTGAGGCAAAAGGGATGGCCATTATGCTGTGAGTATTTGATCAAAGGTCATCTAGCAGGTCCTGAAGCTGAGTCTTTGATACAGATGCATTTGCGATTGTCTCCTATACTTGACAACTTATAATAATAATTCAAATTACAACGGTTGATTTTTTGAATTAGTGTATTTTTAAGGAGACCGCTCATAACAAGGCCAAGAGTAAAGAGTCACTTTTAAGGAAGGCATTGACACTGCAGGTAATTCAATTGAAACCTAGCTAAAAGAAAACTACCATTAATTACGTTGACCAAGTAATTTGATTTACAACTTTCTAACGTTCTGTTTCCTGCTCTATTCTTGTTAAAGGCCCAATAAAACAACACAATTCGGACAAACCAAAAGTAGCATGTTAACTCTCATTCTGTTGAAGCAATAGGTTACGTCCTTCAGAAGGCCTTCCCTACAGTTTTGTCAATGTATACATTTTCTAAATTTTATAGTTGTGGTTCACGATGACAATAGCAAGAAAATAGCATTAAATGCAATTAAGCCGTATTTTAAAATGTTGACTTCTGTAAAACTGTCGAAAGCATCTAATACCGAGCTTATCAGCTTTCTTACTTCAATTGAAGAAGAATCATGTAATTACCAATGAAATGCATGCAGGTAATAAATTTTTGTTCTGTTCACATAAACGTTTTAAAAAACCCAATTATATTCTTCTCTTCCGTACCATCCACTTCGACTGTTCTATCTTACTCGTAAGCATACAATTGTGATATCAAAGATGAAGGTTAAACAGCTCTAAGGTTTGGATGGTTAACATCAGCCTTTGAAATGACCTTACGTATGTTGAATTGTTGGGACAGTTGGGTGTAGTGTACATGTTAGGGACATCACTCTGCATGATGTATGTTTGTGTGATCAATTTAAACAGTGGAATAGCGATGCAGAAATATATATAAACTACGTTCGCTACGACCAGAGGATATGTTGTATAATATTTATCACTGTTCCCACAAATTTCTGTGTTGAAAATTTGCTGTTTACACTTACAAGTGGTCAAGTTATCAAGCCTAGGATTATTTAACGTTGAAGTTAATATGTATAGGTACGTATACCTTTGTTTGTAGAAGCCATAAACAATTTTCATTTCCAACTTTTAAATTGCCGAAGCTAAGGCTTGGCACGGCAACTTAGTGCACTGATGAGAGGAACTTCCCCTTCTTTGTCTTCACATGTGCGAAAATCATGATGTAAATGCGAATGTCGTTGCCCGTGGTGTCAAACACCGTTTGAGCCGAGGAACAGTTACTAAAATTTATCAGGATATTATAGCAGAATTGTTTGCTACTGTTACTAGGCCTACTACTGTTGGAAAAACTGATCAACATTTTTCTTTATGTTTTAAAGGGACAGGCCTTTTGACCTAGTGCCTACAGCGTCGTGATGAAAACTACAATTAACGAGTTTATAATTAAGTGTAATTAAATACAGTACAAGATTCTTAGTGTCAGTGCCTTACGTATTTTATTAATTGTACTGAATGTCAGTCGCCTGTATTACTAGACAGACATTATTTTGAAGCTACACAGCATCTGTATACAAGTGAACAAAAATTGTACCTTTTGCACTGAGTTGAAGGAAATATATATAGGTAAATTTAGTAATGCTATCGTCAAAGAGAGTATTAAAATATAGTTTTAATAGAAATGTCAAGAGTAACAACTGGGAATAGAGAAAATATTTAAAACAAATTTATCGTGGCAATATGCTTAAAATGCATGTCTCATTTTCCTTTACTCTTGTATATTTCTTCATTTGATCCCATATCATTGTATATATTGAGCCCATGAGAAATAGTTTTATATACTATCAGTATGTGCTATGAAAGAAAGGAAAATGCCTAAAACTGTTTTTACAAACAATAGAAGCAGATGCTAAAGGAAATATTTTGTTCTCTAAAAAGTTGAAAGTGAGCAATTTATATTGCCAAAAATGTAAACCTCCTTGGAAGACATCAGTTGGATGTGTTAGATGATGACTGAAATTTGTGCCCAACACGGTTCAACACGATCCCATATGCGCATGGGCATTACCATCATAGGCACAAATTTCGCAAGGCACAAATTTCGCGATACACCGAAATGGCTTGTGTGGACCGATCAGCGTCCACCATCTATGGACATGTAGTTCGGGTACAAGTGATGCCTAGTGGTTTCCTTATCACACTGCAACCTATAAACTTCTAAGTTATTGAAAGAAGTCTTGATTGATGCAGTTGTTTCCTTTTAGGAGTCGATGTTTCGCGAATATACGATGGTACATGCTGCTTAAATCGATTAACGAACCTCAAGGTTGTGGGGTCAACACAGCCAGCCTCGCACTGGCAGGAAAATTGATAAACTACAGAGTAGATTTAGAGGAAGGCTCACGATCTTTGATGTTGGTTGACAATGCTTTTTTAGTTGTACAAACAACGCGTGGAGCGACAGCGCCTAAACACGTTTCTATTGCCTTTTTGCTTTGGTTTTCCCAAATCAAAGTGAAACGTCTCAACGCAATGGTAGTTATAACTGTAGGCCTACAGGACATCTTTTTGGTCCAAAGCAATGAACGGTGGGCTTTGGAAGGATCCAAAAATTAAAGTTTATGGAAGTCAACGAAGATATTGACCAAATACCAATGCTCGACCTAAGGAACTGTCCATGCTTACACCATTCTGTTGTCTGTACATTGCACTGTTGAAGCTGAATTGAGCACCACGTGTTACAACTTCCATCAATTCAATGAAATTTTCTTCAGAGAATTTGGGAGGGACAAGGTTACCTCTATACAGTGTATCAGCGCTTATCCAAGGGAACGTTTGTAAACAAGTTAAAGATGTCAAAAGAACACGAAAAACAATCGTTGGAACCCAGATAAAGGCTTAGGGTATGATTAGCGAAAGTGAACGAGTCTTTAATACAATTCTCCGAATAAAGATGATGTACAGGTTCTAAAATTTTTGAGAGCCACTTAGCCATTTCATGTTATGAGGACCCAATCATAGAAGGGATTTGATATTTATAATCGGAAAATTATCGAATAGATGAAGACTGTTTAATTACAAACATGTAGAAAAGAATTTATCGACAAAAGTAAGAGTTTACTACTCAAAAGTTGCCTTTTTCATTGATACGCTTAGGCTTCACTTGTTATAATGGTGACTTCGTGCAATCGTTTAGTACAACCACGTACAGGATATTTCAAACTGGTTCTCCTCGCAGTAAGTACTTGGTGACTACACTCTAGTTTAATGCTCACGAATCTTTGCAGCACTTCTCAGATGACAGGATTTTCCAGAGGACTCTTCATATGCCAGGACGTTCCATGACCATCTATACAGTTTTCAAACACCAGGACTTTCTAAAACCCTTCCAACTCCCTAGACTTTCAATGACTTTTATTGACACTTTTCAAACGCCAGGACTTTACCAAGAACCTGTGAGAAGCCTGTCTATGCTCTATAACTGTTGAAATAGATATATCTTCAAGATGTCTAGTAATCATGGCGTCCTTTACAACGTAGTTAAGAACGTCATGCTAGTAAGGAACGCGTCGTAAAGAACGCCATGCTAGAAAAGAACGCGTCGTAAAGAACGCCATGCTAGTAAAGAACGCCATGCTAGTAAAGAACGCCATGCTAGCAAAGAACGCCATGCTAGTAAAGAACGCCATGCTAGTAAAGAACGCCATGCTAGTAAAGAACGCCATGCTTGTAAAGAACGCCATGCTAGTTCTTTTATTGCTACTGCAAGCACAACTATCTTCATAATGGAGGTGGTACTAGCAGCCACATAAACATATATCTAACCAAAAATAATACACTGTTAGAAAAGTAATTTGGCCTACTATCATACAAATTCAGGGACGGGGAAACAGGGGGCAGAGGGGGCCTTGCCCCCCCAAGATTTGCAAAATCTCAATTTTTTCGTAACCACTTTCATCTTTATTAAAATTGAAATTGATTGCGACAGATATTGTGTCACATTCGATGCAAGATATGCATATTAACAAGAAATAACCCTTTCCACACAATGACCAAAGGAACCTTAGTGGAATGTGAAAAAATAAATTTGAACCCAGGCTACTTGCCCCCGCCCCCATTCCATCTTACCTTTCCACCTCGCTGAAATTGTGTAAAGGTCAAAATCATATATTCTATTAATTTGCTTGTTGCTCCCAAAAAAAATTCCATTTGCTAGTATTTTTAATACTCTTCATAGTCACTTTTTCTAAAGAGAAACTTCTTTCGTTAGCATTTAAAATGCTTCACTCTTCTCGGCTTTTCTATATTGCAGAGGGTGGATCCGGAGACTAAAGTTAACTTCCAGCTCTCATACCCTACATCTGCAGCCCTATATCTGGCAATAAACAACTTGTTTACTCAACATCAGGAAAATACCTGGCCAAGCTACAACTGCATTTAGTTTATTACCTATTAGAGTCTAATGTGATTAAAGGCTCTTTTCCTATTTCAAAAGTTTTAGTTTTCGAGGGTAATAGCTACGTATGTTGAAAAAATGAAGGTCGTAGTCCTCCTCTACGTCTTCAGGAGGTTGCGGAGGGATTTCTTTCTTCATCTTCTTCACTAATTGACCCAATTCTGAGACTTTGGTCATGGATTCTATAACAAATTCAGGAACCAACATTTTTGCCATTTTTACTGACAAATTATTACTCCGTGTCGGAGCAGTTATTAATTTTATGACATCACATACTTTGGAGTGTCCATTTACACTTGAAGAAATAGATGTATTCCTTCCCTGTAATAGAAAAAAAAGGCATAAATAAGAAGACTTTGACTCGGACTTTAAAAAGTCCCCATGAGATCCAAAGCCCTATTATTGCAAAACTGAGATGATGGAAAACCGTCACATAAGCGACTCGGCTACAATAAATGTCACTTTTGTTTGCTTGTGTTTTTCCCAAAATTTTGTACAGTACAAAAACATGTAACTAGAAAATAAAAATATTTTATTGATTTCCAAAAAAAACCTCACAGAAAATTTGCGCTTTTTAAGTTTAATGACCCTTTTCACTTGTGTTTAAAAAGAGACTTGTTCGTTTTTAATACTTAATTTCTATTCATTTTTTAATTTACAATGCAAATGTGGTATTTTGTTTCTCCAATAAATGAGAAGGGCCAACACAATATATAAGGTTAACCCACCAGTCTCAGGCCCAAATTGCCACCCATTTTTTCTTTACCGAAAACAAGAAAGAATCTCAATAGGGACTCAATTTTTTTAATTTGAGCTTTCATTAATCATGCTTTCATTTTTACATAGAGGTTTTCATGAAGTTTATTCAACACAAATAGTTGGCATGATAAAGAAAATTGTTTTTTAAGGATAATGCTCGGCTTGTCCATTTAACTGCACACACAAGCCGCAGAAAAGTAAACTTTAAGGATGATAATCGCCACATTCAAAACCTCGAAAACACGTGGCAAATTAAAAGAAAGAATAAGAATTAGGTACAGGCAGTATGGTTTTGCCATCCAAACAATTGAACAGTGGCTGTTCAGAATACAAAAAAAAGAAAAGAAAAGTAGGACCTGTGTCTACTTGAAGTTAATGACTAAGAAACAGAAATCCAGCTTATTTGGCATTGCCTTCCCATCAAACAATTCCCTCAATTCTATCAATCTAAAGAGAGCCAAACCGACCTTCTAGTATTAACTCCATTGAAATGTATCTAGAATTAAATTTTAGAACAATCTATGAAAAAGTTGTGAAATTCATGAAAAGCCTGTTATAGTTATAGCCAGTTAAAATTTTCACCAGATATGACTAATTTTTGTGTCAGGGTTATGTGACCAGACTTCTAGCAGTTACAAGTCAAATTTTTTAACAAAAATTTGCAAGATAAAAGTTAGAAAAACTCAGAAAGTTTCAGGAACTTAAAATCATTCAAAATTTATTAAACAATTTTTACAACCATGGGCCTACATAGTTTGCAGGGGGGCTGGACCCCCACCTAGAAAAATCAACCCCACCTACAAAGACAATCCCCACCTAGAATTCTAAAGGCCAACCCCCACCTGAAAGCAATTTTTTGGCATAAATTTCCAATAGTTCACATCGCCGCTTCCCACCAATAATGTAAAGAGAAACGGAACACTAAATTAGAGTTCTTCCATTGAACATTTCATCACCTCAAAGGTTACACAATGTCACTTAATTTCTTCACTTGAAAGGTTTCACACTGCCACGTCCTTGAGAAGAAACACCCAAATGCCAACCTTCTTGAGAGAAAAACTTTCCTTAGGTTAGGTGAACCAGAATCATCAATGCAACTTCTAATTTGAAGTGGATACCACGGTGTACAAAATCTATTTTAGACTGGTTGACAACTCCCACCTGCAAATATCCACCCCAACCTTAGAGGCCAACCCCCACCAGTAAATGGGACTCAAGCCGACCCCCCCCCATCTGCCTGGAGGGTGAAAACCATGGCCTACTAGCACCAAGCCCCTCCCTCCCCCTGTCAGTTAGGGTTAAAATGTCCCCAGGTCTTTGAAGTTGCCGCATCTCCATCAAAGACCCCTTAGGAGCAGTGGGTCTGACATAGAAAACACCCTAAATAAACAGAAAAACCACCAAACAGGCTAATTAATATATAAAGGGCAGCTGGGGCATCCAAGGGCCACGCCCCTTAATTTAGGCTACCGGACAGAGCAGTAAGCCATAAAGCAGGCTCAACTGCCCAGTACAGTAGGACCGCCTCTCACTGACCATGGACAACACCTGCCATCAATGTATCATCAATGAGAATAGATACAACACATGACCCTAGCCAAATGACCGAGAAGCATTACCACTTTGGCAAATCTCTCAATCAAAGATCCCTGATGAGCAGTGGGCCCGACATTGAAACTACCCTAAATAAACAGAACGTTAAAACAGGATCCAAATTATTCACGATTGCCGATCTTTCAAAGCTGTGGCTCCTCATGGATCCAGTGAACCTTTTTCTAGAGTGTATTCAGTACCTCGTAGAAAAACTAAATTGACAGAAAAATTCTTCAAACGTAATAATAGCGCTTAAATTTTCCCATCGTTATATAAACATACTATAATGACAATATCATTTGAGGAAAATGGGCTGAACGATAATAAATTTGATGATATGTATGAACTGCACTATGCTTTCTCATAAATACCTGCCAAATGATCTGTGCCTGCTCTTTCAATTATTATGCTCTGTCTCAAGGAAGGCAGATCAAACGCTCAAACACTCCTGTTCTTTCATTTCAATCCGTTTCGTTTCGGTTCTGGGTTTGTGATCCACCTTGCAAATTGTTAAAACTACATTATCAGAGAAAATCTCATCTTTTCCTTGCTTCTTTGAGCAACCTCACGCTGTTAAAAAGTTTCCTCTCTTGGGAAATTGTTCATTCGTAATTCTATCAGCGATTTCGTGACGAAGGAGAGAAAATCAACATCTTTCCATTATCCAATCGCCTTCTTCCCTGATACTTTCATTCTTACAACAAAATATAACCATTTACTCTCTTGCAAGTCAATGAAATGGGAGACTCTTTGCCAAGAAAGTATATCTTTCTACAAAAACATGCAAACTTTCTGTAAAATCAGATATCAACAAGATTTCTTCTAAATTTAGTAGATAACATTATTCATTCCTGCGCTGCTCTTCAGAAGTTATTACAAATTTGGATGATTGTTCCTTATAATCATGGTAACACCTTCCCTTCATAACTATCTCTTTTTCATTAAAAACCTTTTTCTTTTCAAACTACCTTCGCATTCTAAAGACTCTCTCTGCTTCCTAATTCAACGATAAGTGATTCTGGCGTATTAAATACTGCTTGAGTATGTGAAACAATTTTTATCCTATGAGTTGAAACAATAACTTATCTCTCAACTTCGCCCATCTTTTGCTGACCGAAACATGACTCTAGAAAAGGCAACAGGAGACAAAAACTGTTTTGAAATGGGGAGAAGTGACACAGTGATGATAGATTTGCACTAAAACCATCTCGGCTTACCTTGAATGTAATAATACAAAGATCCATCCTCTTTCCTATCTCTGTAGGCCAGTAAGATAATGATGATTTGTGCTAGTTGGAAAAGTTCTGGTTATATGCTCAGGGCTGCCTGTTGCAAGTCTTATCATCATTATACTTCAATCTGTTATAATCTTATCTATATTATTATTATGCTGCGCATGCCTTTTGGATAATGACAATGTTTACAGTAACTGCCTATGCCTGTCACTGTACAGTAGTGTCTGTTGTGTTGCAAGTCCTATCTTCATTATACTTGAATCTGTTATAATCCTATCTATATTATCATTATGCTGCTGAGGCCTCCTTGATAATGACAATGTTTAAAGTCACTGCCTATGCCTCTCACCGTACAGTTGTGTCTGTTGAGCTGCAAGTCTTATCATCATTATACTTCCATCTGTTATAATATTATTTATATTATTATTATTCTGCGCTTGCCTTTTTGATAATGACAATGTTTACAGTAACTGCCTATGCCTGTCACTTTACAGTTGTGTCTGTTGTGCTACAAGTCTTATCATCATTATACTCCCATCTGTTATAATTCTATCTATATTATTATTATGCTGCGCATGCCTGCTTGATAATGACAATGTTTACAGTCACTGCCTGTGCCTGTCACTGTACAGTTGTGTCTGTTGAGTTGCAAGTCTTATCATCATTATACTTCCATCTGTTATAATTCTGACTATATTATTATTATGCTGCGAATGCCTTTTTGATAATGACAACGCTTACAGTCACTGCCTATGACTGTCACTGTACAGTTGAGTCTGTTGTGCTGCAAGTCTTATCATCATTATACTTCCATCTGTTATCATTATATCTATATCATTATTATGCTGCGCATGCCTACTTGATAATGACAATGTTTACAGTCACTGCCTGTGCCTGTCACTGTACAGTTGTGTCTGTTGAGTTGCAAGTCTTAT
>JAAAKM020073195.1:103499659-103549877 GCA_010016025.2 Alatinidae sp. Z8VKAUB7J3
CATCATTATGCTTTCTTCTGTTATAATTCTATTTATAATGATATTATGCTGAGCATGCCTTTTTGATAATGACAATGTTTACAGTAACTGCCTATTACTGTCACTGTACAGTTGTGTCTGTTGAGTGGCAAGTCTTATCATCATTATACTTCAATCTGTTATAATTCTTGCTATATTATTATTATGCTGCGCATGCCTTTTTGATAATGACAATGTTTACAGTCACTGCCTATGCCTATCAATTTACAGTTGCGTCTGTTTTGTTGAAAGTCGTATCATCATTAAAGTTTTTTAAAAAAAAAATTAAAATGGTAATAGATTCTTAAACAACATCCTGTTGTAGATTTATTGCGGCTTGTAAATGCGGCAAACACACACCTATTTCGAACTATTTGAATTGAAAGTGCTGTGATCGATTTTCCAGTCCAATGTGAAGGCAAGTTATCAGAAGATTTATGATTTTCAACAGATTTGGTCACATATAGTCTGTTCTGCAAAATACACACTAGCCATAGATCTATTAAAGAAATTTGAAGGCCTGCAAACAAACTGAAATTGTTAAAAGATATAGAAAATAAGCTTGTTATAACACACAATAACCATGTTTTGAGGATTAAAATCGAAAAAAAAAAAATAATCAAAAATTATGAAAAACACCATAGCACTGACTATTTAGTCTTCAAAAACCTTTTATAAAAGAAAATGTTGGAACAAAACGTCGAAAAAACTTGACTTTTGGTTGGAAAATTTGCTGACGTCGACACATCCCTCCTAAATTATTAATTGTTTGAATAAGTAGGTACACTTTTGTATTTCTGCCAAACGTGAAAAACTTCAGATTTTACAGCTCAATTTGCTCCAGCACCTAAAAGCTGGTCTGTAAAATATGCGCGTGCAAAAGAATTCAAGGCGGCAATGTCATTTTTTGTAAACTTTGGTCACCCCCACCATGGTCACATAGGTTTAAATTTGCCACTTTGATATGCATGGCTGACCCCCTCTGGCTCCCTGACTACAAAGAGTAACGTGGGTAAGGAGCAGATTCAGATCTTAAGAAAATTTTGCACTTTTAACGGAAAAAGAGACTTTCGTTCAAGAAAATTTTTTACCAAACTCAATACAAAATTATTTATTATATGAATGAAACCTTAGCAGTCGGATGCATAGCAAATACATTTTCATATAAAATGAGTAATAAACTAAGGGACAATTGCCAAGGGGGCGTATTTTCAAGGGCATCTAACTGTGGGGCGTGCTCCTCAACGTTTAATATCACAAGGAAACGCGCATATTCCTAGGCATATTCCCTCAAGGCTTGTGGGTCATTTTTTCAAATGATACGATGATATAAAACGACCCCGCTGGAGCTTTGTACAGTAGTACAATTAATGAATCCCGAAGAGGAATTTTTACACTTAAACGCATAATTTCTAAAATAATAAACAAAATATAAAATAAATTGTAAATTACGTGTTGATATCGGCAATTTCCAGTTTACGAGCACAATGTCCAGTGGTTGATGGCTATGTAACGTGCACAGACACACCGTATTCGGCGTGATTTGCGTACTTGTTTCATTTATAAAAAACGAAATTTTGATACCATACTAAAAGATACATTAAAAGAATTGGATTTTTATGCTGATTTTAAATCTATAGATTTCATCAAATCTAGTCTTACTTATAAAAAGTTACAAGCCAGAGAAAATTTGCCTTTACTTTGGAAAATAGGAGGGGGGAAACCCCTAAAAGTCACAGAATTTTAACGAAAATCACACCATCACATTCAGCATATCAGAGAACCCTATTGTAGTAGTTTTGAGCTCCTATCTATAAAAATGTGGAACTTTGCACACTTAGTGTTTAATAAAGTAGAATTGACAGAAAGAGTTAAACTTTAGTGTAAAGAGTGGGGCATTGAGAAGAGAACAGCTCCTTTCATACACGGAGTAATTTCTGTTAGTTTTAAGCTTTAATGTTGGTCCTTACTTTCAGTTACAAAAAAACTAGTTTTTTTTTATTTAATCAGAATGAGAGCCAAGAGCTCATATGGCACTTGTGATGAGGTCAGAAGAGCCAAAAGCTTCTTCCCACCAAGTTTCATTACGATCTCTCTACAAGGTCCTTCTAAATATCAAATTCCATTAAGATCTGATAAACCATTTGTAAGTTAAAAATACCTCATTTTTTCTATTTTTTTCTGAATTAACGGGGAAGCAACTATTTCTAATTTAATTTGGCCAGGTCTCTGATATGCCTACCAACTTTCAGTCATAACTATATTGGTCACATATATAGTTTGAATCTTCTTCATGTATAAATTGCGGTGGTCCAGGATTTGAACCTGAAACCTCTCAAACCCTAAGCAAGATCCATACCTCAAGACCACAAGTCATACTTAAGAAGAACAATCATTTGTTTTATTGGCAAATAAAATTCTTCTCAACTATCTTGTTTGCTTGCTCCCCCCCCCGCCCCAGATAGTTGAATCAGTGAAGGAACTATTTTTAATTTAATCTAGTCTGGTCCCTGATATGCCTGCCAGCTTTCAGTGTCCAAGCTTATCTGGAAGTGCCCAAATTAGCAAATCCCTCCAACTCCCCCAAAAAGAGCAGATCCAGTACGGTTATGTCAATACTGTATCTGGGACATGTGCTTGTTCTTCCCACCAAGTTTCATTCCAATGTCTTCACTCTAAGCGTTTTCCCAAGATTCGCTGTTTCTATCTCCCTGTTAGTCCTTTCTTTGTGTAATGTCGCTTCCCATATATTCTTTACGACACGTAAACTGTGCGCATTGCGTCACTATGAAGATGTTGCGACAGTTTAGGAGAGTGACATTCTACCGCCATTTTCTCTTACCTTTCACCCGTAACAGCAAGAGTGATAGGTTTTTGAGTAGATTTAAACCAAGTCGAATTTAGAGAAAGCTCAATAAACCCCGAATTAACCCAATCTATTACATCTATTTATTGGTACATTAATTTTAAAAGATTTAATTAGCATAATAAAAAAAGTTATTTTTTATATGTTTAATAAGGTAGGCTAGGGTTGATTCCAACAAAAAAACGTAGAAACCTTGATACTAACTTCTTGCAGTCCTTTTATTTGCCAACTGTTCTTACTTCATAATTAATTTGGCATACATTAGCTGCCACTGTTATTTGTAAGTGAGTGATACTTCCATGTCATTGGCAGCACTTTAACTTACCTGGATTTTACCAACCACGTCACCACGCATTTAGGTACTAGCAGATAATCTTGCGGCTATGTGGTAAAATTGTTTCTAGTTGGTGTCTAGGCTAGGTATTGTTTTTATTGGTAGTGAGCGGTTTAGATGTATAATTGCTAGTATCATGTAAAAACTGCTTTTTTGTGATCATCATCATCATGGTCATCAGGCTGTATACCTCACCCTACGGAGGAACCCCTCTTTATATTGCAACCATAGCTTCCTGTTTTTTTCAGTTCTGGACCACGTTGGCCCAATGTAGTGGAGTAGGTCATCATGCCATCTTGTTCTGGGGCAGCCATATTAGGAAATAGACACCCACACTAGAGATGTGGAACTTGTCCGAGCTCGCACTTAGGAAACGTTTTAGCAAGTTTAATGACATTTTACGCAATTCTGCGTGTTTGGATCACGCAACATCCATTTCCAATAACGGAATGCATTGTTGGATACATGGTATCAATATTTTGCACGTTTTACAAGACCCTAGAGAAGTACTGGATAGATTCCGTAAAAGTGTTACGCGTTTGGCAACCCACTAAAGAACTGTTTCGCTTGGAAAATTAACTAATAGTGTCCAATCAACCATGTAAGATTGTAAAAATGTAGAAACCACCACAAAGTAGTTTTACCTAGCTAGGTGTGTTCTTGTTTTTATTTCGCCTGATATGAGTGTTCTCACTTGCTCCACTTGCTCGGACAATTACATGTGACATTCATTTTTTTATTAGCCTTATATATAAAAATGCCATTATATTGATTCAGCCTTAAGATTCTTTTAAATTCTGAGATATTTTCCTAACTTTTCTTTATGACTATCAATGCGCTTTGACACTACATAAAAAGTAAGTTGACTTGAAGCACCAACGTCTGCCCTATAATACAAATTAATAAATTTGACGATATATGGGTATACATCGGGCATGAAACAGATGGACAGAAAGTCAAAGCGTAAATGATAAGATTTTAATCGTTGTTTTCTTAAAAAGTTGGTAAAAGCCATCTTAGTTTAAGTGTTGCGGGAATCAATGATATGACGTCTAAGAAGAGGCAGGCCCAAGAAGGTCTTCAAGAGAAAGGGACGTTTTTACCCTACGGGTAAAACGCAAAGAGGGAAACTGCAATTTCAGCAAGGTTTTGTCTTATTGCATAAATTCAGGCCTTATGTGCAGTATAGCGTTACTGGGCTAAGAAGTATCCTCCTTCAAGGAGCTGTCCCGTTTGATAGATGGTTGCAAAGTATAAAGAAGCCATGTGGTTGCATGCCTACGAGAAAGCAAGTAAGTAGTATATGACAGGGAAATACCATCTTCCACATTATTCACGAATTATACATTCTCAAACCTAATAGAAGACACATCTCACTGAGTTACTGTAGCTCCATACCGAGTCACTTTTGTGCACCAAGTTAAGTTAACCATACTCTTAAATAACGAAGTCAACGATAGATTACAAGTCGGGTGCACTCTTCGCAAAGACTCGAATTTGACGACATAAAATGCATTTGCTACCAGGTACTCTGGACTACTATTAAAAATGTTCAATTTCTTAGTGGGCACCCAAAACTATGCTCAGGGAATTGGCTATCAGTGTGTAGTTAACAGTGCCAATGAGTGGAATTGTTTACAATTCTATTTTGAGCCTGGCCTTAGGATTATTTTAGGAGACTGTGTTGAGACGTAACTTGGCCCAAATTGTTCTTAACTCCGTAAAACTACTCTAGGAAGCGTAAAAGAATCAGCTCAAGTGTCTCAATAACCTCTTTGATTTTACGTAATTTTTACTGAAAAGAGATATTTTACGTAACTCAAATAGTTAGATATCTGTCCCTGTGTTATCAACTTTGTGAATATTTGCTCATCCAGATCCAAATACCGTATTTCCTCTAATTATAGATCCCCTCTAATTATAGACCCCCTCCAATTATAGACCCCTTTTTCGCATCATTACATACATACATACATACATACATACATACATACATACATATATTCATACATATATGCATACATATATACATATATTTATATATATGTATACATATATACATACATACATACATACATACATACGTACATATATACATAAAATCCTACATACATATATACATACATATATACGCACATAAATACATACTATTTTCTATGTTTTCTTCTGCAATCTTTATTTGTTGACAATTTTCACACAATTTATGGTTATGGTTGCTAGTATGCCCAAAAAGTTTCGAAACGCAAGAAAGGCCTTCGGAGGCTGTTGTATGTGGGCTGAATTCAATGCATTTCATCAATGTTAAGTAGGCTGTTTTTTAAATGTTAAGTGGATTGCTAGCCGCAGTTAAGCCGCTCGTAATCCAACTGATATCACAAGCCTTCCCGTTGCTGCTTCAGACGGTTTATGCTGGTCATTTTCTGCGTTTTCCGAATTTTAGTCCCACTAAATATTTCTTAGCATATGGAAAGTATGAGCCACACATCACATCGTGTTTGTTCATGCGCATGTAGCAAGGTGAGTAGCATTTAACAGGTACACGTAACATGTTTTTTCATTTGATTCGCCAGATACCCATTCAATGAAGATCAAAGCATACCTGTTCCGGACTGGGAGTTGTACAATAAGCTTTATCTCTCTCCCCCCCCACCTACTAAAACAAATCTGCTGTTTGACTTTTGTGCTGCAATGCTTCGTGAATCAGGGCACTTCTTAGGTGCGTTTGTCCTAAGGAACACAATAAAAATATGATTTTTCTGTTTTCATAGGATCAATTTCTGTCTCGAATTATTGTTAAAGGGTTTTGGGAGAGCCTGGTGTAAAATAACTACTTAAGCTCCCTTCGGCCTAAGTTATACAGGTAGTTTACTTCATGTAGGTAAAATATTGGCGAATTGAACGAACTTCGTGAAGGTTTTGAGATTATGTGGTAAGAAGAGCTGATGTTAGTTGTGGAAGTTGGGCAGATTAATCATCCAGGATATTATCCGTGAGGTAGGTGAATCCAATGAAGGCATCCAAATCAAGAATAGGCAAACAACAACAAGTAAAACAATGAGGAATTAATCTAAGAAAGTGAAATTTGTTTAAATCTTAAATGAATATTTTGGTTCTGTATCCTAGAGCCAAGGGTTCTGTATACAAAACAAATACGTAAACATATAATAACAAATAAAAATACATAAAGCCACTCATGTTGGACAAGACACTGCACTTGCTCATATTGTTCGACTTGTTGAAGAAGCGCAAACATCCAAGGTACGTGATACTCAAGGGCCTTTAGTAAAACTTTTGAAACAATGTTGTTTATGGCAGCTTTGCCGTGGTCAAAATATGCATTAGCTTCCATTCAACTTAGAGGTTGCGGTGGCCTTTACGTACTGCTGTCCTATGATATTTCGTTAAATATCAGGGTAGGGCTAAAGTCAAATTTACTAAGAATATTAGCCAAGGCCCAGGAGTTAGTTCTGTAAGGTAGTAAATTTTCAAGAAGTGTCCTGAAGGACACAATACAGTGTTTAGCGCTATTCTAATTTTCGTTCTTCCAATTTTGCAAACACACCGCTGACGGCAGCGTACAGGAATTCGGTTTTCGTGTAACTGTTCTGATCCGTGCTTGCGGACTGTAATTGCTCAGAAGATAAAGTTTAATTCCCCTTCAAAGCCGTTGCCGTGTTTATGTTAGCTTTGTTAATGATGATGCCACAATATGTGATCATCTTCAATCGAGCAGAGAAAATCTTAAAGAGAAAACCTTCGAAATGTCAGTATCAATATCACTGCTTGTCTTCAAAAACTCGAGACGCGAATCTGTTTCAGGTGCAAAGACACTAGAAAAATTAAAAATATATCACCACCGGGACACGAACCCGCAACCTGTGCTTGCAAGGCGTATAGTCAATCAGCTGAGATAGGTGACCCCCGATGTTAACTTACACTATTTCTTTAGTCGCCACATTTGCTCCTAATCACCCACCGGTGAGGTTCGACGCAATTGGAGAGAAGCCTCTCTGCGCCATGTGATTGGGTCAAGAAAGACTACCATGTGGCCCGTGATGCTGCCAAAAGCCAATTGAAAGACACTAAGTATCATCGAGAAGAGAGGATTTGAAATGTCAGTTGAAAAAAGACACAGAGTAGAAAAGGAAAAGAATTTTTTAACTACTAGGATACGCCGTAGAAACTGATTCATTATCACCAATGGTAGATTTTATAGATTTTGTGATTATACATAGCATGAGTATGTATGCTGGATCCGTGGAGGTGGTGTAATGGATTTCACAATGTACAGCAGACTTGGCGAATATAGGGAGTCTTGAAAAAAGGCACTAAATGTATGAGAAGGAACGGAAAGATATAAGCCTTAATCTACCCCAATGGAGGTACAAGTAACATTTTAAAGGCGTTACACAGACCTTTTAAACGTATAAGCAGATGGCGCTCAACTACCAGATTGGAACTTCCCCATCTGCCAGGAGGATTTGCCTTTGATAGGCTTGAATTGAGTTTAGCTTCTTGGTCATGACCGTTTTGTTTTGTTTGCTGATTTCGATCACAGGTGCTTCTCTGAAGTACCATAGCAGGACAATTTGATAAGTAGGGAGATTAAACACAAAAGAACACTCTTTGAAACTGGAAAGGGTACACGTATTTTTTACTTGAAAGATTGTTTAGCGGCACAAAATTGGAATCTTGCGTTGAGTAACGGATTAATTTTGCTAAACGTTTTCGCCATACACTGGTCACATCAGCCGTATGGGGTGAAGTAAGAAAGCTTTTACAATGAATTTATAAGAAACGAGAAGACGAAAACACATAGAAGGAAATGACAATCACGAAAGCGACACCTTTTTCTGCCACTCCTGTTATTGAAGAACGCGTAAATTGTCCACAGAGCACAGGCTTTTTGTTTTTGATAAATGCGGCTTTTAAAGTGACAATATGAAAAGAAGATGATGGTGATCGGGCTTTGGTTTATACCCTAAACGAATCCTCTTGATAGTTTTCAGCCCATAATGGGTTTTCGAGCAAATGCTGTTCTATTGCTGAGTCTGTTTTGGGATCTGTTGACTTAGCTTTGTTAACGCGATTCGTTAAAAATGTGGAAACTTTACTGCGTCTACTAACGTAGGCCGGCACATGTTGCGTGATTCTTTGATGTAACCTATGCGACTTACGACCTATATATTCGCTCGCACAGCGAAAAATCAATTTATAAACTAATAAACTTTTTTGTGTGACAGGTAGTAGGTCGTCTTGGGCAACAGGCAGTAGCTTTTGGGTGGAATAAACAACACGTGGTTATACAGTTGGGAAACTCGTGGCTGTTTTTATTTTTTATAAAAAACTTAAGAAGACATTCCCAATCCATGGTAGTTGCAAATATACTGGGCACTTCATCGAAACACATTTTGAGCGAGAAGAAAACTTGGCAATTTGATTAGAGATGACAACGTTGATAACATTTTTAGGTAGCAGCCTGAGTCCGTTACTCAACGCGATATTCCTTATTTGAAGAAGTCGGCTTTTAGTACAACATTTTTGACTTCCATAAGTATTGTTGCAATGGCTTATTAGAGTGTCGCTGCTTTTGACACTTTTTTTTACAATTTGGTAATAAATAAGAGCTTCGATTTTTGTTACAATGGTTCTCTTCTTAACTAGAAATAGCTTTGATTTAAGTGAAAGGACTTTTAATGGCCAAGGTGCATACATATACTAAGTATATCAACGAACCTAATAAAGTCATTGTGCTCCACTTGATAAATGATGAGTCAGAGACGTATGCCGAGGATTTTTGTAGTGGATCCTGGAAAGAAGTTGGCTCAATGGTGGAAACAATCAGCCAAACTCTTGAAAACTCGCGGCCGGGTTCAAAATTTCCCCTGTTTCATCGTATCGGGGGCGAAGTTCCTGTTTCTACCCTAGAAGTCACACTGCTTGAAGAAGAACTCAAAAAGATCAAGTTAGCTCTTAAGAAGATGCCTTTAAGTGAATCACGTATTGTTCGCTTTCGTGGTGGTAAGGCTGAAGTCAAACAGATTTCAGACCGGGATCTCAAAACTTATCGGGGCAATTATCATAAAAGACAAGAAGGTTTAGCCAAAAACCTTTATGAAAGCCACAAGTATTCTATCGATTTACATGAGAAGATGTGTCGGCTGGCTAAAAAATCAAAAACTGGGCTTGCTTGGAAAGTTTTGGATTTGAAAGAACTTAAAAATCTCAAAGCCAAAAATTCTTCCACTGTAGTCATGGCGATGGCAGCAGCGAAAGCTTAAAAAAGCTTTTCTCGCTTCTCTTCATCAATTCTCTGATTATTAATGATGTTAAAAAGGCCCGAAGCCCCTTTCCCGAGTGTCTCCTTGGGTTAAAATAGTGTCGGTTTTTGATTTCCCTGTTGTGAATTTTTTAAGGAGAATTTGAATGCAAATCTATGTGGATAGTGCCAATCTTGATGAAATCAAAAAAGCTCTTGAAGTCGGGCTTTGCGATGGAGTCACCACCAACCCAACTTTAATTGCCAAAGAAAATAAATCTATGGAAAAAGCGATACGCGACATTTGCGACTTTGCCGAAGGGCCTGTCCACGCCGAAACGCTTTCTCTGAAAGCCCAAGAAATTGTGGAAGAAGGCAAGCGTCTGGCTTCGTGGTCGAGCAATATTGTGGTCAAGATTCCTTTTTGTCACGAGGGGTTGCAAGCGGTCAAAATTTTGAAATCCGAAGGCATTGACACCAATGTGACCTTGGTTTTTTCGGCTTCTCAAGCTCTGTTAGCTGCCAAAGCTGGGGCTCGTTATGTTTGTCCTTTTGTTGGGCGTCTGGATGACATTGGCGGAGACGGTGTGGGGCTAGAAGCTTATAGAAATCTTTTTACGGTGCCATAAAAAATTCCTGTAATCTTTCCGGCAGATTTTGCAGTTTGAACAAATTTATCTTACGGAGAAATTCCAGAACGAGGCGTCTAAATAATACGTCAGCATTCATAGCATTAAGAGATGCAAAAAACTCTTTTAGTTGTATTCGTGGGCGGGATGGAACTCGGTGGTTTAGATTGATAAAAGTTTTTGTAATTTTGCCTTCTATTCAGAGATCAAAGCGGTGATCCGTACAACCTCCGCTCTTTGCCACCGAATTTGGACCTGTAATTCACTGGCGTTTGAATTATTTCACCTACTAGTTTCAGTAACCTCGTAGCGACACATTGGAAAGAAAAGTATATTATCATTTATCACATATATTTATTCATATATATCATAACTTCCATCGCAATATGACTACTAATTACAGAACTTTAATAGGCATTGGTACACATTTTACAGTTAGTAAAGGCAAGGTGTATAAAAAAGTTTTGGATATTCTAGACTTCAAAATACGTTTAAGCTCTATAAATTGCAAATTCTAATGTCCTGATAACGACGCATGCTTTCCAAAAACAGGTATATCATTCCACTCATTTATTTGTGGTACTAAGCAAGAATATTGTACAAAATAGCGATAACATTTTGCACTGAAAAACGTTTTTCGTCTGACATTTCTCAGAGTACAATCGTCAGAAATGATCGAAATGAAACCTACGAAACATTACACCCGACTGATTTTCTAAAACAAACCTTCCAGTCCAATGGCTACCCGGAAGATGTCATTGACGCTACTATCAACGGTAAACTTTCAATTAACCTTGTAGAGCAGGCTGATTGGTCCAAAGACACAAGCCATGAAGGTAATCCAATTCTGATTGGATCTTTCAAAATACAGTTCGATTTAATGTTTAGTACTCATCATTTCGTAGTCATTTCGATTATTTCTGACGATTGTACTCTGAGAAGTTTCTTGTGAAAAAGCTTTTCAGTACAAAATGTTTTCGCTATTTCGTACGATATTCTAATATTTTGTAGCACCCACACATATTCTTGACTTATCTTGAAAAGAAATGAAAGGAGAATTGTTTAACCGACCCCCACCGTTATGTAAAGTAGAAACGTTAGCGATTGTTCTTTATTATTCTCCTCCAACTCGCAAATACAACTTTTCTTAGGTTACCTTGATTCACAGCGTCAGAAGTATTCAGTTTAAAGCGGATCGATTTTCTCCTGAAAGGCACTGGCCGTCGAGACTGCTATGTTGAAGTCAAGAATGTAACCTTGCAATTGGCGCCAGGCGTTGCTGGTTTCCCGGACGCTGTCACGCAACGAGGTGCCAAACACTTGGAAGCCTTGGTCCGAATGGTCGAAATGGGGCATCGCGCCGTTTTGATTTATTGTGTTCAACGGGAATCGGCGGAAATGATTCGACCTGCTGCCGATTATGATCCCCATTACGCGGCCACGCTTCAAACGGCCATCGCGGCAGGTTTGGAGGTTTATGCTTACCAGGCCGATTTTGAAAGGGCTGGACCGAAATTGGCCCGGTCACTGCCAATTCACTCTTCCCCCGGTGAATAATTAGAAAAGGAGAAACTCATGGTGTTCTGGATCCTGCTCCTTTCCGCCTATCAAGCGGCACCAACAGATGAAGCCTCGCTTGTTCAAAGTCGATTAATGCGGTCGAACCAAAAAGTAATATCCGGACTGCCGGCACCGGGAGAACGTCAAAAACACACGGCGCGGGCCTTGTTAACCTTGGGTCAAAATGGGGATCCCGCCGCCTTGGACACCTTGGTCCGGTATTTTGAAGATGCTCAATTGCAGGGTACTGCCGTTTTCGCTTACGGTGAAATTGAACGTGCCTCGATTGATCCGTTGATCGCCATTGCCGAAGCGGTGAAGCCTGAACATTTGCTGGTATGGGTCGAAGCCCTTTCCAAGTTGGCGAAACCCGAAGAAGCTGAGCGATTGGCTCAAGTTTGGCGATCCTTACCTGAAAAATTGAAAGGTCCTGCGCTTTACTACCTTTGGCGAAACAAATGCCGCACCCTCACCGATGGAGTGATCCACAAACTTGAGGCAAGGATCGAGCCCGAGGATGTTGGCTACGTCTATTATCTTTACCGTTCCCAAACCAAAGTGCCGGCGAAACTGATACTCCAACTGTTATTTGCGTTTAAAGGCAATGCTCAGGCGACCATTTATGCGACACGGATAAAAGCAGATCCGACCTCCGACCGTTTGGAGCATGCTTATAAAGCCTTGTGTCAGGCTCGGGATTGGCGGGTTCGCGTCAATGCGCTCAATGCTTTGAGTGATCCTCAATTGAAAAAAGCTGCGGGTTTGGCCTTGCTAGCCGATACCAATCCCAATGTCGTGACGACAGCGCTCGCCATCTTGGTCCGGCTTGGCAATAAAGATTTAGATCTCGATTTGTACATTACAACCATGGTATTGAACGTGTAAATTACCGAGCTTATGCCCCTCTTTCATTTCCCTGATATTCGACAGTGGTCCATCTTCATTCTCACTTTCGCCCCTAACCTAATAGATATAAATTTCCTGTGATGAACTACTCAAATATTAGATGAAGTTCAATCATTGGAGATTTATATATGGAAGGATGAGCTCATAGTAGAGGTATATGGGTTGGGGGATCTTTTGGCTTTATAAAGCAGGCAATTTTAGTCCATTCAGGATTACGTTTTAGAGAGGTTGTTCACAATTGCTATCGTTTTAGTAAGGCTTGTTGCTATTTCGTACAAACCAGTACATTGTTGTTCCAACTTCTCTTTTAGTCCTCTGGGCATTAATTAATTTCTTTTTGTCGATCATTACTTTTTTGTTTCAAATAACGTGTTGCCGTTGCCGTTTTGAGCTACTGCTTGCTTTTGGGTTTGGTTTGGTGTACGGGCCCTGCGTAAGCCCAAGCGTCAAAGTTGACCAATGTCTTCTCTGGGTACGTCACCATTTCCCCAGGGAAAGTGGCAAGCTATTCCAAGGCTCCCTATCGGCTCCCAAACATATGTTCTCTCAGTGTGTCTCCAGCTGAACAGTCGAATAGCCAGTGCTCCAATGTATGGTCCGATCCTTTGCAGGCGGGGAATGTGGGGTCGATTTCCTCATTGATTTGATGTTTCTAAGCTTTGAGGGCTGGGTGATGTCCGGATCGTAATCTTGCTATCAGGATCTCATCTGCACTGGTATTTAATTCACTTTATCTTTTCAGAGACTTCTTTTTTCGTAAATGCTTTGGTGCGATCGTGGGTGGTTGGTGGGTCTTGGAAGATTGAATCGATTATCTGGGAGGATTTTGAGTAAGACGTGGGCTTTGTACTTGGAATTTGATCTTGATTTGTACGTTGTGGTACCTCTGGGTGTGTAGGAAGTATGTCTGGATCGTGTTGTTGCCATAGTGGGTTTTTGAAGTTCTGTGGTTGGTCTCTGTGTTGTAGATGAATAGGAAGTTTGGCCGTGAGATCTTGTGTTTTTCGTCGCCAGCTTGAACGGAAGGGAAGTCGTTGTGCAATCGAATTTCCAAGTGCCATTTTCTTTGGATGATTATTTCCATTTTATCAAGGTTTGCAGAGGCGTAAAAAAGTGCATCGGAAAGTAAAAGTTGATTTTGTTTATTTGTACCAGTATTGCGATTCGATTCAACTAAAGCTGGAGTGCTCAAGAAATTTTGTATGTACTTAGTAGTCTGAGAAGGACAAAGAACTGATTTTAGAGGTCCTTTACATACATCTGTACACGCTGGGTCTGTACTGCCATAAATACACCGGATAGGAGAAGCTGTTGTTTTTATTAATTTGTCACAGCCAGGTTCGTTTGAATCCTTTGGACATTTAGTACGTGATCTGGTAGTGACGGAAAAAGGTCGTGGAGTACTACTGCTGGTTAAAGTAGAGGTGCTTCGAACTACACATCGGATATCCCTGAATTGTTCTGAGCAAACAACTGGACACGCAGGATCTTTACTTCCAGGATAACAGTTGTGCAGCTTCTCTTCTTTTGGTACAGGCCTATCTTTAGTGCAACGCTCGTCCCAGAAAACGCTGTCACATATAACTGGGCAACTAGGAGCTTTACTTCCTGGGAAGCACCCAGGTGTGATAGAACTCAAAGGCTGACTACACCGAATGTCTCTAAATTCTTCTGAACAAATTATTGGACAGGAAGGATCACTACTACCAGGATAGCAGCTGAAAGGTCTTTCCTCTTTTGATGTTTGTTTATCTTGGTTACAGCGCTCATCCCAAAAAAGGCTATTGCAAATAATTGGGCAACTAGGAGATTTACTTCCTGGAAAACAGCCTGGTTTAGTAGCTGTTAAGGATTCTCTACACCTAGTATCCCTGTACTTCTCTGTACAAATAACTGGACACACGGGATCTAAACTACCAGGATAGCAAGTTGACGGTCTTTCTTCTTTCTGTGTTGGTCGATCTTTATGGCAACGTTCATCCCAGAAAAAACTGTTGCAAATTACTGGACAGTTAGGATTTTTACTTCCTGGAACACAACCTTGTGTGGTAGTAATTAGAGTTTGAAAAGTAGCTGTAACACTTTTTATATCACATCGACTGTCTTGAAACTCATCATTGCATATAATAGGACAGTGTAAATCTTTACTTCCTGGAAAACAATCAGCCGGAGTCTCTGTTCCTTTCTTGCATCTTTCATCTTGGAAAGTTTCAGTACAGATAACAGGACATGAAGCTTCCTTGCTGCCAGGAAAACAAGGACTTTCTACGTTTATCTTGTTACACCTTTTGTCCATATAAAGTTCATTACAAACAATTGGACAAGTTGGGTTCAACGAGCCAGGATAACAGTTTGGTGGAAGGAAAGCATATATATTACTTTTCTCTGTATTAGAAGGGGGAGTTTCGTGGGAGGATCTTTCCATGGAGGAATTTGTCATGGGGGAAGAGAATTTCAATGAAAGAGGCGCAGGATTTTCTAGCATTATTAAAAGAAACAATGGAAATAAACATGAAAAGTTTTTTTCAACTGAAAGTATGGAGCAGCATTAAAACTTAAAACGAACAGAAATTATTACCTATATGAGGGGTTTCGTCTCTTCCTCAATACTTTGCCCTTTACAATCAAATATTTTTAGTAATTTCAACTATCTAATTTACAGCCTTTGTGATTCACGGGTCCTTCTTTAAGAATTAGGACAAAATTTAAGGTTTAGTGTAAAGAGCGAGGTATTGACGAGGGGGAGAATACCCTCATATACGTAATAAAATTATGCTAATATAAAAGTTCGTTACAAAAGTTAATTCGTAAGTTACTTATATTTATTACTGATAAAAACGTTTGTAAAAAATCAAAGTTCTAGTTGCCTTTTTAAGTAACAAAAAAATTGGAGGGCAACTAGCCCTTCTCCTCCATTCTTTGTTTTCTCAAAATCGTCCGATCAAAATTTTGAGAAAGCCATTTATCCAAAAGAAATAAATTAATATGCAATTTTCGTTTTAATTATTCACTTGCGGTGAGCCAAAATCAAAACATACATTAATTCAAAAACTTTCGGGAAAAAATTAGTTTTTTCAACTGAAAGTAAGGAGCGAGATTAAAATTTAAAACGAACAGAAATTATTCTGTATACGGAAAAGACTGCTCCCTCATCAACTCCCCGCTCTTTACGCTAAAGTTTCACTCATTCTCACAGCTCTACTTTTTAAAACAATAAAAAACTTCAGCGCAAAGAGCGGGGTGTTGAGGAGGGAACAGCCCCTTTCATATACGGACTAATTTTTGTTCATTTTAAGTTCTAATGTCGCTCTTTACTTTCAGTTGAAACAACTTGTTTTTTAATTTTCTTTTTTTTATCGGCTTTGAACTTAAGCGTGAATAAAGCCAAGAGAACCTTAATAAATTTGAAAATTTTCGAAAGATTAGGCCATTTTACCTCTTGACGTCAGAAAATGGGCATAATATTTTCTCTGTCTCTCATATAATCTATTTGGGAGCCTAATATATCATTATTGTGTTTATGGTCAAATGTAACTTGTTGTTTATATATTAGCTTCTCCCAAATAAAATATGTTTACAAGAGGAATTGTCTACGGATTGTTCTGAGTACCCTGCTGAATGCCATGAACGGTTCACCCGAACGGGTTCGGAGGATGCCGCCCTCACCGCGCACGGCTTCGGAGATGAGGAAAGAATTGACTTGGTGGTGGTAGAGGATGGTGGGGTGGAATTGAATGAATTCCATGTTGACCACTTCAATGCCTGAGCGGTAGGCCATGGCAATGCCGTCACCGGTGGCAGTGCTCGGATTGGATGTATAGGGATATACTTTGCCGATGCCACCCGTTGCCAAATAGGTCGAGGCTGCCAAAAAGCCACAGACCATGCGTTCCCGTGTGTCGAGCACATAGGCACCGACCGCTTGGGTGTATTGGTTGATGGTCTTGCCCCCGGTTTGATGGGCGAGAATTAAGTCGATGGCCATGAAGTGTTTGAAAATACGGATGTTGGGGTGAGCTTCCACTGCAGCGACCAACGCTTTCATCATGGCTGCGCCGGTTGCATCTTTTGCATGGACCACGCGTGCATGGCTGTGGCCACCTTCTCGATGGAGGCTCAACCCTTCTTTGCCGCGGGTAAAGTCAACACCATAGGCGATCAGTTCGTCGACAATGGCCGGACCCTGTTCCACCACTTTTTGAACCACAAGTTCATCACAAAGTCCGTAGCCACATTGAAGGGTATCCTTGAGGTGTGAAGCAAAACTATCCATTTTGCCCAAGACTGCATTAATGCCTCCTTGGGCGTATTGCGTGGAGCTGGCTTTGAACTCATCTTTGAGGATGATGTTGACTTTGCCGACTTCCGCCATGTGCAGGGCGAAGCTGAGGCCGGCGATGCCTCCGCCAATGACCAGGAAGTCAGATCGGTAGAGTTCCATGATTTAGGATCGTGCTAGCATGGCCAAGAGCGGTTTTTCCGCCCGTTGTCTCAGGTCTTCGGCCATGGTTAATTCTGGGGTTCCGGTTTTTAGGGTGCGGTAGACTTTTTCGAGGGTGTTCATTTTCATAAAAGGACAGTTGTTGCAGTTACAGGTTTCATCGTCGTTCAGGGCAGGGATAAATGTTTTACCTGGCTCATTTTTCTTCATTTGATGAATGATGCCCGGTTCTGTCACAACGATAAAGGCCTGTGCTGGGTTTTCTGAAACGAAATTGAGGATTTTCCGCGTGGAACCCACGAAATCGGCTTCGTTTAGTAAATTTTCCGGACATTCCGGATGAGCAACCACGGCGGCCTCCGCACGGCGAAGCTTGAGTTGGACTAGTTTGTTGTGGCTGAAGGAGCCCTGAATTAGTGAAAGATGTGCGGTATTTGGTGGGTGGAATTTGGAGGTATTTGGTGTATTGCGAGTATGTCAATACCACCAGGAAACAATGTTTAAATCAATAAAAGTATTGCTTAAAATCTTTACCTACATAAAGTACACGCTTGTTCGAGGAAAACTTGAAAACTGCAGCATATGTATGTTCATCAATCTTTGCTACGGCACCTGCTTTATCCTTCACTGCTTTTTAACTAGTCCAACAGTATTTTTGTACAGTGTTGTCAATAAATGCAATTTTTTATTTTTTCGTTAATTAATGCTCGATAGAAGTTTTCATAAAAGAAAAGCTCGATAATATATCGTTGATTTTAGACATGAGTAATTGTTCAGCTTCAAGACTCGTCTATCTATTTAGCTTCTAGTAGCCATTATGAAATTTCTCAGAGGACTTCTGCTATTGGCTAAACTTCGCTTACTTTCTTTAAGCGAAGTTTAAACTTGAAAAAGTTAAATACAGTTCAGCTTTTTTCCGATTGCAGCATAGTCAACCAAGCCATGTCAGTGAAACGGTTTATTAACTTTCTACGCAGCTTTATTAAATTTATTGACGCCGTTCGTTAATTGAAATCCAAATTTTAATGTGCAAGGATTAAGTTTCTTTTTGCTTTCTCTAATTCTACTAAGCAACACCGAACAATCAGTAGTTCTGACGGATTTCATTTCTGTCAAACTCACCATATAAATTTAAAAGAAATATTATTAGCATAAATAATATTAAAACATAACTAAACAGCAATATCAAAACCTAAGACGAACAAAAAAAAGTCCCGTAATGAATCAAACTTAATACAAACAAAAATTATTATTTCTATATAAATAAAACCCAAAACGAACAGAAATGAGAAAAAATAATCAAATGAATAAACAGACATTAAACTGAACAATGCAGTTAAGCTTAAACCGAAGAGAAATTACCACAAAAGCAGTAGAGCTGCCCCCCCCCCTTTGACATTCTAATGGCCATAGCATCATTTGTGCTTTACTTAAAACTAAATTTATCTAAAGCATTTGCCCTTAAACTTTGAAAAACCAAAAATTGCTGAGGCTCACAGGTAATACCATTACCACATATTAAACAATCAGTGTACTCTTTTTACTTTGTCTAATATAAATGACCTAAAACTATAAACCATTATAAATATAAATCAATACACTAGTGGGAAGAATTAGCCATCTGATCAAACTTTCAATTTTAGATATTATACTTTAAATTTTACCTTCAGCAACGCTCTATGATGCTCTAGTGCGCAAAACATTTTTGTCGCTCAAATGCAGGGTCAAAACCATATTTTTTACTGGACTACCTAGGTAAGTGACCAAAATCATGATACACTAATGGTCCCATAAACTAAAAGCAGTATCCAATCAAAAAAGAAAAGCTTGGTCATGAGATTAAGAATCTAGGCTGTTAAAAAACTAGGATTGAAATTTAAAATTACGTGTGCTACGGCTGTAGCGTTTACGTGCGTTCAATTTTATGTGTTTAATAGAATTGAAATTACGTTTTTGTATATGCCTCCACACAAAATGTCCTTAATCAAGGGAGAGTATACTTTTAAATTTGATTTACGAATTGTTCCCATACTCAGCAAGTACGCCACCTAGAGTAATATAAAATTATGGAAAAATGAAAAGCTTGCAAAGCGCAATAACGTTCCTTGTACGTTCAAACCATTCTTCAACGTTCCAAATTTCTTGGGAACTTCCTAGCTTTTAGAATTTTGCATTGTTTTAGAAAACAGGTTTGAATTCGACTTCAGAGTTTGAACAATGTTAAATAATCTTTACGATGATATTAGAATACTATACAATCACATGTGGAGCCATTTTGTGAAATTCAAAGGTTTTGCTAAACCCAGGTTGAATACAAAAATAAACTACCATGTTAAGCAATAAACCCGTAAAGCCAATATTGTATTTAGTTAATTTATATATTATGCACAAACCACTCTAAAATTTCTTGAGCACAAACAGGCCATCATAAAAAAAACCTTCCAGTTTGAATTTGTCGCTTGAATTTACAATTTATATGTCAACAACGAAACCGACAGAATTTTGTTTTGTGGTCTAAAATCGATAAACGTTGACATAATGGCAAATTTTTACAAATCAGACACCCACCGCGTCGACAAAGCATCAATGAAGCGGGAAATCCCTTATTGTTCCAACAGAATTGCAGCTGCACCAAGGAAAGTCACTTTTGTATGGAAATCATTAAGTTTTACTGAAAAAAAAAAAAACAACAAACAAGAGCTAAGAGCTCATATGGCACTTCTGACAAGGCAAGAAGAGCTAAGAGCCAAGAGCTCATATGGTATGAGCTCTAAAAAATTCTAAGAATCAATGGATTGATTTAAAAGGAAAATCAGAGGCTTAATGCCGGTCAGGATGTAAAATAAGAGCTCCGTCGATGACCTGCCAGTATTCATTATAGGTCATGGTCGAAATGCAGTCCGCCTGGCGCTGCAGCAGCGGGTCGACGTTAAAGCCCTGCTTCAGCACTTCCACGCCGCTCTCGCCCTTGCCTTCGGTGGAGATGCCCAGCTGGCTCATCCAGCTCATAAAGGGGAACTCATTGCCGAAGAACCAGACGCCCAGGGTACGGTTGGCCAGGTCTTCCGGAGCTGCGATGCCAGTGTCCTTCCAGCAGGTCAGCATCATGCCGGAGGATTTGAACGGCTGCGCGATATTGACCAGCGGCAGGCCCTTTTCGCGGGCCGCCAGCGCCGCAGGCATCCATTCCACCGTCACATCGGCGCCGCCGCCGGCAATCACCTGGGTCGGCGCAATATCCGGGCCGCCCGGCAGGATGGTAACATTCAGGTCTTCTTCCTCGTAGAACCCCTTGTCCAGCGCCACGTAATAACCCGCGAACTGCGCCTGGGTCACCCACTTCAGCTGCAGCGTCACATCATCCGCCGCCTGCGCCGCCCCGGTTGCCCCCAGCGCCAAAGCCGCCGCAGTCAAAATATGTTTCATGTCTCATTTCTCCCTATTGATTATGATGTGAAGCTTGCCCGGGTTCGGCCATCCGTTCAAAGTTTTTTCTTTATCAGGCCTGCCCTTGCGGGCGCCCCGCGCAAATTTCCGGCAAAGCCGCCCCGCGCCTGGCGGGATGGTTTCTTCCTGTCAGCCCCGCTGCGACGGGTGCCAGAAGGTGAAGCTTTTCTCGACCAGCGCCACCAGCCCGTAAAAGGCCGATCCCGCCAGCGCGGCCACCACGATTTCGGCCCAGACCATATCCAGCGCCAGCTGGCCGACGCTGGTGGAGATGCGGAACCCCATCCCGACTGTGGGCGAACCAAAGAATTCCGCCACAATCGCACCGATCAGCGCCAGGGTGGTGGAGATCTTGAGGCCGTTGAACACAAACGGCAGCGCCGCAGGCAGCCGCAGCTTGAAGAAGCTCTGCCAGTAGGTCGCCGCATAGGTCTGCATCAGATCGCGCTGCATCGCCGAAGTCTCTCGCAAGCCCGCCACAGTGTTCACCAGCATCGGAAAGAAGGTCATCACCACGACCACGGCGGCCTTTGAGGGCCAGTCGAATCCGAACCACATCACCATGATCGGAGCGATGCCGACGATCGGCAGCGCCGAAACCAGGTTGCCGACCGGCAGCAGCCCCTTGATATAATTATACTGTTATTACGTGATTATAATAAAGTAACTATGTAAATTAAGATTATGGGAGAAACTGTATATGTCTTGAAAGTTCAGTTGAGGGGGCGGTTGGGAGTAGGGAAGCTCTTCCCTACGTGCATACCTTTCTTTATTTGCTGTGGAATTTAGAATAGGGCACTTTTACATAATGAAAGGCAAGAATGATCGACTGATACTGGGGCAAAAAGTACCTTGAATGCAAAGAACACCTGATAAAACTTTCGACGACTTCAACCGTCGCCTTATTTAAAAATTTTTATTCTGTTGACTTGACACATTATTGTACATTGCACCTTTCTGGACATTATTTAAAATTCAGACAATTCAAAACTTTAAAGAATGAGTTTTCATGAATTATTTTTACTTACTTTCTCAAATAGTTCTTCAGCGAAAACCGCTATTCTGTAAAACTTTGAATTATGAATTCTCCACCCTCCAACTAGGCTGCTGTTGCCGATTTCTCAGTTTTCTACCCAGAAGAATTCTCTCTTATCCAGCTTTAGCGGAGTATAAATGAATGTGATGATTTACACAGGTGAAAGAAACGAATTGAATCCAAATTACTGACGTCTGTCATAAGCTACCATTCTATTAATTTTTTTCTCCAGTCGTCAATGAAGGAAGTGCCATTTCCGCTATAATATTTTGATCATAAAGGGATTCTGCCTTCGTTTCCCCAATCATAGTAAAATATTCCCCTTTCAGTACTTCTTTATCTCCAGAAGTCGTAAAACGAAATAAAGAGGGGCAATATCTGGTGAGATGATGGTTGTGGCATCATCGCCTCATCCTTGTGCTATAAATTCACAAATTAATTGGCAAGTATGAGCTGATGTCTTATCATACTGGAAAATTAAGGATTTGATAGCCCATCATTCTTGTTCCTTTATATAGGCAGCCAGCAACCAGGGGAGTAAAATATCGGGCTATTACTGAGGGAACGGCATTGCGATTTGAATCCATAATGGGCTACGCCATGATATTAAAAGAAATTGAAAATATACCCTTGACAGACGCTCAAAACTGGAGCTATATTCTTTGTCTTCCATTTTCTAAGTCATTTTGTAATAAAATGAGTGACTTGTCCTTTTCTTACTCATCGATAATACAACAAAGACCAAAGGGTAGATCTGTACTTTTAAATTTGTATATAAAAGAGAGAACCAGAAGAAGAATTTATAATCTTAAGAATGGCTTCTAGCATTGAAGAGTTATCCACACTAAGCAAGTTTTCGGTTAAACAGACAATATCATACTTAAATAACAGGTTCTCAAGAGTTCTTAGTTTCTCCTGGGTGCCATTAATATTCTTAAAAAAATAAAGAAACTATTTCACTAGGACTGGAGCCCATATTAACGCGCAAGGTTCATAGTTTCACTTCTAACATCAGGCCACCGAGCAGGTAGGTGTTTTTTTTTTTACCTCTAAACACGACAGACTGTTGCTTCGGTGATTGCCACCACAGCTCACACACGTCAAGGACTGCGCGTGACAGCTCTTGTCACGGTTGTTGCGACTACCGGTATATTTGCTACATATAGTAGGATTAGTGATAGTCTCTAGCAAAATGACCAAAGCCTTCACAATTGTGACATTTAATTGGCTTCTCAGTCAGCAACATAAACCAAAATAAACCATATTCAGTCCTGATTCTGTGTTTAATAGCACGATTTAATTCCTCTTTACATATGAATTTTAACTGCACTACCCATGTATTACCGTATTACCGAATAAGTATTTGTGAAACGTCATAGTCTATGTCCATCCTGATAATGCCAGCATGTTCGTATCTCACTACCTTCACTCGAACATTTCTTTGTTTGTGTTCGAGCAAAAATTATGTTTGAACCCGTGGAGGCTCTCCACGATAAAAATCTATTTTAAGAGGTAAGCGATTTGAAAAAGATTGGGAACCACTGCTCTAGGGCAGTCGGAAATTAAACAACCTAGTTCATTATTTGGAGCAAAACTCCAAATCAAAACAACACACGTTCAACACAAATTCAAAACTGAACACATGTTTATAGAAACCACCATTTTTGCGCTCCATAAAAAATAGCCAGTCCGTAAGGTGAGGAAAAATGAAATATACAAGTCCGTCTTCGGAGGGGGAAGCACGAGAGAAATGAGGGAAGCGTTGAAGGCTGTCTACCTTGTCCCCGCAATTTAAGAGGCAAGTCCGGTGAGTTTTCACATATACTGAGTTTCCAAATCTGTTGTATATTTAATTAGTGCCTTTAAAGCTCAGTCTTTATTAAGATAACAAAAAATATAACTAATTTCTTAGAAATATTATTGGTGGTTAAAATTACTACGTGGAAGAGAGGTTCTCCACGATTAAAATCTATTTAAAGGGGTAAACGATTTGAAAAAGCTTGGGAACCCCTGCTCTAGGGCAGTCGGGAATTAAACAACCGTCAGGTGATACAATTTTTCTAATTTTTCGTCTCATTACGGTTCTCTTCTCCCTGTCGACATGCGACTTTAAAGCTGACTGGGAAATACCTACCTTTGGGTTTCCAAATTTATTTTGGGAAACAAGTTTTTTAGCTGTTGCTGGGCCCTAATTGGCCCATACATAAGGTTTCATTTAGCCAACAGACCAATGACTGCAAGTTTCAAACTGAACATTTTTTTCTGGGACCTTCCAGCAAAAAAAAGGTTTGGTTTCCCGTGCCGTGCAACGTTCCTTGAAAGTTTCAAGCTGATCGGAACAATTTTTCGACCCTCTCGGGGACACCATTTCAAACTGGAAGATCGGACCCCAGGATAGCTTTTTTGTTCATTAGGATTCAATTTAAGGCCTATAAACATTCAGTTCTAGATTTCAATTCTCTCGGAAAAAAGTTGGCAGGCCCTTTTTTAGGCCCAATCATCAGAAAAAACAATGTTGTTTGAATTTTACTAGTGAATTTCAGGAATTTCAGTTGCAAGTTTCTAGCCTATCAAAACAAATTTTTGGTCCATTTTAAAGGACATGTGTCCCCAATTTATTTGTTGAGCATAACGGTTCCCTTGGCACTGGATCTTTCTAGTGAAAGCCCCAAGCCACTATGGAGGCTTTTCTTTCAACCCTTTCTTGTGTATTGTGGCTCTAATGATTCAAGGATTTAAATTTTGAACCAATCAGAAAGAAATTTTGGGTTGGTTGCGACAAAAATAAGCGAAAAGAGGTAATTTTTAATTTGACAGTTGAAATAAATCAATAAAAACTTATTTATTGAAATAGTCGCACTGTGTACGCTGTAACGAAGGAGCTTGCGGGTATTTCGAAGGCTTCTTCGACCCAAGTTGAAAACAAAGAAGGCATCTTATTAACCCAGACGGATGACATAATCCGACGCTGGATGGAGCATTTCAGCGAGGTATTAAATCAGGTGCCTCCCGCAACTTCTTTAAATGTCCCTGAAGAAACATTGTTCGATCTTGAAATATATTCCGGACCTTTCTTGCTGAGTGAAGTAAAAGAGGCTCTAAAGACTTTGAAAAACGGAAAGGCAGCCGGCAACGATGGCATACCCCCAGAACTGTTGAAATATGGTAGAAGCGCCCTAGCAGTGCCCATGTTTGAACTTTTGTCGGCGTGTTTGGGATGATGAAAAAGTCCCGAGTGAATGGTCAAAGGCAGTAATTGTCAAACAGAGAGAGAGAGAGAGAGAGAGAGAGAGAGAGAGAGAGAGAGAGAGAGAGAGAGAGAGAGAGAGAGAGAAAGAGAGAAAAGAGAAAGAGAGAGAAAGAGAGAGAGAGAAAGAGAAAGAGAAAGAAAGAGAAAGAGAAAGAAAGAGAAAGAAAGAGAAAGAAAGAGTGAAAGAGAGAGAAACAGAGAGAGAGAAAGAGAGAATCTTTCCCCCTTTTTCCTCCCTCATGGGACAGAAAAGGGAGTAAGGGAGAGAGGTGCAGGAGGTTAAGAGAGGAAGAACAGAAGGATAGGAGAAAGAAAGTTAGGCGGGAGAGGGGCCCTGTGAAAATGTTTGGCTAGCCCGTTTTTACAGCAAAGATAATAGGTCTCTCTGTCTTGCTCCTACATTAATTAAACAAGAATTATTTTCTACAAAAAACTCTTTAAAAGAAAGTAACTAAACCAAAGATGAGCAAAACTAAAGTAAAATAATTGATCAAGCAATAAAGTAGCATAAATCAACAGTAATAAATAAGTGAAATCTAAAACGGACAGAAACCATAGGCAGTGTAATATTGCTGCGTAATTAAAGAGCGATGTAGGCACAATGTATTATTTTTTTTTTCTTTATATCTTCTCACCAAGACATTTCGTATAAAAGGAATTGTCATAGAAACTTCGAAAGAGCTCATTGGACTGGAAATCTAATTTTATAGCACTTTTTTGTGAGTCAAGAGTGATTTGAAGGCAACAAGCCCTCAAATCACTTCCACAAACACGTCCAATCTAAGTTTTGAGACGATCAATTTGCTCAGCATAGCTTGACAGGTACAGAACTTATGTCTGGGGATGATAACTGTCCCCCCTTTAAACCCTCAGGGCAAGGATTGTAAGTTACGCCCCGGGGGCATACAATGTTTTTGTGGAAGTGGTTCTCGTAATAATTCTGGAGGGGGTCATTTTGATTAGAAATCAAAATTTCTAGTGTCCTTTTTAGAAGTTGAAGGGATTGGAGGGAAACTATTCGACATTTCCCAAAATACATCCAATCTAAATTCTAAGAGTGCCGTTTTGTTAAAAAAAAAATTAAAAGGCCTTATCGAGTTGCATCGGGGTTGATAAAATCCCCCAGAGTCTGGGCAAAAGGTTTGTAAGTTATGCACAGGGGGCATATAAGGTGTTTTATCGAAGAGGTGGTCGTATAAACTTTAGAGGATGCTCATTTGATTGGAAACTGAAAGCTCTGATATTTTATTTCTTGAGTTTTTGGAATCTCAGCCTGCCTTGTTTCTTAAGTTGTTCTTATTTTTTGGCCTAATCTCTGACTGGTGTTTCTTAAGGTTGTTTTTATAAACAACAACGTGTAGTTTTTTATAATTGAAACCCATGCACCTCATCTCAAATCGCTCCTTTCCTGTTAATTTCTGTTATTATTTAAACCCCATACCCCTTCAACCGATAAACAGCCCCTTTGCTAAGACTGTTTTGTGGCTACCTATGCCATCATTTTGTAATGATTCTGACTTCAGGGAAGACTCAGAGAGGCGCGAAGACATCAGGCGAATACAGAAACTGTTAGCGGAAAAGAAACCATTCTAGTCCCGAAAATTTTTGGGACATGAATTGACGGCTCTACCGACAGTTGAATCGAATGGGGATATGGTGGACTGCGGCCACTTTGAATCGGAAAAAATTTCCTTAATCGACAGGAATGAATTTTTTTTTCCTTTTACCCGAAAAATATAACATTTTAACCAACTGGGGTTGCTGCAGTCCCCACCCTCTTTGGTCGTGCACCCATGTGCCAAAGAGCTTCTCGGCCTGTTTATCTAGTTCTGTTTATTTAGGGTAGTTTCAATGTCGGGGCCCACTGCTCATCAGGGGTCTTTGATTGAGAGATTGAAGAGATTTTTGGAACCAGGATGCAATTAAAACGGTTATGAGACCTTGTGGTTGTCGGACTGAAGGGTGGTAACCCAGACAAGGGGGAAGAGAAGGCGGATTGGGGGAGGGGGCAAGTAGGTTGGGTTCAAATTTTATATTCAAATTTTAGCCAATTTATACACACACACATGTGTGTTGGAGTGTGTTTATGTGCGTGGGCTGACTGGCTGTGTCAAGTTAAAGTGCAAATACTGTTAAGTGCCTAATTACAAGGGAATCGCATAAAGTGGTGGGTATGTTTGCCATAAATTTCTTAAAATACCGGATGATAATAAGTGATCTTCTTAGGGGATCGTACGACTAGACCTAAAAGGGGGGGAAGCAGTTGGGGAAGCAATTATGTATCTTTTTATACTCACTCGCGCGCTCACTCCGAATGATATAAAAAAACGATACAACAAAAAAATGTCCGTAGACGCGGTAATTTAACGTACTTGTGCACGGTCACCGTCATACTCTCGAGTGCCAAATAATCGTACCACTATATTCCCTCTTCTTCACTATGACTCTACTCTGCCACACCTTCAGAGAATAGAAAAAATGAATGTGCGTCTTTTCGAAATGCGTTTCATGCCACCTCAGATGTGATTTCAATCCTATGATAGGGTCTCTTCGAAAAATTATCCATATCTCTCTCGAAAAAACTGGTGTCTGAAAAATTTTCCCTCGGAAGAGGTAGGAACGCGGCTGAGATCTTGACCCTCAACTTATTATTGGATCTCGCTATCGGTCATACGATCATAATGATCTGATGAGCTACGCCCCCCATCGAAACCACAAGCGCTTCTGAAGTCCCAATTGAGACTGGTTGTGAAATCGAGTCGTCTACTTCCACCTCCCCTCTAAATTCAATAGAAAGAGCGTGGCAACGATTAAATGCCTATAAACAAAATGTACACTCCAAAAATTGCTGCTCCAATCGCCAAAGCCAACTTCCACTTACGCTCTTGTCTCCAAGCTTTTTTTGCCTCTAAGGCTAAAAAAGCAAAGCCAATTCCCCCACCTACACTTTTAATAAGAGCATTAAGTAAATTTAATGCAAAATTTTCTGTATAGGATAGATCTTCCACTTTTCAAACCTTGTGCGTTTTTTCGATACAAAAGTTACCAAGCGTTTCTTTGCTGTAAAGTGACCAGATTGCGCAAAAAAACTGGAAGAAAAAAATACCCATCCGCAGGATGAGGGTATGCTAAGGAAGTTTTTTGATTATCAACTTGCACTGACCGAAGAAGGTAGGCCACTCCACCGTTACCGTCCTCTTGTTGAGGCGTTGGATACGTTTTTTTACGAAGCGCCGATCCGGACACGACGCAGTCCACACATCCGCGATGCCATTGACTTGAAAAGGTGGATGATGCTCGTTGTCTATGCTCTCGTTCCTTGTATTTTAGTGGCAATTTGGAACAGCGGTGTCCAAAAATTTGTCTATGAAAGTGGCAATTTTTCACTGATGCTCGATTACCTCCGTGCTTCTGAATCGTTTTCAGGCTACTTTTCGTTTTGCTTTTCAGAAGGGCGCTGGATCCCGATATTAAAAGCAGGGCTAATCGCCTTTCTCCCGATCATGATCATTTCCTATGCAGTCGGAGGATTTTGGGAAGTCCTCTTCGCCATCATTCGCCGCCACGAAGTGTCCGAAGGATTCCTCGTTACCGGCATGCTCTTTGCCTTGATTCTCCCCTCCACCACCCCCTATTGGATGGTGGCTGTAGGCGTTTCAGCAGGTGTCGTCATCGGGAAAGAGATTTTATTTTGCTCGTGGAACTTGCTGTGTACTAATTTTTGTTCGTGAAACTTATTGCATCTTGATTTTTCTCTTCTTGAAACTTGTAAATTGATTTTTCTCCTTGTGAAACTTATTTTGCTAAGGAACTCATTGCCTGCTGATTTTTGTTTGTAGAACTTGTCGTGTGCTGATTTTTGTTCATGAAACTTTTTGAATGCTGATTTTTCGTGAAACTTATACATTGACTTTTCTCCTCGTGAAAATGCTTTTGTTCTTGGAACTTCTCTGGTACTGACTTTTGTCCGTGGAACTTATTTTCTGCTGATTTTTGTTCGTAAAACCAATTGCATATTGATTTTTCTCTTTGTAAAACTTTTACTTTAATTTTTCTCCTCTTGAAACTAATTATGCTCAGGGAACCTATTACCTGCCGATTGTTTGTTCGTGCAACCTGTTGCATAATGGTTATTTGTTCGTAAAATTTGTTGCACTTTGATTTTTCACTCCTGTTAAACTAGTTTTTTTGTTGAGAGAAAGATGGGTATATTAATATTAATAAACAAAACAAAACAAGCAAATGGTCCGAAGCAAAGCTTGTAACTCTTCATGGAACTCTTTGCGTCCTGATTCTTTTGCTCTGGAGCTTGCTGCGTCCTGAGTTTTTTTAGTGAATCTTGTTGCCACTTGATATTTCTCTTCGTGAAACTTGTACATTCATTTTTTCCTCGTGAAAATAATTTTGTTCAACCCCTTGCATACTGATTTTTTGTTCGTGGAATTTGCTACGTGTTGATTTTTGTTCGTGATACTTTTTAATTGATTTTCTGTCCTTGTGAAATTGATTATAATCATGAAACTTGTTGCGTGCAGATTTCTGTTCATGGAACATGTTGCGTGTTGATTATTGTTCGTGGAACCTGTTGATTGCTGAGTTTTGTTCGTAAAAATGTTACATATTCATTTTTCTCTTCATGTTTCCTCTACATTGATTATTCTACTCATGTAACTGATTTTGTTTATGGAACTTGTTGCGTGTCAATTTTTATTCGTGAAATTTATTCCATGTTCATTTTTTTCATCATGAAGATTGTACATTGATTCTTTTTCTCGTAAAACTAATTTTGTTTATGGACCTTGTTGCGTGCTGATTTTCGTTCGTGGAACTTGTTTCGTTCTGATTTTGTTCATGGAACTTGTTGCATGATGATTTTTCTTTTCATGAAACATGTACAGTGATTTTTATTCTCATGACGACATACAGCTCAATCCTTATAATGACGTCAGTCGACAAACATGACGTCAGTCGACACACAAACATGACGTTAGTCGACAGACAGACAAACAACTTATTTTTATATATATAGATTTTTATTCCTAAATTCTTGTCACCGGGTATAATTAAATAACTGATTTCTTATTGTGCGGAAAACATACCCATGAAGATCCTTCCTGATCTAACTGCAACTTCGAATTAAGCTTTTCTTCAAATACTCTGTTCTCGACTGGCCAACTTCAAGATAATCGGACATAGCTACGTGCCTTTGTGCCTGTCTTGTAGGTTGGACAGTGGGGGGGGAGGACGCAAGAAAGCTCTAGAGAAGAAAGTGAAATTGTGTACTTTTGGAAAACAGTCATCAACGCTACATCAAACCTCTCCCCAACAGACTGGAGAGAGTCATTGGGAACAACTAAACTTGCCCTATTAGCCTTACTCTGGACCTCTTGCGATGGTGCCAACAATTTTCGGAGTGCCAACGTACACCAGGCATCAATACTCGGCAATAAGTCTGATGAAAGACTTGTAAAGTGGGATGGTCGAGTTGAGCAGTAGACGATTTTGCAGCGAAGGGTAATCCCCAACTTTCTTGCACAGGAGGTTTTCCCATGATGAAGGTGGGTTTTCTCAGAGAGATCCGTGGGGAATCGAATCTCAAAAAGACAAAGGTGTTCAACTTTCTTAATAGCTTTATTCGTGAAGATGAAGCTGGGGTCTATCCGTGGTATTTTTCATCAGGAGATCATCAGCTCTTTTATTTTCGATGCATTGAAACTGATCATCCGGGCATCGGAGAACTTCTCAATTTCCAAAAGATCCATATGTGGGAAAGGGAGGCTTGGATTGAGTCTTCGTGTTTTGGGGTGACAACATATTCCACCGCGTCATCTGCAAAGTCATTAAGAGGGCTCGTAAGGTTATTTTCAATGTCTTTCATGTAGAGTATAAATAGCAGATGTCCCAATATACTAGCCTGTGTACGCTTTCCTTTATAGGAAATTCGAGGAATGTGAACCCGTCAAAGAACTGCTCAATGCAAGCAATGAGGGACTAGAGAGAAAGCTCTCAATCACCTTTAACAGACATCCTCTGAAATCTTACGCGTAAAGTTTCTTCAGTTGGCAACGATGCCATACTCTATAAAAAGATTAAGCAATGTCGAATGACAATAGTCTCATATCATATCATTTTACTTTTAGAATAAGTCACGTAGAAGTTCAGAATATATTATAAACACTTAGTGGTATTTTGGGATTTTTTTTTCTGTCGTGTGTTTACGTTTGTATTTCTTTCTCTCTACCTTTTCCATATTTCTCTGCCGTGTAGTCCACACAGCACACCATGGACCACAAAATTTTGAAATGGCATGTAAATGGAACTTCCTGGTTGTATTTTGTTGTTTATTTATTTATCGTTTTTGAAAAAGGAAAAACAGGTTAATGTCTTTAGATATGGTCTTGAAAAAAACCTGGATTCATTGATCTGGAATTAAGTCCAACATAAGATTAAGTATTGAATCTATAAAAGACAAAATGAGGTCTATTGATCGGGAATTACATCTAGAATAAGTCATGTAGCATAAATTATATACAAACAGTGACGTTGTTGGATTTTTCCACCATAGGTTTACGTTTGTATACCTTTTCTCTGTCTTGTCTATATTTCCTTGCTTTGTAGTCCACACAGCACCTGCTCATGGACTGACCGGAAGGTCTTGAAATGACACGCAAACATAACCTCCTAGCGGCGGTTTGTAATTTATTTCTTATTTATCTTTCGTTTTTGAAAGAAACAAAAATTTATATGTTTCAATTGTAATGCCTTAGTATTTCTGCTGATGACGTAACTTAATATCATGACTTTTGTCATGATCATGACTCCTCATTGTCTGTATGTCACAATAGGGAAAAATACTTCCAAGGGTTTGAGTGTTTATTTTTATTTTTTTCTGCATACTGTCATTCAAAACGGGCAGAATATGCAAAGATAAACAATTACGCATTATTTTAAAATACGTTTGTTTGGGGATTACAAATAATTAAACTAAATTCAATGTACTTGTTGCCAGATACTAGCTTTACAAATAGGGTATCTAGTCTTGGAAGTTTCAAACTATGTACCAAACACTTTCAGGGAGATATTTGCTATACAGATTTATTCAACAGTAAACTTAATAATTTGGATACAATAAACTTAGACAAATAGATCATTTAATTTCTTAAAAATATTCTATCCCACTTTGGAGTCATTTTTCTTGTGTGAATTACAGTCCAAGTTTTTCTCTGTGCATAAAAGTTCCATTGACCCAATAAGTTGAGGAAGGAAGTTACAAGGTTAATATTTTAATTCTCTTTTCCCCCTTCAAACATTCCCTGAAAGTTTTGACTTAAATCTCAATCGCTCCCGAGATGCTAAGAGCTACAGAGACAAGTCAAAGGGAATTTATGTCACACAACAGGTATTTACTGGTGAGTGGAAAAGCGAAAGGATTTTTTTTGGGTTTTATGACTGCGAATAACGCCTAGCTGGATTTTTAGACTTTCATTGCATGGCAACATCAATTTGGGTATCAAAGAATCATTTTTCGACAATTGATACGAAGGAGAAAAGTGATTGTACTAATTTTTTGAACTTGAACTTTCAATTATCTTGACAGTACAATATGGTCAGAAAATGCGCATTTAATTAATGCATTTTTCCCTTTCATTAGTTTATTTTTCAAAATCTTTATTTCATTTTTCTAGTTGTAAGCAGTCTAGATAATGTCAATGAACAATTGCTTCAAGGTAGGCCTATTAGGGATAAGACACTTCAGAATATGTAGTGATATCATTATCTGTTCTATTCTTCATGGAACTAGATAGGTAATGTCAAAGGTTTGTTTAAATGCCACGAACCTAGTACAGGAGCAACATATTTGCTGAAACTGGTCAAATTGAATTACTGGATGTTTGAGTTTTAATTATGGAATACAGCCTAGTAGTCTAAAGAAAAGTAAGAGTTGAAATTTTCTAACTCCGTAAGTATGAATCTATGGCGCTTGTCTAAACTCTCCGAATGACTGCCAATTTTGTTGGATAAACCAACAAAGACCAATCTTCGGGACATTTAGCGGGCTCAGGAAGTTGTCTTCATGTCGTTAAAAAGATACACAATGTAGATGTCAAACAAAAGCTCCTGTCAAAGAAAGCATGGACGGGCAAAAACAGAAAAGGAACATCGCTTACTATAAGAAGCCCTTTCAGACCTACAATGAAAATTGGAACGCTCTTAAAGTAGTCTAAGCCTTTGATGAAGACGAAGACCTTGACCCGACTATTTACTATGCTAATTATTTTTCTTAAAATTGATAAGAGATGCACGAACTACATAAACTTGTATTCCATTCATAAAAGAATCTGCATTACTCCAGAAGAGATCAAGAGACTCGTTGGCATGCATGTTGCATAAAGTGTCTTCAAGTTTCCGAGATACAGGATGTTTTGACCCCCAGCCACTAGGATACCCTGGACTGCTGAGGTCATGAATGTAAATAGGTTCCAGCGTCTACGGGTCTCAATCCATATTATTGACAACTTAAATGATATGAATCCGATTGACCGTTTATGGAGAGTTCGACCAGCAAGTGATACGGTCTTAACACGACCTGTATGGCCCCGACAAAGTTGATCATGTAAAGCATGGCGTAGCGTTCTACCATCGAATATTTACGGACGCAGGCGTTTCACCGGGTGAATGCCTGGTGATCGAAAGCAGTAAGAAGTTCTGTCGTTGGTCCATAAAGGCTGGGGCTGCTGCGGCAGTATGGGTGAATTGTGAAGATGTTGAAGCTCCCGCGTTATCACAAGTCGTAGAAGCTATTTTGTAATCTGATTTTATCTAACTGGGATAGGCAATTTGGCAACGGAAAACAGCTGAATGCAACGGCTATTGCTCGACTTCTCGCGAAACGGTTTAAAGTAGACATGAATAGTGCCGATTGGCGAGACTATGCGCGATTAACCAGTTTTACCAATCAAAAACCCAAGTGTGCCTGAAATGGACGCTTCCCCTTTGTTTGGCTGCATGTTTGGGTTTAGAGGCCGGAGAATCGATTCTCGGCGAGGCTGGGCGCCAAAACAGGCCCATCAAAAAAGAATGACCATGTCGCCCCGAATTTTACCGATGCGTCCAACAGGGGAGTCATTTATAAAAAATTTGCGGCGTCGATTAGCCCTGAATCGCGAAAAACCCTGGTCAAAGAATCCAGATTGGTCCCGGATGGACTGAATCATTGGTCGCGATATGGCTAAGGCTTTGTTGTCCATTTGATCGAGCAAGCAATGCTCCAAGGATCCCCTAATTTAGAGGAACGTCACCAAGGCCGCGCTGAGAGTTATGTGAAACATACCGTTTCGAAAATTTTCAATAATCTTTAAACTTTTGATTTTTTTATGCTCGTTCTTATTTCTAATAATTTTTGTTTGATTGCATTGATGTTGTTTGCTATTGTTGATTTTTGTTTACCTTGGTGAGGTTTAGTTCCATGTTTCTTAATGCACAGCGAATTGAAATTATGACGTTGCTTTCTCTCTTCCCTGCCTATTTATTTTCTCAAGTGCAAGATTTCTCCGCTGGTAAAGAACCATTTCTTCCAATAGGACCTGCCTATGAGTTCCCTGAGAACGGCAGTCTTCTATCATCAATTGAGCAGTATGATCGAGCAATTTTCCGCAAGGCCATGGTCTTGTACGAGAGTAATGAAAAACTACCGGATGGTATAGAAATCAAAGGCCATCAGCTTATGGTTCATGGGGTTCGGCAGCCAAACTTTATTCGGTTTCAGGATAGTTTAGGCATTTTTATGATTCATTTCAAAGGCTCTCCACTAAATTCGATGTTAACTATAGCGAACAATATTTTTGTCGTTAGTCTTTAGGCTACTGTCTTCATTTTCGCAAATTTCCTTGCTTTTTTTCTAGTCTCTAACCTATGAGAATGTGCTGCCATTCCAAGTAAGTCTAATTGTTATTTTTAGGTTTTTATAGCCTGTGTTGCCAGAATAGGGTAGAAAATTCAATTAACTGCGGTAATTCATAAGATCTCAAGTCTAAAGACCAGGTCCGTATCCGGGATTTTTTTGGGGGAGGTGGGGTCCGAAAAAATTAAAAAATGTATAAAAAATTTGCGCATTCTCACTTTTGTTATGTTTTTACGTGTCGGAAAGACATTCGGGGGGAGTGGGCTCAAACCTCTACCCCCCCTGATATGGTCTTGCTAAAAACATGACTTATGATGGGTGCCCACTTTGCACCGCATTGTGTACATCTCAGAATGCACCCTGTACCGCACAATTTTGCCACACTTGGCCCAGTTTTCGCCACGCTTGGCTCGTGCCACCTGGTGTACGTGATCTTTAAAAGAGGGCACATCCCGGAAATTTTATTTTTCTAATTGGCCAAATTGGGCCGTACATAAGCCACATCCGGCGGGGTGCCCATTTTCAGAAATCACCTAGACAAGATGGTGCGTGTCAAGCGTGGTAGAAGTGCACCAAGTTTGGCGGACACTGTTCCAAAAGTTGCAGAAATTTTGCTAAACGTAATGGAATGTGGGCTAAAGCGTGGTGGAATTATACGCGACACATGTGGCACTCTGAGGTGTACAACAGCTGGTGGAAAGTGCCCCCCCTCTTTGTTCACATCATCTCCCAGATGAAATGATTTTTAGCCTTTGAGCTGGCTCGTAACTTAAAAAAGCAACAATAGTTTAATTATTTGCCTCTTTGGGTTTTTAAAGTCCTCTTCCCCCTGAAATAACTGCTTACCAGCTTAGTTGTGGCAAGGGTTACCAAGCGATGTCACAAATATTATTTTTTCTCTCTAATAATATCCTTTCGTGCAGTTCGACGAATTGAGCCTTGTTTGCTGAATCGCTATTTGGAAATGAAGGTCAATTTGCTCCGTTTCCTAAAGAAACAGAAGACATTTCTAATGACAAACTACAACAGAAAAATTCCTTCTTACAATATACAGCTGCATGAAAGTTATTTTCTTACCCTTTGGCCAGGGACTTATGCAGTTGGAGTGTTCAGGGACCAGGGCCCCTTCCTAAACAGAACGAGGTAACAGGCCTGTGCTTTTTTGTATTTTTACGAATTTTCTTACTAAAAGCCTTTGACATTTTGAAAAAAAAAAAAAAAAATAAAAAGAAATTGAACACCATTTCTTATTCCTACTTTAAGGATTTTCATTATTTCATTATTAATATTTTAGCTGGATACACCAAACGGAGTCAAAGCTCAGGTCTAGAAGGGATTTTGCCTCCGCACCCAAACGAACCTAAATGTTGGTGGAGGCACTATGTTGTTATCTTCCCTAAGTATGTCCTTCAGCCTCCATTCTAATTTATAAAATACCTCCAATGGGTATCTCACTCTACCCGGAAAATCTTCTATCAGATGACTTCTTTCTGCGACCATTTTGTATTTTTGGCATGCTGGGGAATCAGTTTTTATTCCCGCACTTACTTCCCACGCTAGCTCAAAACTGTGGAAAAAAAACACATGATACATACATGTTTATTTCCACAGTTTTCACATTATTTTACTTTTTTGTCTATTTTCTTTTAACTTGTAACCCCTCCCCTCGAAGTAATTTAGATGTACGTGCTTGGGCTAGAACCAATCAAACCTTACGGATAAGACAAAATAACTATCTGTCATTATGGGATTCAGTCAATGGGATTCCGACTCTTAGCCATGGCAAAAATTAAATGGAAGTTGAAGCCCTTACTATTCGTCCATTTTATTATGTTTGAGGTGATAGCTACAATCTAGTAAAGAGTGACCCACACCACATAGTAAATAAAAGTTTAAAAACATGTTTAGAAAAAAATAACTGTATGGTGAAAAAACTGACTATTATTTCGATTAAATTTAATAATAAATGTTTACTACGAACCAGATTTTTCGAAAATGCCCTTCGAAATCGACATAGAATCAAAGAGAAACGTGCACCCCTGGAGTCACCGAAGCCGTAAACGCTGTATAAGAAAATTACAGCGCCCTATCTTGAACAACTAGGAAAATCAATCTTTTATGCCTTTTGTACCTGATTTAAAGACGGAAACTACTATTTCGATTAATTTTAATAATGAATGTTTACTACAAAACATATTTTTTGAAAATGCCCTTTGAAATTGACATAGAATCAAAGAGAGACGTATACCCCTTGAGTCACCGAAGCCATAAACACTGAATAAGAAAATTACAGCCCCCCCCCCCATCTTGAACAACTAGGAAAATCAATCTTTGCTAGGGAATCACTGTTGTGTTTTCAGCTTGCAAATTAGTCATGCATGTTGCTGATTCAAGCAAACCAACAAGGGTCAAAATTACAAAAACATTAGCAATTTATTAGTGCTGGCAGATTACTACCACACCAAGCTGCATGGGGCAAATGCAACTATTTGTGCTCCTTCTTCATCCTGCTCTGTTTTGAGAATCATGTTTTGTGAGTGGCTTATGAGGTTTCCTTTTCTCTTGCATCTTTCCTTGTGATTTCTTCCCACTCCTGTGGTTCATTGTGTTTCATTTTATTCCAACTGAATTACAAAAAAAGACAATTCTTGGCAATCTTTCAAGCATTAGTCATGACTTAAACACCTTAACTTTTCCTTCCTTATAGCTGTAGAGACTTGACTCAAACCACATATTTGTAAAGCTTATTATGAGATATGCAGTCACTCAAAGAAGTTGTTAACATAACTCTTAGACAAATACTCTGGGTAACCTCTAGCATATCTTCCTCATCTCTTTGAAGCACTCATATTTATAAATCATGTTTGGAAAAGTGGTTTCCAATATCTTAATCTTATCTCATATAGCTGGCTCGTGTCTTCCAATTTTTCCAAACTTATTTAAACTATGGAAAAACACTCTGCATTTCGCTTATTTTACAGTTGGATCTTCATGGCATCAACTTTCCTTACTAGTAATTATTGAGAGACAATGAACTGGAAACTAGTGAAATTTGAGGTTTTCCCTATAATTAAAACCAGAAAATTCTATTTTTTTCTGAAAACGATTCTATCATTTCTTCTTTTTTTAATTGTGTCTTAAGTTTTCATTTATTATCTAAACATACACTTCACTAGGAACTTGGAAAACCTGTCTGTGAAGATAAGCTGATTTCTTCTAGTATTTTTCTTCTGTCATTTGAATCAAGTCAGCCAAAATAATCATAACTCTATGTATTGGCACTTGGCTGGCCTTTGTAACTCAAAGCAAATCAGATATACTCCGTTTTTTCAGCTGTGTTTCAAGCATACACAAAATGTGTGTCATTTTTATAACGATTTAAGCCTGAATCATCATTTCAGTTTTCAAATTTTTTTGATGAAATGACATTTATTATACAGCTTTGAAAATTCTGTTTTTTTAATGAGGCCTACTAACATGACTAGAATTATGCATAACTTTATGTGTTGAGGTTCTTTTTCTTTAATTCTTTTATGATAAACAATAAAGTTCATTTCTACTGAAATTTGTGTATAATAAGAAAGTTTGCTGGCAAGTCCACTGCGACCATCTCAATCGGCGCATCTATCAGAACCTGTTTCAGCATGTTTTTGTGCTGACATAATTCGATAGTTTCAGGGGCAAAGAATATGCGATTAACTTTCGATGTCAGAGTTTCAAACTCAAATACATCGAGGATGTTGCTAAGAGTTTGTAGATCTCTAGTGAGCCAACCTACGGTATCAAAAGAAGGTGCTAGGGCAACCATGTTATCATCAATAATAACTCCGTGGGTTGGCCTTAACCCATACAGACCTTGATATGAAGCCGGTACACGAATCGAACCGCCTGTGTCTGTACCCAACCCAATATCTACTTCATGCATTGATACCGCGACTGCCGAGCCTGAACTTGAGCCGCCTGGAATACGATCTTTGGCCTTTGGATTCTCAAGTGGTGAATAATGAACATTCTGGCCGTTGAGGCTGTACGCCAACTCATCTGTTAGGGTTTTACCTTTTACAGAGGCGCCAGCCAACACGAGCTTCTCCACAGTACTCGAGGTTTTATCGGGAGTCTTGTGAGTTTTTGCCCAGTCGGGGTTACCTGCAGAGGTTGGTACACCTGCAACGTGAAATAAATCTTTTATACCAACTGATAAACCTGAAAGACTTCCTTCTATAAGCTGTTCTCGCTTTTCAAAATTGAAGACAAATGGCTCAGGTTTGTTTTTCGACATAAATACAGACTACCTAATGTGCTACTCATTAATGCTGTGCAGCACGTATTGAAAAAATCTGGCTATAACAGTCAGACGAAAATCTCACCTCAAAAGACTTGGAATACAGAGCATTTGCTATATGGTATTCAGGTGAGTGACATAGTTGATACAAGTTTAGTATCAAAGGGATCAATTGGCCTGCAATTTGATATATTCGATACGGTCATTAGAAACGGTCAATTGAAATCGCAAACTGAAGTTTAATCACGTTACAGGGTAAAGCTAGCATGAAACATATGTTTCATCAAGAGTCGATTCTTTTTATCTTGTTTTAAAGGTCTTCTAATTCTCCTAAGTTTCTGTAGCCTTTGCTGATAGCAGAGCTTCGCGCTTGTGCTGTTGATTCTGATTGCTGATAAACTGCGTGACAAATCATAGAAAGCAGGCTCATTGGGGCGGCATAACTGTCCATAGCAAGCTCTTCGCCTAAATAGCAAACTAATAAATGATCAACATGCTCTTTGTATACTTGTCCTGAACTGCACAATCGGCCTGACGGGTGAGAGTGCGCGAACCGTCTTGCTCGATCACTTTGGCGCAGATTTCGACATCGAGGCGCTTTGGGAGGCCAGCGAACGGCGCTTTGGCGAGCTGACCGAGACGAAGCAGTATCTAAAAACGGGCGTACATGAGCTGCTGAACCATTTGGACGAGTTCGAGCTACCCAGAGCAATCGCTACGTCCTCACGCCCTGATGCGGCCGAGCATCATTTGACATCCCATGACCTGCGCGACCGCTTCACGACGGTCGTGGCGCGAGGCGACTATGCCCGTGGTAAACCTAACCCAGACCCGTTTCTAACGGCGGCCGACCGATTGGGCGTTGCGCCCAAAGATTGCTTAGCGCTGGAAGATTCGCACAATGGCGTGCGCGCCGCCTCGAGCGCCGGCATGATGACCGTCCTTGTACCCGACTTATTTGAAACGACCGAGGAGATGCGTTCTCTTTGCGTGCGGATCGCCGAGGACTTGCACGAAGTGCGCGGCGTGATGGAATTGTTTAGCTAAAACGCGGCTTGGAGTGCCAGCGCAGCGCCGTTTCGACAATCGTTTCCAAGTCGGACCGTACCGGCTTCCAACCCAATTCACTCATTGCCAGGGCTGGGTTCGCGACCAGTACCGGCGGATCGCCCGCCCGGCGGTCCGCTTCTTCGTGGGGCACGTCGGACTTAGCGACACTTCCGGCAATGGCGAGCACTTCGCGAACGGTATAGCCCTCGCCTGTTCCCAAATTTGCCCGAATGCTAGCACCGCCGTCCAATAGGCGCTTTAGGGCGGCAACATGGGCTTCCGCCAGGTCACCGACATGAATGAAATCGCGGATAGCGGTGCCGTCGCGCGTGTCGTAGTCGCTGCCGAACACCTTGAGCGGCGGCCGGTTACCCAAGGTTGCCTGAATGACAAGCGGAATCAGATGGGTTTCCGGATCGTGCGCTTCGCCGATTTTTCCCTCTGGATCGGCTCCTGCAGCATTGAAGTAGCGTAACGCGGCATAACGCAGCTTGCCTGCCTGGTCATGCCAGTGCAAAGCCCGCTCAACCGCCAATTTGGTTTCGCCGTAAGGGTTGATCGGCGTTTGCGGGTGGGACTCGTTGATCAGGTTGCTTTGCGGCACGCCATAAGTCGCGGCCGTCGATGAGAAAACGATCTTATCGACCCCGGCTTGGCCCATGGCGTTGAGCAGATTGATCGAGTTGGCCACGTTGATTTGCATCGCAATTTCCAAGGGTACACCACCCATGCCGGTTTGCAGATGCTCGGATTTGGTGCCAGTTCCATCTCGTTTCTCAACGGTTGCTATGTGCAGAACTTAACTCAAGCTAAAGACTATGGTGCGCGGATCGATCGGGGCCAATCGCCCATTGCCCGTGGTATGCAACTGGACCGCGAGGATCGGTTTCGCGCAGACGTTATCCAACGTTTATTTTGCCAAAAAACCATTGATCTTCGAGACATTGAAACCCGTGGTGGTAAACGGTTTGACGATTTGTTCCCGACAGCCCGAAGCCGACTCCAAACGATGGCGAAAGACGGGTTGTTGGTTCAAACAGCCAGCGGATGGCATGCAACGGATATGGGTCAGGTGCTCCTGCGCAACATCGCCATGGTCTTCGATGGCTATTTAGGCAAAAGCCAAGCCGGGAAAACCCCCAGGTACTCCAAAACGCTGTGAACCTGAAATTCTCACAATTTGTACAGTGACGGTATTCACCTGACACTGGTTTCATTTCCCAAAGGTTAGAATCTCTTAAACCATGACATTCAAAAGTAATGAGTAGGATTCATCGGATTCCCTTAATGGCCATGCTAGGAATGCTTCTTTCGTAGGACACTGCCGATTAGATCTGTTTGCACGACTTAACACTAAGCTCTGCCTCGGGTTTGGGTTTCGATTTGGGGCCAAGATACAGAATGAAAAAGTCAGCTTATTTCAATGGTAAAGGTTCTCAAATAACTCTACTTTTTTCACATCTAATGGTTTTGCCGGCTTCGTCGTCTGTCCTTGGGAGGTTCAGTAACTGGTGACGAAGTGCTTTGCCTGCGCCTTGCCCTGGACCGCACTATTCGGGTGAACCCCAAAAAGATCAAAACAACGGTGGCGATCACCATCACGATCAAAATTTGGGGTAAATAAGGCCATTTGTCCAAAAACAGGTTGATCTTGTGCGTCCGCAGGGAACCCTTTATTTCACCGCGGGTCTCCTCGTTGCGATCGGCGGTTAAAAAGTAGCGTGTTTCGCTTGCGACCATAGGAAAGATCAGGTCCGGCCAATGCATATCTGCCAGCCAAGGTGGTTCATCAAATGCCCACGTTTTACCCTCGTGGACCCAACGCATCCTGCCTTCCCAGCGACCCTTGAAATCAAAAAAACCGTTATAGGCGTGAATCAGCCAGCCATCGTCATTGACGTGAAGCCAAGTATCGATCCAGGATACCGATTTAGTCACAGCACAATTTTCTGTAGAGAAACCATTTGTATACGAATTGACCGTTGTGACTGATGATGGTGAGTTTACAGAGGTGGATCCTTACCAGTTTCAAGATCAGGCGTATCACGCAGTCCATTTTGTCGATCACCAACCGGAAAACTTGTACAACCAGTTAGGAGCGCAGCTTTTAGCATTAGATGTTGGGCTTAGCAACTCGGTATCCGGTACTCGTTTTGCCGTGTATGCCCCCAATGCCTCTTCTGTTGCTGTGGTGGGCGATTTCAACTGGTGGAACGGTTCATCTCATCCGATGCAAAGAACAAGCATGGGCTACTGGGTGCTGTTTGTACCAGGACTAGAGGCGGGAACTAAGTACAAATACCACATTAAGGATGGCCAAGGAAATGGCCTTCCTCACAAGGCAGATCCAGTGGGTTTTCAAGCGGAACAGTATCCTTCACACGCTTCGGTTATTTATGACCATGGAACTTATCAGTGGCAGGATGATAAATGGATGCAAAGAGATAAAGGCGATGTATATCAGCAGCCAATGAGCATCTACGAGGTGCACTTGGGATCTTGGCGTAAGAATCTTGAGGACAATGGGCAAATGTCCTATCTGGATTATGATGAGTTGTCTGAAACCCTTATCCCGTATTTAAAAGAGATGGGCTATACCCATTTAGAAGTGCTTCCAGTGCATGAACACCCGTTTGATGGCTCTTGGGGTTATCAACCAGTGGGGATGTTTGCGCCTACGAGCCGATTCGGTAATCCGGATGACTTTAAAGCGTTTGTAGATAAGTGTCACCAAAATGATATTGGCGTGATTATCGATTGGGTACCTGCCCACTTCCCAGAAGATGGTCATGGTCTGGCGCGATTTGATGGAACTCATGTTTACGAATACGAAGATCCTCGCAAGGGATGGCACCCAGACTGGAATTCTTGCATCTATGATTTTGGCAAAGACACAGTTCGCCAGTTTCTGGTGGCTAACGCCCTGTATTGGGTGGATAAGTTCCACATTGACGGCTTAAGGGTCGATGCGGTTGCGTCTATGTTGTACCTGGATTATTCCCGTAATGATGGTGAGTGGATCCCCAATGTGGATGGCGGTAAAAAAAATTACGAAGCCATCCGCTTATTGCAGTGGATGAACCGGGAAGTTTATCAAAAGCACCCTCATGCCATTACTATCGCTGAGGAGTCCACATCATTTGCAAAAGTCTTCTGGAGCGTTACAAACTCGGCGAGATCGTCATCATTGAGGGCATTGGTTTTGCCTAAGCTCCTTCCGGGATCGAGCTGGTAGTACCAAATCTTCTCGGTCGGAACGCCCTTCTCAAAAAAAAGTACGACCGTCTTGACGCCCGCTCCAAGGAACGTCTTTGCGGGACAATCAAGAATAGTGTGAAGATTGCAGCTTTCCATCAACTCCTTCCGCAGAGCCGTCGCCGCATTGTCTGAATTGGAGAGGAAGGTGTTCTTGATGACCACCGCAGCCCGCCCACCTGCTTTCAGGCTTTTAATGAAATGCTGAAGGAACAAAAACGCCGTTTCACCGGTTTTGATCGGAAAGTTTTCCTGGATCTCCTTGCGTTCCTTCCCTCCAAACGGCGGGTTGGCAAGGATGACGTGGTAGCGGTCTTTCTCCTGAATATCGGACAGGTTCTCCGACAACGTATTGGTGTGATAAATGTTGGGGGCTTCGACACCGTGCAAAATCATATTCATGATCCCGATGATGTAGGCGAGCGACTTTTTTTCCTTTCCGTAAAACGTTCTCGTTTGAAGTAATTGGAGCTGATTCGTTGTCAGGTCGGGAGTCCGCAGGAAATCATGTGCTTCACACAAGAAGCCAGCCGAGCCACAAGCGCCATCGTAAATGCTCTCACCGATCTTCGGCCGAACCACCTGGATCATCGCTCGAATAAGCGGGCGCGGCGTATAGTACTCACCACCATTCCGACCGGCATTCCCCATTTTCTTAATTTTGACTTCATAGAGATCGCTCAGCTCGTGCTTCTCAGACTGAGAACGAAAGCGGAGTTCATCCATATATTCCAGCGCATCACGAAGTGAATACCCGCTCTGGAACTTGTTTTTTACTTCCGAAAAAATCTCCCCGATCTTGTATTCAACCGTATCCGGTCCAGAAGCCTGGTGCTTAAATCCCATGAGGTACGGAAAAAGCTCACCGTTCACAAACTCGATAAGATCATCGCCGGTCAATGCCGAATCATGATCAAACGACCCGTCACTTTTCTTTGGCGCTGCCCATGTCGACCAACGGAAAGGGTGGGTAATCAAATATTGATAGGGTTTCCCCACCAGTTCCGCCGCCGAGGAACGCTCCTGTTCGAGGTCATCAAGGTATTTGAGAAATAGCATCCATGATGTCTGCTCGGTGTAGTCGAGCTCCGTGTTGCACCCTGCTTCTTTCCTACGACCCGGTGCGCAAGCTGAACAAGGTCAACCTGATCCTGCAGGAGGCCCTGGCGGCCGCCGAGCGCCGGCTCCTGCAGGAGTTCGTCGTGGTGCCGATCCTCTTCCTGAAGGAGGCGACGCTCCTGGGCGATGCCAAGGGCCTCGGCTCCGAGGACGCCCGCCGCAACCCCGGCTTCGTAGGCTCCCTCGTCAGCGTCGAGCGCTAGCCGCGCCGAACACCGGTTGGTAGGATCCCCCTCCCGCGGTCGAGGAGGGCCGGATGTACCGCAATCTTCTGGGGATCGGCTGCGTCTTCGCCGTCGCCCTCATCCTCGTCGGCATCACCTTCTCCGCGAGCCAGGAGGAGGCGGCCGACTTCCGTTTCGTCAACGGCAGTGAGCCGAAGAGCCTCGATCCGCACGTGATCACGGGCCAGCTCGAGGGGCGCATCGTCGATGCGATCTTCGAGGGACTCACGTTCCGCGACCCCAAGACGCTCAAGCCCCAGCCGGGCTGCGCCGAGTCGTGGACGATCTCGCCCGACGGCAAGACGTACACCTTCACCATGCGCAAGGAAGCGCAGTGGGACGACGGCACGCCGATCACCGCGCATGACTTCGCGTGGTCGTGGCGACGCCTGCAGGATCCGGATCTGGGCGCGGAGTACGCCTACATCCTCCACATGGTGAAGGGCGCCGAGATCTTCAACCTCTACGGCGGCCACGCCGAGCGCATCGTCGGGGCGAAGGGCAAGGAGGCCGACTCGATCGTCGGCAAGCTCGAGGCCCTGCGCGCGAAGAGCCCCGACGGTGTCGAGCCGGCGGCCTGGCAGAAGTGGCTCGGCGAGCAGCACGTCAACGACGTCGTGAAGGGCACGCCGGATCCGGTGCTCCAGGCGGCCATCGGCGAGCGCGAGAAGACGCTCGACGCCGCGCGGCTCGAGGCGATCCAGAAGGCGCTCGTCGCGGAGGCCAACCGCCGCGCGAAGCTCGCCGAGCACGCCGCGGCCACGTTCGGCAAGACCGAAGGCATCTACGCGAAGGACGACCACACGCTCGTCGTGGAGCTCAACGCGCCCACGCCGTACTTCCTCGAGCTGACGTCCTTCTACTCGGCGCATCCCGTGCCGCGTCACCTCATCGAGCGCCTCGCCCGGGAGAAGAAGGAACGCGGCGAAGACGGGGGCAAGGAGGACTGGTTCCTCCCCGGCAACATCGTCTCCAACGGTCCGTTCCGCCTGAAGAGGCGTGGATCCGCTCGCCGTCCGCATGGAGACCGCGCAGCCGGGACGCCGACGAGCAGTTCCGCTCGCTGCTCCATCACCTGCTGGTCGCCTACGAGCCGCCCCGCTGCCTGGAGGACGCATGGTTCCGCCGGGACGCACACGGCGAGCGCTACCGGCACTGGTACGTGCGCGCCGCGCAGGGTCGTCGTCTGCGGGGGCTCCGCGGGCCGATTCGCATCACGCGCGGCATCGCACACCACCTCGCCGATGCGCCCTTCTACTGCAACATCGAGCGGGCCATCCAGTGGGCGGAGGTCCGCAGCCTCGGCGCGGAACCGTGGCTCGCGTACTGGTTCTCGCGCTCGATCGTCGGCGTACCGTCGAACGACCCGCCGTTCTGGAACTCGGTCGTCCGCTGGCGCGCGAAGAACCCACCGCGGCGCGAGCTGCACGTCCCTCGCATCGTCTACTACCTCCACGAGCAGCGGTACGTGGGACGGCTCGTCCCCAACGCAAGCGGAGAGCTCGAACATCGACCGCCTCCGCGGGAGCAGCTGTGCATGCGGGGCCGCACGATCGACTCGCTGTATCGCGAGATGGGCGCATGGGCGAGACAGGAGGAAGCCCAGGTCGAGGCCGTGGAGCGCTGGGAACCCAGTGGACGCTGCGGCTACAGGGAGGGCACGGCCGCGGACACCGTGCGTTGGGAGATCCGCGAGATCATCGATCGAGCCGACCTCGCGGAGGAGGCCCGAGCGCTACGGCACTGCGCCCTCAGCTATGCGCGCGAGTGCGCCTTCGGACGCTCCGCGATCTGGACGCTGACACGCACCGAGGCCGGACGCGCGGAGCGCGTCCAGACGCTCGAGGTCACGAGCGACGGAGAGCTGGTGCAGTCCCGGGGACGCCTCAACGCCCTGCCCACCGAGCCGATCCGACGGGTCGTCGCGCCCCGCGATCACGCCCGGACGCAGGCTCGTGACACGGCCTGGCATGAAGCTCTCGAGCTCCTGCTCGCACAGCGCCTTCAGGGGCCCGTAGTACTGCCCGCCCCCGACGCGGTACACGTCGCCGATCTTGGCGACCTTCTCGATGTCCTCGAGAGCGATCTGACCGACCGGTTCGTGGCGATCCCCGGTGTGCTCGGCGCCAAGCAGGCCACCGAACGCCAGCCCAACGAGCTGGCTCTGATCCCGGATCGGGAGCTGGTGCAGCGTCAGGGGGTCAACCCGACCACGCGGCACCAATAATGGTATCGGCTCGCAAGGGCTGGTCATGGACGGCACCGAAGCGCAGAAGGCTTTCTATCTGCCAAAACTGGCCAGCGGTGAATTTATCGGTTCCTTTGCACTCACTGAACCCGATGCAGGCTCGGACGCAGGCGCGGTGCAGACCAAGGCCGTGCGCGACGGTGACAACTTTGTGTTGAGTGGCACCAAGCGTTACATCACTAACGCACCCAGCGCGCAGCTCTTTACCGTTTTTGCCCGCACCGATCCTGACCAACAGGGTTCAGCAGGGGTCTCCGCGTTTCTTGTCGACGCTCAGTCACCAGGCATTACCCTCGGTGCCAAAAACAGGAAGATGGGCCAGCAAGGCGCCTATGTGTGCGACGTAATTTTCGAAGACTGCATAGTGCCCGCAGAAAATATTATTGGTGGCTTGAACAATTTGCACAAAGGCTTTCAGACCGCCATGAAAACCCTCGATCGCGGCCGCCTGCATATCAGCGCATTGTCTGTGGGTTGCGCACGCCGTCTGATCGACCTGGCCGCCGGCTACGCTACAGAACGGCGCCAGTTCGGCCAGGCTATCGCGGAATTCCAGTTGTTACAGGGTATGCTGGCCGACAGCGAAGCAGAATGTTACGCGGCGGAATGTATGGTGTTGGACGCCGCCCGCAGACGCGACAACGGCCAGCGGGTAACCAAAGAAGCCTCGTGTTGTAAATTGTTCGCCACTGAAATGGTTGGCCGGGTGGCGGATCGCGCGGTGCAGATCCACGGTGGTGCAGGTTATATGGAAGAGTATGCCGTGGCGCGATTTTATCGCGATGTGCGCTTGTTCAGAATCTACGAAGGCACCAGCCAGATACAGCAAGGCATAATTGCCCGCAACTTGTTAAAGGATTACGCCTGATTCAACTCTGGTTCGATCTCGCGCGGCAGGAACAACGTAAAAGTGGTGCCCTGCTCCGGCTGCGTGTGCACGTCCAGCGCAGCGCCTAGCTCAGCAGTCAACCGATAGGCCAGGTGCAGTCCCACACCCTGGTGGTCATCTCCCTTCTGCGACTCTTTCACCGCGGCAATGTTTGCCAGGGTGTCGGTATCCAGACCTGGACCGGTGTCGCGGACAAACAGTTCATAGCCAGGGCGGCCGGCGCGCACCACGCCGTCTCGACAGCCGACGTCTACATCCCCGCCAATTGCGCAGGCTTCACTCGCGTTTTTCACCAGATTGCTTATATTAACCCACTCTTGTATAAGGTAGTTTTTGTTTGAAAAAAAATTTGACTTGATTATTCATTTTAATTTTGGATTATCTTGGTTTAGCTTATTCTTCCAACCAAGTTTCATCCTGATATCTTCACTCCAAGCATCATTCAAGATTTCCAGTTTCCCCCTCCAACTCCCCCTGATTTCACTGCATTTAGTCAGGAATTAAAATAAGAGCTCTTAGAAACAAGGTCCAGTTCCCCTAGCTTCAAGCTGTTTCTTCTTGCTGTTAGTAGATCAATTGATAACAAAATGAAGCATCAGGACAATATGATTATTGTTGGTGACTTCAATTGTCTACATATTCAGTGGGTCAATGGGTCTGGATTCTCAGAAAATAGTTCAACAAAAATTGTTTCTGGAATTGACTGTTTAATCACTCCTGTAATTAGGCAGTTAGCTCCCCAACTTTATTTAGAGAAGGTCAAAATCCTTCATTATTTGATCTTCTGCTAGTAAAGGAACTAGAATCTATACTGAGTATTGACCCCCTACCAACATATAGAGCAAGTGATCACATTGCCATAGGTTACAGCTTTAGACTGTACCCACATAGATTGGAATTTATGAAACATGTGTATACTGATTACAGTTTAATTTGTCATGAATTGGCACAATGTGATTGGTCTTTTATTGAATGTATACACATAAAAGGTCTAATGCTCTTGTTCCTAGCACAACTCAGTTGGGCCTAAGTCAACTATGCAAAGAATATTATTAAGAGCTATTGAAAAAAGGCTGTAATTGGTAAAGGAAACCAAAAACCCTCCCATATATTACAAAGGAAATTAAAAAGGTCAGAAACAGAAAAAAGGAATACTAGAAGCTGTACTTAAAGAATCACAACCAGAAGGGTTATTAAACAAAATACAATTGTCAACCAATTATTCTTACCTCAGTAATTAGAAACCAAGAAATTTGCCAACTTGACAGGCCTATACCTATTGAAATTTTGAAAAAAAAACATTTTACCTTAATTTTCAGTTATCAGGTTCTTTTTCTCTGGTTTCAGCCTGAAAATGAAATCCCTGACATTTGAGTAGAATTTTAAGCCATATTGATGTTTTTTTTTCAAATATAGGAAATGTATTTGCATATCTTTAAAACCTTAAGCCTAAATTGGGATTGAGCAAAGTTGTGAAGCTGAAAACAATTTTGTTGTACTTCATTCAAGCAGAAGATCTATTTTGCACGCCGACGTTCGAGAGCATGCGTTCGGCAAACCGGTAGCTGTCGCGCAGTTCGGTGAGCAGGTGCGCGAGCTCGGGATGCTGTCGACACAGCTCCTCGAAGCTCTGTCCGCTCGACTCGGGCTGGTCGCGCACGAGCCACCGCTCGAAGATCTCCTCGGCTTGGTCCGTCATCGCGTCGCGAGCGTCAGGTGGTTCCGAGTTGCTGCTGCAGGCGTCGACCGAGCTCGAGCATCGCTCGCGCGTGCAGCAGTTGCACGGCGTTCTCCGACCGGTCCATGCGCTGGGCGATCTCGGCCATGGACAGCCCTTCGAAGTGGCGCAGGTCGATGACCGTGCGGCGGTCTTCGGACATCTGCTCCAACACCTCGAGGAGGATCGCGCCCGATTCGCGCAGCGCGATCGCTGACCCGGGTTGCATCGACGACTCCTGCAGCGCCTCGATCGCGAGGCTGCCGAGCGATTCGAGGGCTTCGATTCGCCTGGCGTTGGCGAAGGCGCGCACGCGATTCCGCGCGATCGCCGTCGCCCAACGCAAGAAGGTCGTCTCCGTTCGGACGTCGCACGTGTCGACGCCTTCGAGGACGGCGACGCAGAGTTCGTGGAGGAAGTCGCCCGACTCGGCAACGCGCCGGGCCCGCGGGCCCAGCATCCAGCGAATGCGTCCGAGGAGGCGATCGCGGTGTCGCTCGAGGAGCTCGTGGAGTTCGCGCGGATCACCCTGTCGGGCAGCACTCAGGGCCGCGGCGACGTCGCGGTCTCGAGTGGGGGAGTCGGTCGGTTCGGAAGGGGGGTGGTCGGACATCGATGCGGTGAGGTCGACTGTAGCGAACGTTTGCGTGCCTCGGGATCGGTGGAACGGCCCCCGAAGCGGGTGGGGCTTCGTTGATCCAGTGGTGGCGCAGCTTGGACCCGTCACTCAAAACCGGGGATTCGTGGATCTTTCCGGGCGGCGCTCTTCGGAGCGCTGACCTCTTGC
>JAAAKM020073195.1:103549887-103709578 GCA_010016025.2 Alatinidae sp. Z8VKAUB7J3
CAGATCAGCGGCGAGTCGTCCGACATGGCTGGCGACGTACCCGAACTTGCAGCGCGAGCGCGCGGCGGCGATGACGAGTCGTTCGAAGCGCTGTTGGAGCAGTTCCGCGACCCGCTGCTGCGGCGGGTTCGCTTGATGATGGGGCCGGCGGCGCGGCGCCAAGCCGAGTCCGTGGACTTCCTCCAGCAGGTCTTCATCACGGCACTCGAAAACCACGCCAACGTGTCGGCGCTCGACAAAGAATAATGATCAGTTTTTTACTGTATAAAAAAGTAGAATTAAGAGAAAGAGTCAAACTTTAGCGTAAAGAGCGAGGCGTTGAGAAAGGAACAGCCCCTTTCATACACGGAGTAATTTCTGTTCGTTTTAAATTTCAATGTTGCTCCTTACTTTCAGTTGAAAAAACTAGTTTTTTTATTTAATCTATTCAGCATTGATGTAGCATGCCTAGTCCAGATATAACCTGACAAATAAACGGAGGTTTGAGGTTAAATCCCCCTCTTGATTCATCTGAGATACCTTTCATAGAAAACTGAAAATCATGTTCTAAAATTCACTCTTTGAGGGTTTATATATTCACTCCCCTTTCCAAAAAGGACCCACAGACTTTCAACCGAATAATTATCCGGTGAGAAAAAGTTTCCGGGGCAAATTTTCCCAGGACCGGGGGATTTCCTGGGATACTCTTTTCAACTGAAATCAAGAAGCAACATTAAAATTAAAAAAGGCCAGAAATTTTTCGTGTATGAGGGGGAATGTCCGTTTCTCGGCCTTTACTCTTTACACTATAGTTTGACTTTTTGTCACAATTCTCTAAGAAAGCCTGCTGAAACACAAGAGCTTATAAAATTGAATGAAAAGATTTTTCAAAGAACTTTTCAATTATATAGTCATGGGCTCTGAGGTACAATTAAAAATACGATCAAGATTGTCCCCAAAATCTTACTTGCAACCAACGCGTAATTTCAAAATCTATGATTCTACAAGAAACCAAAATTCTACCAAGGACGTCCCCTGGACAATTTAACAAATTTGAAACAAATATCAAAATTATATATCAAAACATAAAACCAATTTAAGACTTTAATGAGCAAGGGTTGAGGAAGGGACAGCTATATACAAAATGATATCTGTTACTTCGTTTTAAGCTTTAATGTTGCTCCTTACTTTCAGCTGAAAAACTTGTTTAATAAGCAAGACTCATAGTGGTAAGACCTAATGTAACAGAGTTGTGATGTAAGGTGTCTCAGGAACTATTTAAGCAAACAAGTTTTCAACTGAAAGTAATGACCAACATTAAAACTTAGAGCGAACAGAAATTACTATGTGTATGAAGGGGATTACCCGCTTCTCAACACCTAGCTATTTACGATAAAGTTTTTTAGTATTTTTAAAAAAGCTTCTTATTCTTCTAACTAGACGACCCTTGTGTTTCAGAAGTCTTTCTTCAAGAATTTGTGTCGTCAACAAGTTTTCGGAGTAAGCAAAGGCAAAAATTGGGGAGGGGGGAAGCACTGGGGAAAGAAAGTCTAAATTTAGAGAAGAGAGCAAAATTTGAGAGTTTTCGAACATTTTTTCTTCAAGCGTTGGGGAAGGAAAGTTTAAATTTAGACCACACTGCCCTCACTTTCGGAGATTCTTCAGAATTTAGATGGTCTGAAATCGATCCCCTCCCAAAATATATCCTTATAAGTCTACCGAATACTAGCCTAATCACTTTTTGTAAAACCCAAAAGCTATAGAGCCCAAATATATTGTTTTTGGAGACAGCAGCATGAATTGGGGAATGAACAGGGGCGGTCTGTGACCTCACATTTTTCGCCACCGCCTCTAGAATTTGAAGGTACTTTTTGGGAGGTATTTTTTGCTGAATAATGTCTGTTTACGGTTGGTTTACATTGTTTTTGTTCTTATCATCAAAGGATGACTTGTACTGTCAAAGAATGATAATTTGAAAAGAAAACAACAATTGAATCAGTAAATTTTTTAGACAAAGCCTAGGGCTATGTCCAGGCATAAGGGGAGAAGGGAGGCCGGGATACAGTTAAACTGAGGGATAGAGTTTAACTGGGAGGGACTATCCAATAAATTCCAATTTTTGAAGCTAAAGGAAGAAAGGATTTTGCTATTTTAGAGTTTAGTTCAAAGCAGGACATAAACTCCATTGTTGCCCAACGTTTTTTGTGAAGCATGCAACAGCAAAAAATAGTACCTTAAAGGCCCGAAACAGCTGCTTTTCAGGAGGTTCAACACAAATAAATTTATAAACAACGTGAACAACTGTTAATCCAAACTAGAAATGCAGTATAAAAACGCAAGGCTACCCGACTCCGCTTATTTTGGGACCAGTTTGCCAATAAATTAGGGAAAATATTTGAAGCTGTTTAATCTTTAGTAGGCTTACGTGCTTCCCACTGCATTACCTAATGAATCTGAAAAGCTATTGGCATTCGGCTCAGTTTTTAGCACAACGTTAACCCAAGGGTTCAGATAAGGGAAGGCAAGAAACCCAAAATATTTGACATTATTCGGCTTGTTAAATTTTCTTATTAGTATCTTGATAACTGCTTTAAAAGTAAGCAATAGTAACAGAATTGTAATTTTTGTGGAATTGGTGAAATAATCAGTTTAAAAAAAAAAAAATTTGTAAACCATTTCTTGTGCTAGACTCAGGGCCGTGTCCAGATCGTCGGCGAAAAAGACCAAGGCACGCTTCCGGTCCACGCCTATAAATTTCAGGCCGCACTTCAAAAGGCGAACGCCTGTGACAACTCAACCCTCATGCGCATGGTCTGGTCTGGCCGGCATTACCAATACGGCAAGAACACGGCCGAGAGTCAAGAAACTTGGGCCGACAACCTGAGTTTCCTGGGAAAAACGGCCGGTCTTGCAGATCTTTCCTTTACCGTTGCAGGCCAATAACCAATGGTTCCTGTTCGACATTGAGCCGCATCTGTTCGAAAAATTCCTAACCCAAAGCTTTCAACATTTCTGAAATGGGGCCGAAACCGGCCCTTTTTTTCACCACACCCGCTATGATGGACAAACGGTGCCTCACATCTTGAGAATCCGTCTTTCATTTTCCATATCAAAGAGGAGTCTGGCTTGCGATACCGGGGACTGATGTTGATCTTTTTGGCTGGTTTACTTTACTCGGAACGGTTAATTGCCCAGACAGAGGTGAATAGAACAATGGCCAAATGCAAAGCGGAAGTAGAAGAACTCCACCAGTTTTTTCAGGATTGGTTCAACGGTGTTCTACCCAAAACTGAAGAAGCCTATGAACGCTTTCGCAATGCCCTGGACGAAGGCTTTCAAATCATCCCTCCAAGTGGTCAACTATTATCCAGAGAACCTCTCTTAAAAGGTCTTTGGTCCAGCCATGGCCAGTACCAAAGCACGCCAATGCGTATTTGGGTTGAAGCCGTTCAAGTCCGTCAAATTTCAGAGGAAGTATTCCTGGCCACTTACCAGGAATGGCAGGAACGGGACGGAGAAACCAAGGCCCGACTTTCGACGGCTGTTTTTAAACGAGCTCAAGGCCCCATAAACGGGCTGCGCTGGCAACATGTTCACGAAGTCTGGATGCCGTAAACCAAACGAATTGCGTCTCCCGAATGAAGGGTGAGTTTTCACAAAGCAAAACTGTGACACCTACCCACACAATAAAATTCATGCCATAAACATACTATATGTTACCGCATAACAATATTATCTCAATTTTCTCTTGACAAATAGTTTTTCAAGAAATATTTTGGAAAAACTCACTCAAGTGCACTTGGGTTTCCATTAGTGTTGCTGAACAAAAAGGCCTATTCATTTAAGTAGGTTACAAAACTTCGCCTTTTGAATATTCGCGACACTCCCTACCGATCCCCCCTTTTCAAGGGTTTATTTATGTACCCATTCATGATTTACTCATTTAATAACCCAATGCGCTTTATTTTCACCGTGAATTACGCAATTTTGCTATTTGCGATTACTGCTCTAATTGGCACCAAAACGGTAAGATACTTGCAAAATTTGCCTCGATAGCTTCTGATTCGTCCATTTATTTTGGTAAAATCATGATATTACTTAGACTTTTTCTTTAAAAAATTACTTAGACTGTTTCTTTAAAACATATTTTCTTAAAGAATAAAAGAAAAAATCCCATATTGTCGGATATTTTCAATATATTTTCAACCGGAAAAAAAGAACTATGATATTACTTATTAGAGAACGGTGTTAACGCCCTTAAACAACAGGAAAATTGTCTCCTTTGTTTATATTTCTGTAGCATTTATGTTTGCAAAAATTATATGTTTTGGACGTGTCAATTCATAATAAAAGGAAGATAGTCAGTGAGATTGTAATCAGAACAAGAATTAGTAGGATTTACCTTAGCGAAGCACAAAGAATATTTTTAGCAAATGAATAGAACTTGAGATCTTATTGTTATTCTAAATAATTACTAAAAGAATGAGCAACTTGTTCAAAGGGAAAGTAGTTTGTTTAAGAGAACAAGAAAAAATATGTATTTAATAAACTTTCAAAACCATACTTTAGGAACAAGGGGCTGAAAAACACTGTAATATTCACACTTTAAGCGTACTTCATGTTTGACCAAAGTGGCTTGTTCTGCTTTAGAAGAAGAATATTATTATGTATAATTGAAAAGGTAGTATTTTTAAAAGGAATAAATTCTACACGAGAGCGAAAATACTGAAAAACTCGTTCAACTATTTTTTTCTGATTTTTTGTTTTGCTCCTTTTAAAACATAAGAATTTGCGGCATGTCTAAACCTACAAATTTCACAAAAGGACAAGATACACAATCCTTTGATTTATTGGATTGAGATCCATCCATTCTCTGAGCCAAAATTATGACATTACTCACAATTTTTTAGGGAACGGTTTAAACGTGCTTAAACAATAGGAAAAATTTTCTCCTTTTCTTTATATCTCTGTAGAGTTTACATTTCTAAGAATTATATGTTTTGGGTGTGCCGATTCACAGTAAGAGGAAAAAAGTCACTAAGGCTGTAATCTGAACAAGAATCAGTAGGAACTAACCCTTCTGAACCCTTTTAATGCTATCCCTGCCAACTTTATCAGTAGGGATTTATTGAGCACAATTTCTTTGTTTTTCATCGTTTTGAGTGGATCTTCCGTTTTGACTTGCTTGTTGGTGAAGGTAGAATTCTGGACTAGCGACGAAATGTAAGGTCTCGGAGCTTCCGAGCCGATGAGAAACGTACTGCTTATGAAGACCCGGATTGCAACGCTTAGCCTGTCACTTGCTTTGGGCCTGTTGGGGGCTTTGAGCGCGGAATCGAAACTTACCGTTGACTCGGTGGTGCCTGTGCCCGAAGGGATGCATGGGATCAGTGGGTTGATCAGTGCGGTTTTGATTGAGAAAGATGACGAACGCGGGGATGTGGTCTTTCAGCTCGAACGGATTCATCGATTGTGGCCGGGCAACAAGGCGGCGAATGCTCGGAGTGGTGAGGGCAAGGTATTGCAACTGAAAGGGATCACCGGGAAGGCACTGGATCAATTGCTATTGATTGAAGAAGGGGATCGATTCTCCATTGAGATCAAACATGTCCGCGGGGATCATTTGCTGTATTTGGGCGAAGGCTTGAAGAAGCTGAACGAAGGGGAACTCCCGGCCGAGGGGCTGGGTGAGGAAAACCGATCTTTCATGCATGGTTTTCGCGGCATCTTCATTGGGGAGTTGCTGAAGAAAGATCCCGAGAAGGGGACGCTGTCCGTTCGGATTGAATCGATCAAGCGCGTTTGGAAAGCCAATAAGGCGCGTGAGGCGACCTTGGCTGATGGGCAGGTGTGGGAGATCCGTGGGGTTTCTGGGAAATGGGTGGACGTGTTGTTGGAGATCGAAGTGGGCGAAAAGATCGAAGTCGAAGCCTTCCACAATTCAGGCGATAAGCTTGATTTTGTGGGTGAGTGGTTGCGTCGACCCGAGGCATGAGGCGATTGGGTTCGATTATTGCGTTGTTAATCCTGGCCCTGGGACTGACGGGGGCGGGCGCGGCAGTGGTTTCGCCCGCCAGCGAGCGCTATCGCGAATCCGGCGGTGAGACGATTCCTAGTTTTCAGCGGCATGTCGTTCCGCTGTTGGGACGATTGGGATGCAATGGACGGACTTGCCATGGTTCGTTTCAGGGCCAAGGTGGGTTTCAACTTTCTTTGTTCGGCTATGATTTCGCGGCGGATCACGTGGCTCTAACCGAGCAAGTTGGCGACACGGGACGAGTGCGTGTCGCGGCAGCGGATCCAGGAACCAGTCTGATCGTGCAGAAGCCGTTGGAGGAGTTGGATCACGAAGGAGGACAGCGATTCGAACCGGGTTCTCCTGCTCACGTAAATTTTCCAGCCAGGGCTTGTGCATCTTTTCAGCGGGACGCTGCCGCACCTCATATACTGACGCCACACCTTTTTCCATGACACCAACAGCCAGACCAGACACCTGCATCACCTGACGACGCAGCGTTCCCGGCGCAGGACACAAGCGCTCTGCCTGCGCGCGTAACTCAGCAGACTGAAGTGCAATACCCAGTGCACAATCGATGATGGCGTAACTGTCGACAACAGTTTCACCATCATCCAGTTGCAAGGCCGGCACCCGGCGCATGGGATTGAACCTGGACAATTCTTCCGCATCCGCCACCACCGCCAATGCCCGGCGCTCAAACTCAAGCCCCAGTTCCAGCATTGTGATTGCTGTGCGGCGCACAAACGGTGAGCGATCTCTGCCTACTAAAAGCACCTTTTTCCTTTTAAGCTGTTCAGCTCGAACAATATGTACACAGAGATCTTAACAGGCCTTTCAGACAACAGAACTAACCAGTTTACAGGAGGAGGCTCATGCGCATCACAGACGTTAAAGTCACTATCTGGGAGTGGCGGGATATTCCACCAACGCGTTACACCCTGCGCGTGAAAAGCTCAGGCTCGCGCTCTACACACATGGGCCTGGTCAGGATCTTCACCGACACCGGTATCGAGGGCAACGCCTTCCTCGGTTCCGCGCTCAGCCCTCTGGGCAACGACGCCAACCTCATTGTCGAACGGTTTAAACCGCTGTTGGTTGGGCAAGACCCCCTTGCCCGCGAGCGCATCTGGCAAACGATGTCCGGCTGGGCCATGGGTAGTGTGATGCGTGTTATCGGCGCAATTGACGTGGCGTTGTGGGATCTTGCCGGCAAGGCCGCAGGAGTACCTATCCACTGCCTGATGGGATCATACAGGGAATCCGTGCCCGCTTACGCCAGCTCCGCGGTGTTTGAAAGTACGGAAGAATATGTAGAAGAAGCGCTGCGCTACCAGGAGGCCGGATGGACCGCCTACAAGATTCATCCCCCCGCCGAACCAGCGTGGGATATCAAAATCTGCGAGGCGGTAAGAAAGGCGGTGGGCGACGACTATCGTCTTATGCTGGACTCGACCTGGTCCTACGATTATCCCGCCGCGCTGCGTGTTGGCCGCGCTGTTGAAGCGCTGAATTTCTACTGGTACGAAGACCCGTTGCACTACGACGACCTGTACGGTTACGTCAAACTGAAGCAAGTGTTGCAGAGCAATATCTTAGGAAGAACTTAGGACATTAAGTCAAAACATTCAGGCCATATTGAGGGGATGTTGAAACGACCAAAAGGCACTATCAGCACACTACTTCTAGAATTACTATTACTACTACTTCTCCTCCTCCTACTATTACTACGACTTACTACTACCACTGCTACTACTAAAGCTAATGGTATTAAGGTGATATTTTCCTGGTATGTTAAGGGTGATATTGTACACTAATTATAACGCATTATGTGCATAGTATTACTAATACTATTACATCTACTACTACTACCGACGCTAATGGGTTGAGGATGGAGGTTACCAAATGGATGGAGGTTTGGAGGTTACCAAAAGAGCGTATCCGCAATATCTCAAGAGCGGCTTAGAGTACTAAGTTGAAACTTCCACGGCATGTTGAAGGGGAGGGGCTCAACTAACCAAAATCCTTTATGTGTGTACTGTTATTACTACTGCTACTACCAAGACGAAGGTTATAGGGATGAAACTCTTAGGGAGTACTGACGGGGATGTTGAACGAAATCAAAACACTGTCAAAAAGACGTATCAGCAATATTCCAGAGTGTTCCTAGGGAATTGAGCTAAATATTTCATGGCCTTTTGAGGGGATGTTGAAATAACCAAACGGCACCACGTGTATACAACAACAGCTACTACTCCTAGTGCTGCTACTCCTGCTACTACTGCTATTAATACTGCTACTGTTACTATTACTTCTAAAGCTAAAGGTATTAAGGTGAAAATTTCATAAAATTTTTAGCAAAATTAAATTCCACTATATACAGACTGTAGAATACAGGCTGTAGGAAGGGCTTATCAGCAATATCTTAGGAACGGCTTAGAGTATTAAGTTGAAACTTACAGAGCATGTTCAGGGGGATGTTGGAGAATGAATGGATGGCAACCAGCTCGCCCTCTTTCCCCTTTCAGATGCTGCCCTTAACACTGACAGAAATCTTGAAAAGCCATTTTGTTGAAAATAGCCAAAGGCTCTAACAATTATGCCCCTAAGGAAACCATGCCCCCCCAGCCCCCAGGGCAAGAAATGTAAATTATGCAATAAAAAAAGGGGTCGGGTGGTTACCAGCTTCCCTCTCAGGGTCTTTTTAGCTGCACTTACCCCCAAAAAACATTCAATCAAAAGTTTGAAATACTTATCACGTTTAAAATAGTCTAAAGGTCAAATAAAAATGCCTCCGGGGATGACATAACGATATCCGAAAAGTCCAAGCAATTATTAATCTGCTTCAACCGCTCGGTATTAAAGAACTTGTTCGAACGGGTCGGATTGCGATTGGACGAGAACCGACTCGCGCAGCGAGTGCTCAGTCACGGCCGCTTGCCAAAGTGAACTAAACGTATCAATTTCCAATTTATCTCCGGATTCATTGTCAGTGGAGAGTATGGTCTAACCCTGTAGGTTTTAGGAGTCCGCCATGAAGATTTCTTATGAGAAAGATGCTGATCGGCAGAACATTTTAAAGAAAAAAGTGACGATCGTGGGTTTCGGGAGTCAAGGGCATGCTCATGCCTTGAACTTACATGAAAGTGGGGTCAAGGTCGTGGTCGGTGTTCGACCTGGGGCCTCTTGGCGCAAAGCTGAGTCGGCTGGTCTCAAAGTGATGCCGACGGCCGATGCGGTGAAAGATGCCGATGTCGTCATGGTATTGGCCCCGGATGAACGACAAGCTGAAATCTATAACAAAGATATTGCCCCGAACTTAAAAGAAGGTGCCTATCTCGCATTCGGCCATGGGTTCAATATTCATTTTGGTCAAATTCAACCCACAGAAAAAACGAATGTGTTTATGGTAGCCCCAAAGGGGCCTGGCCATTTGGTTCGGTCCGAATACACGAAAGGGAGTGGCGTTCCCTGTTTATTGGCGGTGCATCAAGATCCTAGTGGAGATACCACGAAAGTCGGATTAGCCTATGCGAGTGCCATTGGTGGAGCACGAGCTGGAGTGATACAAACAAATTTCCGTGAAGAAACGGAGACCGATTTATTTGGTGAACAAGCCGTGTTGTGTGGTGGTTTAACTTCGTTAATTCAAGCGGGATATGAAACCTTAGTCGAAGCCGGCTACTCCCCTGAAATGGCTTACTTTGAATGTTTGCATGAAGTAAAGTTGATCGTGGATCTGATTTATCAAGGCGGGATTGCCAATATGCGCTATTCTATTAGCACCACGGCCAAGTATGGTGATGTGACGAGAGGTCCTCGAGTTATTACGAGTGAAACCAAAAGGACGATGAAGCGGATCTTATCGGAAATACAAAGTGGACGATTTGCCCGAGAATGGGTTTTGGAAAACCAAGCCAATCGACCGGTCTACAATGCTCTCTTAAAAAAGGGCGAGGACCATCCCATTGAAGAGGTCGGCTCCAAACTTCGCGGAATGATGCCCTGGTTGCAGAAGGATAAACTTGTCGACCGCTCTGTCGGCATAACAGCATTCTTCTCGTTCCTCTTATCTTGTACTGTGGTCATTCACGTTCGATACTTCATACCGTTGATACCAATCAGGCTCTACGAGTTTTTCCTACTGGGAAATTTTTGCCGACACGTTCCTGTCCCTCGTCATTTTGTCGATCGTGCTTTCCAGCAACGTGTCAACGATAATCCCCATAGTTAAACGTCTAGACTCACGCCCCCATTTAACTGACGATATTCACGTAACTTATTACGTAATGTCCGTATGCTGATTCCCAAAGTCCTGGCCGCATGCGTCCGATTTCCACCATGCTGATCCAAAGCCCGAAAAATAAGATCTCGTTCCATTTCCCAAATGGACCCTGTGGGTTGTTGGGAAGCGACTGGTGTCGGCGCAACAGATTCTTCAACCGTCACATGTTCTATACGGATCGGACCAGAGTCCGACAACAACACAGCACGTTCAATCACATTTTCAAGCTCTCGGACGTTGCCTCGCCAACGACGGGTCTTCAGATAACTCATGGCTTCTTCCGTGATCCCCGCTCCCACTCGATGGTTCCGTTGAATTGAATGGTTTGCAAAATGTTCAACGAGAGTCTCAATATCTTCAGGACGTTCACGCAACGGAGGAATGGTCACGGGCATGACACTCAACCGATAATACACATCTTCTCGGAATCGTCCGGCCTGGACTTCCTGGAGCAAATTCCGATTAGTCGTCGCAATCACCCGAACGTCTATTTGGACTGGATTTCGTGATCCTAGCCGATCAACTTCACGCTCCTGCAAGACCCGTAATAATTTTGCTTGTAACCCTAGCGTCATTTCTCCAATTTCGTCCAAGAGCAATGTCCCCTGATGAGCCAATTCAAACTTTCCGCATCGTCGCGCGAGCGCACCCGTAAAGGCTCCTTTTTCATACCCGAACAATTCGCTCTCCAAAAGGCCTTCCGGAAGAGCCGCACAGTTGACGGCCACAAACGGTTGATTCGCTCTCGGACTGTTTCGATGAACATAACGGGCCAGCACCTCTTTCCCTGTGCCGCTTTCACCTTGAATCAAGATAGTCGCTTGGCTCGCTGCAACCGTCTCCAACGTCTTTATTGTTTGAAGAACCCGTTCATTGCGAGTCAGAAACCCAACAGAATCCGAGTCTCTGGTTGTGAGGTGTGGAGTACCAGCTTTTTGACTGTTTTCATCATGCTTAATTCGGGCGATCACCTTAAATCAATCTATTGATTCTTCGAATTCTGTTAGAGCTCATACCATATGAGCTCTTGGCTCTTCTGACCTCGTCACAAGTGCCATATGAGCTCTTTGCTCTTGTTTGATAGACCCAAGCATTACAGAAAGCGTGTCTAATTTATTTTATAAGTGAATGTCAAACCTTTTTTTGTAGTACTTTAATCTGAATGTTTAGCGGGAAAAAACATAATCATCTTCTAAAAGCCAGAGAATCACTCAATCTAATTCCTACAAAATTTATATTGTTCATTGGTTAACTAATATATACGTTGTATCTTTTTAAAGTACTTACTTTGTTTTATTTTCAAATAGAATTGGAATCAAAAGAAGATTTTGTAAATAGAATGGGAGAGGTCATTCAATCTTTACCACGCGCTGTCTTCATTGTTATGCGATATATATTCCATTTCTTACATCAGTAAGTTTTCAAGTTTATTCTAGTTTCATACTTTATTTTTTGTTGGATAGTCTAACTTTTGTATTTTTTCCTTTTTATGCTTTGATCCTGTCTCTTATTTTTCGCTCTGTTCTGTACTGTTTGGAATTAACGCTGACTATGTCGATTCCACAGGTAAGCCTTTTTTTTTTTACTTTTTGCCCATTCTGTTTGGAAATTTTCATTCGTTGTCATTTGGGTCCCTGAAAGGCGGTAGGTTCCTACTGAAACACTTTTGGTCTTTAAAAATGATTAAGTCCCCAAAACTATAAGAAATATTTTGAAGTATTGCCAGAATCTTTAGATTCGTTCGGGGGAGGGGGGACATGTTCCCGAGCTGGTCCCGAATTTCCTACCATCATCCACACTATATGATCATGGTGAATAAATAGACTATTGCAAGGTGGTTAATTAATTAAGCAGTACTGGTTTATGCAAATCGCTGCATTCAACTTTGATTAACCCGGTCAGTACGTTTACGGATAGTAATGATCTGATTTCTTTATTTAACCTTGAATCAGAGGATAGCGTCAAAGCAAAGACTGTATAATGTTCCGGCAAGACCTTCGAAACCGTTCAGCCGTTTTCGTATTAAAACTAGTTTCGAAAAAGGGACTTGCAATTGTTTAATTAGGGCAATTTGAAGCCTTAGAGGACAGAAAGAGCTGGGTTACGGTAAGTAAACTATGTCAACATTGTGAAAGGGAAAATATTTGCAAAGCTAATTCTTTAAGTTTGAACAGTTGAATCCTTGGGGCATTCTACCGTTATTGGTAAATCTCGACACAACTCATCTCGTAGTGTCCGTAGGCCCAACCTGCGCCCAGGACCGTTGACGCAACTGCCACCACGATAGAAGAGCGTCGCCATCCGACTTTCCAGATCACCATAGCCAAGCCCAGGCCGACAAGCACAATCGCCCAACCATCAGAATTAAGGAAAGTGGACCAAAGACACTCCCGATATTCGAGTTGGAAATCGTGGGATGTCATGTTTCGTCATGTGCCTCCATAGGATGCGGAACTCCGAACTGTTGGTTCAAACAGTGCTGGTGCACTGAATTCACCGTCGAACCATCTGCCTGGTGAGCCATTGTCCGCACCAGATCACACCGTCAGCCCCGCGGCTACCGTTCGAATTTCTCGTACATTTGGCACATTTCTTTGCGCTTGTTGTCAACAATGCCCAACCGTACCGTCACGGATACAGGGCTGATGGCATCAAGGTCCACCGTCCCAAAAGGGTCGGCGCCGTAGTCACAGATGCTTCCGTTCCTGTCAGAAAGCGCTGGCATAGCGGACATGGACGGCTTGCCGTTTTCCAGGATCTTGGTTCGCCTGCGCACAGGGAGATGACCATGACGTCACCGATCAGAAGAAGAACTGTCCTCAAAACCGGTCTTGCGACAGGTGCGCTTGTCGCCGCTCCATGGGTGGCCCGCGCGGCCCAACCGCTCAAGGTTGGATTTGTCTATCCCAGCCCCATCAACGATTTCGGCTGGTCCTACCGGCATGAAATCGGGCGTCAACAGTTGGTAGAGGCCCTCGGTGACAGGATCGAAACCACCTTTGTGGCGAACGTTGCCGAGGGGCCGGATTCTGAGCGGGTCATCAGGCGCCTGGCCCGCTCCGGCCACAAGCTGATTTTCACCTGTTCCTTCGGCTACATGGATCCGACGATCCGCGTCGCGGAGCGGTTTCCCGACGTGCTGTTCGAAAACAACACCGGATACAAGACTGCCGGCAACGTCAGCGCCTACAATGCGCGCTTCCATGAAGCTCGAACGGTTTTCGGCGTAATCGCCGCCCATCAAAGCAAGACGGGCATCATCGGCTGCATCGCCTCGTTTCCGATTCCCGAGGTGGTGATGAGCATCAATGCGCTCGCTCTGTCCGCGCGCAAGATCCGGCCAGACATGAAGGTCCGGGTTATTTGGGTCAACAAGTGGTACGATCCGGGCCTCGAGGCGGATGCCGCGAAGACGCACATCTACTTCTTAGATACTTAATACCTAGATATATATACTTAGATATATAATACCTAGATACCCTTCTTAAAGAAGTGTCTCTACATACTCAAGCATGGCTTGTCCTTTTTTTTAGCAGTTTTTAACCATTTTACAATGTATTTTGGATCTGAAAAATTCTGTGGAAGAGGATTTTAAAATCTAATCCGTAATTAAAATTCAAGTACAAATAAATTCAATTAAAATCCAAACTTCAAATTCTATCCATAGACAGAACAGAATCCAGCTATAGAGCAATGGCATAATTTTTGTCTTGCCTTAATATATTAAAACCATTGAAGAGCGAAAAAATGACATACCAAAAACCTGGACATTGTATATAAACAAGGTCATATCCAGGGGGGGGGGTTGCCAACCGAAATATTTGTACAGCTCTTAAAAAACGTAAAAAAATGAATACGAACAAATTTTTAATTAATTTTCATTTTATTTTTGTAGCCTCCCCACCAAAAAAAACAAAAAATCTTTTGTAAACCCCCACCCCCGAAAAAAAAAATCCTGGGTATGGCCCTGCATATAAACCTTATACATTAAATGAGATATGGTATGGGAAACAGTATATGCTATATAATGAATGAGGAACAATAAATGAGAAACAAATAAAAAGAAAAGAAAATACACGAAATATGATAGGAGAAATAGAATATGAAACATAATAAATAAGAAACAGATAATTAAAATAATAAACATTACTCAAATTATTTATATAGATAATAATTATAAAAATAGTGTGTTTTATATTTATCTTTATCATAAAATTTATACTATTACAATACAGACAATAATTAAACTAGTCTACCAACATTCAACACCTTGGCAGGCGACATTCCAGATATAAATGCATATTATTATCATTATGAATTTGTTGTTATTGGTTGTTTTTCTTTTTGGGGGGGATATCTTGTCATGGGTCTTGACTTCCCTCTTGTTGTCTCATTGCTGGTTGAAAAAAAAAGAATACACGAGATATGTTAGGAGAAATAATATTAGGAGAAAATGAAACATAATAAATATATAAAACTAATGGTTAAGATCTTACAGCCGTTTTCCTGTGTGCACCGGGCAGTACAGTGTGGGATTCAGGGTCCTTTTTCAGGTCTAACCAATATTCTTTCCATGTCCCTGAGACCTCAGGATAAAAGGAGCTGTTATAATACATATGACTATCCTGAAACAAATCTCGCCGGTCTAGACTGGGATAGCATGCACAGGCCGCTAGTGGTTTTATTATCAAATTATCGCCGCGGCTTTAAGAACGAGCTGCTAATCCGAATCCTGTTCCCCGGTATTCGTGCAATTGTCTATGCTAAACAATTTTTATAAGCCGGCTACACTTTCCATTTAAATATTCTCGAAGTAAATTTTTCTGTAAAGACTTGAACTTTCCGCGAATACTCCCTCGTCTGAAACACGCGTCGACTAACGAGCGGTTCCTAGGAAGAGTCAGGGTTTTCTTACTGGACATTGTACAACATCTAATCAACCACTACAGGGAGGAAACTGCTTCCGTAAAAAAGGCTAAAAATTTTAAGATCTCTTGTTTACGCTCTTTCTAGCCATCCAAGTAAAATAAGTTATTAGTTTCTTGTTTCGCCTGGAGGACCGTCCCAGCGTACCAATTGGTTGGACCAGTGATGCTTTCTACTTAGTTATCGAAAAATATTATTTGCCATTACTTTCTGATGCAGCCACGCAACTATTTCTGAACACTTATTGCACGGATAGCGCTTTAACTTCGGAAAGCTATATTCAACGAATCGTTCGATTAAAAATCTTCAAAAACCTGCTCTGTTTCTGATGCGAAAATCCAAGTTTCATGTCCTGAGGTCTGTTAAATTAGATTTGATGTGTTTGTTAGATCTAGGGATCTCTTCTTATCAATGCTAAGTTTGGAAAGGTACATAGTGGGTAGAGCACTAAAAACGGTAAATCTTTAGTCATATTTCGAGATGTAGGCTGGAGATGAATTACTAAAATTGAGCTCTTTTCATTTGGTAATGACTTTGCTGTAAGAATGAAGACTATATCTCTCATTTGTTGTGGTAATTATAATACCTATCTGGTTAAAACTTTTCTTTGAGCCTTTTGGCAACTGCTAAAATTTCTTGCATAGTGCCCGAGTTGCACCTTAGTCCAACGATCTGCTTGTATTGTTTCGGCTTTGTTGGGGTATTGATCCTTTCAAAGACAGAACATGGATGTGATTCATGTCCATTCCAGGCAAGTATGCTGAACCATGTTGTTGGGAGAGGCAATTACTCAAAGGGGTATATTCTAAAAAGAACATGAGTTGTGCAAAAAATACGGGAAATCGTAGGGAAAACATACAAAAATATAAGTTTTTTTTGGGTTGGGGTGGTGCGAACCAAAAAAAAAAAATCCCTACCTATAGGTCTGCTAAGTTGATGATTCGAACAACCCCTGGACTACGCAGATTGAACCGCACGACTACCTGGCTGAAATATTCCATGCGCTGATGCGCTTTAACAATGTGCTGCTCGACTTCGACCGTGACATGTGGTCATACATTTCAATTGATTATTTCAAACAGAAAAAAGTAGAAGGCGAAACCGGCTCCAGCACTATGCCACACAAGGTGAACCCCATAGACTTTGAAAATTCTGAGGGAAATCTGGGTATCGCGAATGCATTGTTAGCACACATGGCCGATAAGCTCCCGGTCTCGCGCTGGCAGCGGGACTTGTCCGACTCAACGGTACTGCGCAACATAGGTAATGCGTTTGCACATTGTGTCATTGCGTACCAGGCCACCGGCAAAGGTTTGTCTCGCTTGCAGGTGAACGAAGACAGGATTACCGCCGCCCTGGACAATAGCTGGGAGGTGCTGGCCGAACCGGTGCAAACTGTCATGCGCAAATATTGTCTGCACGAACCCTATGAACAGTTGAAAAAGGCAACCAGGGGCCAGGTAATCAGCAAAGACCTGTTTGCCGATATTTTAAAACAGTTGTCGCTGCCGGACGCAGCACTGGCCGAGCGTGCCGAGTTGACCCCGCAGACTTACATCGGCGACGCGGCGAAGCTGGCGCGCAAAGCTCTGTAATAGCGATGCCTGTTCCGGTACATGTTGTCCCCGCCAACTGGGCTGAACACCAGGATGTGCTGCGTACGATTCGCGAAACTGTATTTATTGTTGAGCAGGACGTATCACGGGATATCGAATGGGATGGCCTGGATGAAAGCAGCCAGCATTTTCTGGCCGTGAACGAACTCGGCCAGTACATTGGTTGCGCCCGGCTTCTGCACAGCGGACAGATAGGCCGCATGGCCGTGCTCCAGGAGCATCGCGGCACTGGTGTGGGCGCCTTGTTGCTGCAAGCCGCGGTGGACGCCGGGCGTGAACAGGGACTCGACCGTTTGTTTCTGCACGCACAAAGTTATGCTGAAGCATTTTATCGCAAAGGTGGCTTTGTCCCCTATGGCGACCCATTCGTAGAAGCGGACATTCCGCATATCGCCATGGAAATGAAATTGCCGCTCACCTTCACTTCCAGTTTGGCTGACAACGCTACCGGTGATGCCCCTGCACCCGCTATTCGGTAGGCGAATCTGAAAAAGGAGTCAGAGAAATATTCAGAAAAGCACAACAAGCAGCACCTTGTATCATCTTCTTAGTTGATGGTGAATGTTTGCGGGCTGTGCGGATAGAGTCCGAGGAAGAACGCGTTGTAGCCGTAACCCACCTTGTGCCCATCGAACTGCCAGCTCCACTTTACTCCGAGATCGTTTCGTCGCCCTTTGAGAGCTTTGCAGTAAAACATGTTGGTAGGACCCGTCCCCGGTGGGACAATGGCGGGGCCCCACCAATCGAACTCCGTGCCGGAACTCCGCGGGGTGCTGCGGAGGTTGTTCCGGTGACCCGGGAAGTAGTCGTCGTGGTCATCCGTGTAGATTTGCATGTAGATGCCCATCTGTTTCAAGTTGTTGAGACAGTGGATTCGCTGCCCTTTTTCTTTTGCTGCGGAGAGGGCGGGGAGCAGCATGCCGGCAAGAATCGCGATGATCGCAATCACCACGAGCAGTTCAATTAGCGTGAATCCCAGACACCACCGACACTGGCGATGATGACCTTTCGACTCTAATTTGTAGGGCTCTAGCATGAGGAATGAACTTCGCCGGGGACGTTACTGAAAGCCGCCCAGAATGAAAACGAATTCATTGTCGGTTCACGGAAACGAAGCGGGATTCGCGGCTCAGCGCCGGCAACGGTAGATTTCCGACACTCGAATGGCACAGAATTCAGCCTTGTCGCGGTCTTAGCCAAAGAGACCGTCTCTAATCGCGTAGGGAGGGGAAAAGAAGCCCTCTTTCAAGAACACTCCTAAAGCACGCGGGTACGTTCTCCGAGATTGATCTGCAGGGTCGGCTCCAGGATGGTGGAAGATTTCGGTGCTTGAGCACCTTCCGGACGATTGGCGCCGGACTGATATTCCTGCCACCAGGCTTCCCGGTCCGCTTCCGTCCACTGCGCCCGGCACGGAGCTTCGGACAAGCGACGCAAGACCTCGCGGGCGGACTGCGGACGATCTTCCATCCGTTTGGCGAGACAGGCATGGATTACGGATTCCAGGACCGGGTCCACGGATCTTCCGAGCCGTTCGCTCAACGGGATAAGGTCTTCGGACACGTGCTGCTGCATGATCGTGAAAGCCGAATCTCCTTCAAACACATGGCAACCCGCAGCTAGGTAATACCCCAAGGCTCCGACCGCGTACAAGTCGCTACGCTGATCCACTTTCTCCGGATTTGAGACCGCCTCAGGCGAGATGAACTGCGGGGTCTCGGTGATGGTGAGCGAGTCGCTCGCCTCCACGGAAGCGGCCATGCCACTCCCCCAAGCATCCCCAAGCTTCTAAATAAAAATAACACGGTGGTGATCCCAACTGTTGGCCTCATAGCCGAAACGCTTTACTTAAACCGAGACAATTCTAATGAACAGCGTCGCCCTCTAGATCATCTGCGCGACACCTTGGTGGATGAGAAATTGCGAAGTCAGTTCCCAATCCAAAAAGATAACCAGATGTACAACAATTGGTTGGCCAAAACAATGCAGAGGCATGCCATGACTCAACTAAAAAGAAGTATAAAACTATTAGTGGAGAGTGAAGTTAACATTCTAGTTGGCTCAGATTCAGCAAACGAAGGTATGTACCAGGGTGTGGGCTACCATGTTGAACTTTATCACCTGCAACAGTTGGGTATGCCCACAACTCAAATACTTCAAGCTGCAACAAAAGGTGCTTATGAGTTGTTGGGGATTAACTGGGGAATAAAACCCAGCGCGCCGGCCAACTTCGTGGTCACGAGCGTCGAATCATTACAGGATATATCTCATCTGGCCAATATCGAACAAATATTTGTCCACGGCCGAAAAGTAGAAAGAGATGACTTATTAACCTATGCCACTCCCAACTTTTGGCAATATTCGAAGCTATTTTTAGGGTTTGAGGATTAGCCCAATCCAATGCTATTCATTCAACACCATTTGAATTTCGACATGCATTTTATCGCTTCCGCTGGTATCAGATAAAAACACCAAACGCGATTGCCCCGAAAGAGCGTGACCTTCTCGTAAAGCTCTTTCGATAAAGTCGCGCCAGAAATCGGCGAGATTGATTGCCTTGTCATTAAACTCTAACGACAATGCTGAGATCTGTGGTGTTCGAATAACTCGATATCGGCCTCTATTTTTAGGCGCCCCCGAATAGGGAAACGCTAATTCAAAGTTCATTTCACCATTTTCTGGTAATCCGGAAAACAGCAAATGCATACTTCCTGCAACGCCTCCACCCGACTTCATTAATGTGCGCACTAAACTAAAAACTTGCTTTTTAATATCCTGTGATAATGCTTCTTTCGTTGTCGATACTTTCGTAGTGTAAAAGCGCAGAGCAGGAATAGACTTTATCGAAAAAGCAGTGCCGCTGTGTTCATTTTCGATAGTTGCTGTTTCTACAGGAGGTGCAGCCTCTTGTTCAGGTGAGCCTAATCGCATTTCTGGAGGTAACTCTACACTCGGATCAGCTGGTAAACATTTACCCACCAGCATCTCAGACTCTTCTCAAAACTGAGAGGTTTCAATAGCTTTGAAGTCGTCTGGCCATCTCATAATCTTTACTAGATAGTCTTTTAGTTCTAGTTTGGCCATAATTTCTGTTTTGCACCTCGTAATTAGAGAAATCAGAACGGTTGTATATCAAGAAATGAAATAGTATGCTATGTATGTAGTCTTCTAGTAATTCTATATCGATCGGCCGTCTCGTAATTTTTGCTCGATAGCATTTTGGCCATGATTGGACCAAGAACTTTGGTTATCAGCATAAAATAGCAGAAATTCATCATGTCCTGAAGGACAATCTATGTTGTTACTTTTAAAGGACACTAGAACTTTTATTCTCCGTTTGTAGGGGCCTTTTATCGATATTCTATGTCCACTGGCTCGATACGATCACTCCTGGGAAAAGAAACAACATCAAGATCACATTCTTAGACACGTTGAATATGATGATCAAATTTTCATCAAGATTTCGCTCCTTCTAGCGCCTGTTTCCTTTTTTCTGGAAATATGCACATTTCCCCTGACCATAACTTTTTAAGGTTTACTTTAAACTTGATTGTTTTTTCAGTTACAGAAAAAATTTTTTTTTTTCAGTTTTTTTTTTTCAGTGGTGGTTTCAGATTTTTGTTTAGTATTGGCATTGGCCCCTCTTTACGTAAAGTTTGGTACGACAAACTGTCTGATATGTTTTATCACTTATAAATTTGTTTTATCGCTTTATTTACCATATTTCGCCCTTTACGTTTGATTGTTCCAAACTCGATATGTTAGTCTGAGTAACAAGAAGGAGTGGTATTCTTACATCAGTTTATGTGTTAATACCGCCATTAGATGGTTTCTGCATTAGAGATGAAAATATGAAAATACTGCTAACAGAAGTTCAATTATTTCAGTTAATGTTGGTGAAGACTGTCCCGTTTTCGATGGACTATATGAATTTTGTCAATTATCTGCGGGTGGATCTGTAGCAGGAGCAGTTAAGCTTAATAAACAATCAACAGATATAGCCATCAATTGGGCTGGTGGACTTCACCATGCTAAAAAATCAGAAGCCTCTGGTTTTTGCTATGTGAACGACATAGTTTTAGCAATTTTAGAGCTTTTAAAGTATCATCAGAGAGTTTTATATGTTGATCTTGATATTCATCATGGAGACGGCGTTGAAGTAGCTTTTTATACGAATGATAGAGTGATGACCGTCTGTTTTCATAAGTCTGGCGAATATTTCCAGTTTCCTCGAGGTGCCACTCTTCAAGGTCACCCTACACCCCAGTTCTGAACAGACAAACTCACGAAACATACAGCCGACGCCAAAATAAGGACAGACAAGCAAGGCTTCTCTTCCAGGAATAAAGACAAAGACATAAACATATGACAGGGTAGAGATGATAAAGCCGCTCTCAATAGTGAAACAACTCCAGCCCTTTCTACTCAGCTTATCCCCGTCAGCGCACTTAGCCGACTAAAAAAAAATTATACAATTATACCAACAAACGCTTGGATTTTCTGGCCCGCATTAGATATTAAATGAGAGGAACGTTTCTGACATATCTTTTTCTGCAAATTTCAATTTTGGCTGCGTGGAAGAAATTCTATAAATTGAACCACGTGCAGGCATTTTCCAGGCTGTAGACCGATGAATGCACTACGAATGGAACGTTTCAGGCACACTTACTCCTATACTATTGAAGTTAGCATGCGCGGAAAAGAATTCTGTAAACTTAAATCAGCAAATGCTGACATTTTAGACCCATAATAAGTCACAAATGTTCAAAAGGTTTTGGCACATCTACCCCTACAACGTTCAGTCTTGGATGTGCGGTTAGTAATTTTATAAATTATATCGACGAATACTGACATTCGAAGTTGCAAATGATCGAATTGTTTTGTTTTTTTTTTTTTTTGTAAATAGGTTGAAATTGGTAATAAAGACGATTAGGGTTTCTTATGTTTTATTTTCTTTATGCCTGTCACAGTGGCACCAATTCACTAAGATGTGGGGGGGATCTATATTTCAAAACGTAAGGAGGAATTTTTTTCCTTTTTTTCCAATAAAAACACCGAAAAAGGTTTTTAAATTTAGCCCCACTATCCTCCAGTTTGGGTGCACAGGCCTGTCTGCCGATAATCTTCGCTGCTGGTGAAAAATATTCGCAGTTATTTGCACACGGACTTCACACAGACATCTTTTTAGAAATGTTTACCTTAGAGCTTCCGGGAGCTGGTGAAGCCGGCTCAATTAGCACAGATTCCGACATGACATGATAGTGTACTTGACCACTTTGTTCGGGAGACGCTCCTGGAGTAGCCCCCTTTGGCATCTGAGTATTCTGACTAGGACGAGTCCGCAAACTGCTTAATAAATGAAATACATCAGAATTAAAAGTAATTAAAAAGTAAGGAAAACAAAAATATTTTACAGTAAAATAATCGTGAAATTCGAAAAATAATAGTGCGCCGGGGAAGACTTCGCCAGTCCAGCGTGCCAGCATCTGCACCACGATCAGGCCAAGAATTGCGATCAGGCAGAGGGCGGCCAAAACCCCCGCTGCCATATAGAGAAAATCCAGTCCGGAGCGGAGCCCCCTGAGCACAGTCATGGCATCCCCATCGGCTTTATTTTATGAAAGAACGGGCGGCACTTGAGCGCCGCCCGTATCATGCTGAGTGATTACTCGGCGTTGAAGGCGTCGACGATGGCCTTGCCTTCTTCACCAGCCGCTTCCAGCCATTCATTGGTCATGGTGACGCCGATTTCCTTCAGCTCACCCACCATCTGGTCAGAGGCCGGACCCACGGTCATGCCGCCATCGCGCAGACCTTGCAGGGTAAAGCCGGTGTACTCCTTGGCGCGCCAGTTGCCCGCGTATTCAGCCAGCTTGGCGCAGCCCCTGATCACGTTCTGATTGGCTTCGGAGGTGCCGCTCCAGATATCGGAGTTCACGAACACGTAGTTGCGCGGCAGCCAGGCATCCACTTCGTAGAAATAATTCAGGCTCTCCCAGACCTTGCGGTCATAGCCGGTGGAGCCGGAGGAGACCATCGAGTCCGCTACGCCGGTGGCAAAGGCCTGGCTGATCTCGGCCGCCTCAATGGTCACCGGCAGCATGCCGGTCAGCTCTGCCAGGCGCGAGGTGGCATTGTTGTAGGAACGGAACTTGATGCCTTTCATGTCGGCGACCGAGTTCACCTCGTTCTTGAAATAAAGCCCCTGCGGCGGCCACGGCACAGCGTAAAGCAGGGTCAGGTTCTGCTCGGCCAGCAGGTTTTCGATGGTGGGCTTGGCGGCCTTCCACAGCTTGTCGCTGTCATCAAAGGACGTCGCCAGGAACGGGATCGAGTCAAAGCCGAACAGCGCGTTTTCGTTCTGGTGGCCGGAGAGCAAGCGCTCGCCAATCGGCGCCTGGCCGGTCTGCACCGCGCGCTTGATATCGGCTCCCTTGAACAGCGAGCCGGACGGGTGGGTTTTGATCTCTATCTCGCCGCCGGTGCCGGTGGTCACGCATTCGGCGAACTCAGCACCGGTGGCGGAGTGGAAGTTGGAGGCCGAATAGGCCATCGGCATATCCCAGACTTCCGCGGCGGCGGGCAGGGCGGCAGCCGCGGTCAGCGCGGTGGCGGCCAGCAGTTTGGTCAGTTTCTTCATTGTGTTCTCCCTGTTTGCTTGCGGCCCCTTGATACCAACTCGTTTAGTTTTTTATTTTATTTATTTTACGTGGAAAAATTTGGTGAATGATTGATTTTTCCTCTATGCATTGAGAACTGTAAGGAACCCGGGTTCAAAATGCCCGTAAAAAAGGAATAGGTTTGAAACAGGAATCACCAAGCTACTGCCTGTTAGTCCAGATTTTACTCAACATGTATGGAGATTAGGCTTTGAGGTAATAACGCACGAAAAACCGAAGAAAAAAAAATGACAGTTACTTTGGTAACTGTAAAGACTATAGGAGCAGTGTAGATGTTAGAAGTAGAATAGCCAAGGCTCAGGGCCGCAGTTTAAAAAAAAATTAAAAGAATAGGAAGATAAGTCTGCTAACCAAGATTAGAATATTGGAAGCTACAGTGATGAAATTGGTCAAATAAGGTTCCAAATCATGGGCGCTCCGAAAAGTGGATGAAGATTTACTAGATGTTTTCCAGAGAAATCGTCTACGGATTGTTCTGGGTACTCGGCTGACTGACCGTATTTCAAACAAAAGGCTGTACGAAAAATGTGGTTCAATCCCGCTACCTAGGGCTATAATGAGAGAAGGATTGAGATGGTTTTAGCGCGTTCTGCGGATGAAGGATGACAGATTGCCAAAGATTGTCCTTTTTGGTCAACCATCTAGGGCAGGTTGTCAGCGGTTTCGTTGGGAGGATCTCAGAAAGAAAGATTTAAAAGAAATGGGAACTTTCTGGGAGAGTGTAAATAGGGATGCTTTGAATAGATTGGGATGGAGGAGCAGCGTGCATAGCTGTGTTGGCCTCAGAGGGATTGGTGCTGCGGTGAGTTGTTAGTAGTAGTAATGGTAGTTTATTATGCAATATTTAGTTATTATCATTACTATTTACTTCTTTGGATTCTTCTGCTGAAGAGAAGGAAACAATTGAGTATTTCTTTTTTTTTGGATTATCAGGATGAAATTTGGGGCCGTTTTCGTAAATTGGCACCGAAAACTAGAAAATTTTTCATGCTAAAATTGACACCGATTTTCTAAATTGACGGCGAAAAAACCCACATGTGTCCAGCCCTTTAACGCAGCTTAACATCTTGGAAATTACTTGCGCAGTGTGAAAGCGGCTTTAACCTTTTACAGTTGGCGCTATTTTTCTTCTCTTTGACAAAGTATGTCTGAAATTTATATTAAGTGTAACTATTAACCTTTCAAAGGACCTTCATTAGTGATTATAATGATTTCCATGGTTGATATTTAAAGCACCTATTTGCGGTTAGCAGGCTGGTAAATTTATCCAATTAAATGACAACGATTTAAGCAAGCCCCTGTGGACATCCATGTTAGGCTTTGGCATATGATTTTGAATGTGCTCATGACCCTGATGTTTTTGTTTCCTCAGCGATCAGCTGACAAGGAACTCGTCTTTTTTCCGAGCCTGGGAACAATGAATGAACCTGGTGTTTGGACGGCACGCATTCACGGCTGGGTCTTTGAACCTGAGAATGATTCCCCCTTCAGACGGGCCTTTATCGCAGGGTTAGAACAATCGCTGGGCGACATGACGGCACAAGAACGTGCACTTTTCCGCGAAAGGATGCGTTGGTTTCTCGTGGATAATGAGCGCGGCGAACGGATTCACGTGCAAGTCGGTGATGAACGTTTGGCAATGAATCTTTCAGATGCTTCCGGCCATTTTCATGGCTTGGTCACCTTTCCTGGACCACCTGAGCCTGCGAAACATTTCTTTCATGGCCTGTTAGACAAAAAGGATCGCCGTCGATTTGACGGTCGAATTCATTGCATTGCCGATGGTGGTTGGGCCGTCATTTCGGACCTTGATGATACGATCAAGATTAGTGGTGTGTTGGACAAAAAAACGCTGTTGGCCAACACCTTTTGTCGGCCATTTCAAGAAGTGCCGGGTTTAGCGGAAATTTACACAGGCTGGGCAAAAAACGGTGCCTCGTTCCACTATATCTCTGCCAGTCCCTGGCAACTCTACCCGGCTTTAGAAACCTTCCTGCACGATGCAGGGTTTCCAGAAGGTCTATTTGTCTTGAGGTCTTTCCGGCTGAAAGACCGGTCCTTGGTCGATTTCTTGTTTGAGGATAAGGTAGCCTATAAACGCGAACATATTCTTCAGCTTTATCGCCGCTTTCCCCGAAAAAAGTTCCTCTTAATCGGTGATTCAGGGGAAAAAGACCCCGAAGTTTACGCGACCGTTGCCAAGCAGTTTCCCGAACGAACGCTTGGTATCCTCATTCGGCAGGTAAGGAGCCATCCCGACGAGGCGAGACTCCGGACCTTGGCGGCCCAAGTTGGCCCGGTCCGGTTCCATAGCTTCCGTGAGGCTTCCGAAATCTCCAAAGTGCAACTGCGCGATTAGGCGCACAGTTCAACTGCTTGTCATTCAATCGAGAACGATTGCAGCTCTACCGGCACATTGGTTTCAAAGTCGTAGACGGTCTGACCCAAGCTCCTGCGATACGCCAGGGAGCGGCCAAAGGATTGCTGGCGGTCGCCACGGCTGCAAGGGACGCAAGCCCCATACCCAGCACTGCGACCGCTATCACCGCGCGCGTGGACGGCAGGTACCAAAACGCCCCAAGACTGGCGATCAGCCCAAGGATCAAGGCAGACTGCGACGCATCGCTCAGGAAGCGCAGAAGATGTGAGTTGCGCAAGATTTCCGTCCAAGATGTCCCCACCGAAATATTCTGGTCGCGAGCGACGGTAATACCGCTCAGATCACCGTAGTGGTAGAAGGACAACCCCACCCACAGGAGCGGAAAAGCCAGTGCAATCCCGACAGCCAGACACGCAACCGCCCTATCCGCTCGCCCTGCAGCAGTCTGCTGCCACAAAACAAAGGCAATGAAGGCGAGAGAGACAAACCAGCCCTCAAACCTGACCGTTCCTGACAACATGAACATCAGTGCCTCGAAAACCAGCGCCCCGCTCTGACCGCGGCCCGTATACCGCGCCACCCCATAAGCGCCCCAAAGCACGAAACAGTTGAAGAAAATCTCTGACATCGGTGCCACGGAGAGCAGCAACCGATGGTGTAAGAACACCGCGAGAATGGCCGACACCAACGCCACAAGCCGATCCCCAAACAGCTCCAGGGCGAGTGCTGCCATGGCCCAAAGACTCAGAAGACCAAAGAAAACCGCCATCTCACGCGGGCCATAAAACAGGTCCGGATGCACCTTGAGCCACAGCCCCACGGCCACTTGGTAGAAGGGGGGCCAGATATAGGGTTTGAACGCGTTTCCCCAATCCAGCCCCTGCGCAATGAGTGCCCGCGCACTTTCGTCTGCAGAAGCCGCGGCAAAGCCTAAATGGAGAACACCTATCTGGAGAACAATTGCTAACAGACTGCAGATACCTATGCCCCAAAACAAAGTTGCGCGTGAAATTGTCATATCTGCTCCGTTCGATTGGCCTTGCTGCGGGGCGAAAACCGAAATTGAAACCAAGATGCCGCTCCGTCCGGCGGCCACGGTAACTGCGCGGTGCCTATGCGGTCCCGGCTTTTAGGTGAGAGATCATAACCTTTGACGAAGCACGTGAACCGAGGACTCAAGCCGCTCCTGTGAACAGAAACTCGTCCCCGCTGAGGCTCAGACCGTAGACATCCTTCACCACACCGATCAATTCGTCCGGCCCTCCCTGCTCCCCGGCCAGCCAATAGCACCTTTTTGGAAATACCTGTCGTCCGCTCAATGTGCAAAAGTAAGAGTTATGTTTCTTCGGTTCACGAAGTTCCTTTTGAGACTTCCACCATGGACGAGTAACTCCTGTATCATGCGTAATTAGGGTGTTGTATCCGATCCAACAGTATGTGTGAACAATTTCGCTGAAAATTTGCTGAAAAACACTAAGGGAAGAGCGAACCCATGAGCCCACAAGAGGGGTGCTTGAATGAATTTCCCCTTCCCCGTCCATGCTCCCAACAAAATTTTCCTTTAACCTTCTCGCTCAAAATACAGTAATACCAAGTAGCCCCATATACCTCCAGAACCCCTTTGACATTGCGGAAACTCACAACCCATGATATGTACATGTCCTGGAGAGATCAGTAAGACCAACGAACCCCCCAGCACCATAAAATAAAACGAAAAGAGATTCTTGCTATTTTCCAATAGTTTCTTCCTATTTTACCTACTATTCACTATTCACCTACTTATTAGTCAATCTTTTTATGATAAACTGGATGTTTGTATACAAGACGATAAATGACATTATAATCGTAGGATATAACCGTAAATGACGTAAAAGTAAAACCCATATTATGATGTAAACATATTGTACCATTGGAGCATGTTACCTATATATGTACACTTGGGTTCTTTCAATCTGCTAGTGACTTCTTTTTACCGTGGTCATCAGCAAATACGCAGGGGACTATCCAAAAAGAGTACTAGCTGCCTTTGTAAAATCCGGACAAATCCAGATATCCGGCACCCCCTTCATGGAAAAAATCTTCCCCTATGAAAATTCACTCCATGGAGAGATCCTCCTACATAACCCCCTCTCCCCCTCATACACACGAAAAAATCCCTCCTCAAAACGTCTGTATGCTTCCCAATAACCAATACTATATGTAAACAATGGGCAAAGTTCATAACTTGCAGCCCTTCCTCCGGGGACTGTGGGGTATTAGGTCTATTTCAAAGACATATTTATTAGACTTTTTGACTATGTTGAACAAAATGGATATATTGAAATATTGATTCGATGACTTTGGGAAGAAATGAGCGTGAGGGGGGGGGCTTAGTTACCCTCAACTTTTTGGTCACTTAAAAGGGCACTAGAACGTTTAATTTCCGTTAGAATGAGCCCTCTCATGACATTCTAGGACCACTGGATCAATACAATCACCCCTGAAAAAAGAAGTAAAAATAAATAAACATCGTAAGCATCTCCTTATCTCTCGTTCAAACTTAAATACTAAACCAAAATAAAAAGCTTTATCAGATTTAGAATCCAAAGTGTTACCTAGAATATTTGTACATGTGTCATTTCAAGGACAGCTTGATCAATTCCATAAAAGAAACATTTGATAAAGAATTATAATAAATTTTTACTGTTTATGGTTTAAATGCACTGCTCTTCTGGTTAGAAAGATCAAGACTGTTGTTTTGTTTGCTCAGGCCTCAGTCGTTAAAATGCTTTTTTTGCAGTTTAGAATCGACTTCAGTAAATTAGCCTCTAAAGAAAAATTTTGACTTTGGGTGACCAATACTTTTTTCTTTTTTTCTGTAATGATGCTATATTCTGTTGTTTTTTTTTTGTTTTTTTTTTTTTGTTACTGTATGAATTTCAGAGTTAATTATACGCTTTGACGCTAAAAAATGAATCAGATTACAAGTAGCTTCTAAAAGGCTCGTTTAAGTAACTACTGTGCCTTCAATATTTTCTTCCCTAATCCAATTCAACTTTATAATCCTTTAGGTTGATGTGAATGATTGGAATCCTACAGCCAAAGCTTTTTTCGTCCTTGAAGTCATGTTCCGGCCGTTACGGGATTCAGAACACCTAGATGATAGACCTAACTGCTTTACTTTGCAAGTAATTGAGGAGAGCCTAATAGAATCTCGGTATTTCAGCGTCGAGACTCGTCAAGATTTCTTAAGGTTTGAAAATGCTTGGCATCGGGCAATGACCAGTTCGGCCATCAGAACTGGGGTAAGTTGGATGTAGTCCATTTGCTAGACTACCTGGGAATTCTTGCATGCTGACCGGCAATCGACCACCAGTGAGTGTTAGGTTGTTGGGCTTCCTTGAAATGAATATTTTGAAACGTGGTTTCACTTCTTCTTTTTTTTCTAGTCATTCTTATTCCACTTAGGTTTTACACTGTTACCTTTATTTTTGGTTTATTTTGTTCTGCTTTTTTATTTTCAATTTTTCTGTTGGTCCGTCTTTTTAACTTTATTTATTTATATTTATGTATATTTTAAATGTATATTTATGTCGCATATACATTTATAAGCTAAACTGTATCAGTAGCTACAATTTAGAAGCATATAGGACATAGACGTTTACATTGAAAAAAATAAATTTTAAAATGGGAATCCATAAAATGAACTTTGACCTGTTTATAAATTGTGAGAACAAACTAAGCCAGAAATTTATCAATAGGAAAATGTCTTCGGCGTGATTGTTAAGCAATGTCCCTATAAAATGAATTGCCTTTTCTGCTGTTGAACACCCCTTCATGATACCCTAGAAATTCCAGCTTGATACGGTAAGCCGTTCCAAAGATATTACTGATGCGCCCTTTTTGACAATCTGTATGCACATAGTCTGTTTTTATTTAGTCAAACTTTCCCATCAACATTTCCTTAAATTTTCACTTCAATATTCTCAGCCGTTGTAGTTTTCGTTACAGAGGCAGTAGTTGCGGTTGTAGTAGTAGCAGTTGTAGTAGTAGTACTAATAGTAGTAGTAGTAGTAGCGTGCAAATATTGCTTTTTTGGTCAATTGATCATCCCCTTTATCATTTTCTAAAAGTTCCAAACTAATACAATCAGTCGTTCTTGGGATACGCCCCTTTCGCAACCCGTGTACACATAACGTTTTTTTTTTATTTAGATCAACACTCCCCTCAACATTCTATGGAAGGTTCACCTGAATCTCCTTCGTCTTTTTCGACACTAAAGGTCAAATATGCCCAGATTTTTAATACAAAATTCTATATGTAAGCAATGGGCGAACCGCATTATTTACACCCCCTGTGCCGAGGGCTGTGGGGGTGGGGATTGACATCTGCAAAGACAAAGTTACTAAATTTTTCAACTATGCTTTTCAAAATGGCTCAATATTTCGATTCAATGTGTTCGGAGAATTGATGAGATTGGGAGGGGGAACTGGTTGCCCTCTAGTCATTTTGATGATTGAAAAAGGCACTAGAACTTTCAGTTTCTAATCGAATGAGATCTTTCCGAAATTTCTACGGCGACTTCTCTCTCTTTTCTCCTTTTATTTCTATGCGAAGTGCCTTGGTGAAAAAAAAGATATATAAGAAATGAATAAATAAATAATAGATTGTGCCTAAATCGCTCTTTACTTAGGCAGCGCTATTGCACTGCCTATGATAATTACCCAATTGTAGTTTATTGATTTTGTAAAATTATTTGAACATTCAAGGCAGGTGTAATTCAGAAGGAGATTCAATATAGAGGTTATTGCAACTCAACTCTTTAGAGCTCCATCGTATAGTTTCTAAAATGCCAAGGATGGTATCTTTAGGAATATGGTGTTTGCAAGGAAAGCTGAGGGTAAATTGTTTGTCTAGCCTCCAATAGGATATGGTGGCTACAGCATTATAATTGAAAGCTTGATGGCAAAGTTTACGATCCGTTCCTAAGAAGTTGCAACAAACGGATAAACTTTAGCATAAAGAGCAAGGTATTGAGGAGAGTTATCCGTTTTTTAGTGTTTTGGTTATTATTGAGCCAAGTCATTCCTTGCTAACAGTTCGTTACCACAAACTGTTTGATACTACAAATTCAATGATGAGGTGTAACAGTTCCATAGTAAAGCTCAGCAGCAATTATCAAAAGGAAGTTTCTACAGGTGGCAGTTGTCAGATATAGTTGCCACTCTATTCATCTATGCACTTAACATAGCAGTAAAAAACTGGTAGGAACTTTAGAAAACATGTACCGTTTGTGAGAAAGTCAACAGAGAAGTTATTTTTTCCGTCTCTGATTTTAACACCGAAACTCGTTTTGTTTATCGAAATCCCGAATATTAACTGGACTTGCTACGGAATTTTGATTATTTAAGAGACAGCCTGAATTTCGACACGGACATCATGCGGAATTTTACAATCGTATGTGTTTGGCAGATCTTATAAGAAACCGCAAAAATGTTTGGTCTGCGCCCTATACTCTAAATAAAGTTGTTAATGATGTCCTTGGCTATGAATATGTCAGTTGTCTCATCCCAGATTTTTTTTCATTGTAATTCAATTTTTTCTCTCCAAAAACCTGAAGCCCTTCTCCCAAATTTTGCTCATTAAAAGTTTAAGCGCTGGTTGAAATTCATATTCTGCGAAATTTACCGTCTTCTGGCAGATCCAGAATATTCTCAGTGTTTGACTAATTTTCGACTGGAGATGGTAAATTTAGCCTATTAAAAACAACCAAGCAACGAATTTGTCAATGCCGGTTGGTTGAATTAATTGATATTACATTTATCTAAAGTTACCCTAGAAAGTCTAAATAAAAACACCCTTGAATACTTATTCAAGAAAATGTCAACGGTATATTTTTACCAAGGAACTTTTATTTCCTAGACCAATTTGGTGAGCCCAAGAAGCGAAGTTTTAACCCAAAATAGGAGCAAACCAGCTATTTCCCCAAATCAAGTAATTGTTTGTTTGTTTTCCCTCTCATCGAACGAAGTGAAACCCTGTTGCCAAAGCAAACTTTAATCCACGACAGAACATAACTTGCCTCCCCCCCCCCCAATTCATTGCGCATTCCCTGCAAAATAGTATATCCAAGTAGATGAAGTTATGGGGTTAAAGATTCTTGTACGGACAAAAAGTATGTTGACCATGCCAACTTCTATAGGGGCAAACGAGAAGAAAACACCGGATATCTTCACACATCAAAAAAGTGTTTTAAAATCTTGGCCAAAGAAAAAATACCAAAACAAAGAAAATTGGCTAGTTTTAGAAAGACATTTTAGATCTTGAGAGTCGAAATGGGACATTTTAAGGCCCGTATGTTTGGAGAATTATCCACAAACTCCAATATTTGAAGAAGTAGAATTTTCCAGTACCTGATAATAAGTATATTGAATTATATAAATTCTTTTATCAAAACAAAAAACCTGTAAAAATTATGATGCTAATTCGCAGTTTCTTCAAGATTTATTCTTTCCCATATCAGCTGCAAGCTGACTTAAATTCTGACTAAGAGCTGTCTGATGATGTGTTATATTTTGACTTAACGTTGATGCAAAGCTTCCAAGGAGGCTGACTAGTTCTCCGTGTAACCCTTCAATGCCTGGTAAGCTGGTGTACCACGAGAGCTCGTTCCTATTTACAATTCTGCCATCTAAGATACCACCTAGAATAATTTCAGAATCACAGTTATTGATAAGCACAGAATTATAATAAATATATTTCCATTATTCTATCATAGGCTAACCAACGGAGAGATGTTCCAATTTAGAACTAAACGGTTTAAATTTTATTTGAATTAAAAATTATTTGAGTAATTTCTATTTCCCATAAATACAAAAAGACCCAGATTATTTTTCGGTCAATGTCACCTAAAACAGCTTCAGCAACTGCAAATTGATACCTCATTAACTATATCTTACCGTGACTGACTAAAATATAAGGTTTAATCGACAAAATAATTTATTAACGTCAATAATCAAAGATAGTTTTTTTCATGTTTTCTTCTTCTTCCGTTTCAAACGTTTCATTCTGAAATTCCCCGGATCTACTCAAGGCCCTGAGAAAAAAAATTATCACACACAAAGAAAAGTGTTTTGAAGAAAATTGACTTCGAGCACCGAGGGTTGAATTTCTTCCAGCAAAATCAGCTTATTGGCAATACGGTTTTGTTCAAAAGAAATCAAGACAAATCTCAAATGAGGTTTGAAAAGGTTGTAAGAAGAGACGCAAGAACTGCAGGAGAGGTGGATACTGATCTTCAGTCTAACGCTCTCCATCTGAGGTATTTCGGCTTATTATAAGATATTTTTCAAATACGTTCAGATGAAAATAATCTATATCTATATATATAAAAATAAGTTGTCTGTCTGTTATGTCTGTTACACGAACGGATAGACCGTGAGCGTGCCCTCGTGGGACGGCGCGGTCCAGTCGACGTCGTCGCCCTCGGGCGGCAGGCGGTACTGGATCTCGAAGCCGTTCTCGGCGATCCGGTCGCGCACGAAGCCGGGCGGCGGCGTCTCGGCCTTGGTGTTGCGGCCGACCTTGAGCAGCGAGGCCATGGCGGCGCCGACGCCCATCTCGAGGTAGTGCTGGCGCACCCGCTCGTCGACCTGCTGCCAGAGGCGCCGGACGAGGCTGTCGAGCTGGACGTCGTCGCACAGCCGGATGAGCGTGCCCAGGGCCTCCTCGAGGGAGTCCAGGTCGATGGTCCGCAGCTGGGGGAGCGCCCCGGGCAGGTCGACCCCGGCCTTGTCGAGCACCCAGAGCGGCGGGAAGGCCACGTGGCGGATGCCGGGATCGGCCAGCAGGCCCGGCAGCTCGGCCTCCACGCGGCGGTCCGCGGGCAGGATCAGGAGGATCGGCGTCTCGTGCGACCAGGCGTCCATGGCGGCAGGGTACTCCTCATGCCCGGGAAGATGTGGCTTCCGATCGGGCCGATCTCCCGCCAGAATCGCCCGGAACTAGGCTCCGAGGGGACCGGCAGGGCCGCATGGACTGGATCATCGTCGACGGCCATCAGGACATCGCCATGGCCCTCCTCGAGGACGAGGGGTGGGACTGGGGCGAGCCTGCGGGCAACGGCCACGCCCTCTCCCTGGCCGACGCCAAGTCCGGCCGCGTCGTGCTGATCTTCGGCACCATCTTCGCCACGGCGGGCTACTGGGAGGGCGCCACCCCGGCGGAGTGCGCCGAGCGCCAGATGGGCCTCTACGAGGACCTGCTCGCCCGCCACGCCGACGACATCTTCGGGGCTTTTCTGACAAATGTCGATTTAAAGGGATGGCCCCTAACCGTGCTCCTCTGTTTAGACTGACATATGAGCATAATACTCTAGTCGTACACTAAATCTCCTTCAGCAAGAGGATATTTCTTACCTTTATAGTAATATCCTTAGCCCATTCTTTACAAAAATAGAAGGCCAAGGAGTAAAATCTTTTCTCATGGGGTTGTTCTTGATGATCCTTCAATAAAATTTGTAGGTAGGGATTGTTTTGAGGCTTTACGCCCCCTCGACCCAATACTTCCCCTTAAAATTCGCATGTGACTGTTGTTATACTATGCGTAAATGAACAATCCCTCACTGAATAGTCTAAAACCGCTCATCTGGCGTGCCACAAGGCCTACCCAACCAGAAGATTGAGTGGGCGAAAGTGCAGTCATTTGTTCTTGTTGAGCTTGTTGATCTTCATGTTGGCGTCCTCTATTCCTATTATTGTAGCGTGGCGGTCTGGAACTGCGTGGAGGATCTCCTTGCTTACCATTGGCCACCCACATTTGATAGGCTGTGAGCTTAACTGAAGCAAACTGATTAGTGCCTGGTAACTGCACTCGAACTTCAGGTAAATGAGGACAAGACGGTGCAGTGTGACCTATTTCATCACAGTGATAACACCGTATTTCCCTGTGACTTGAAGTTTGCTGACGTTGCTGCTGTGGCTGAGAAGACTGAGTTTGTACTTGATAGACCATCTTCTGGCGATAGGGCGTCGGATTTGGCAACTTGCACTGATTGGTGTTATGCGAGTTCTCATTACAACGCTGGCAGAAGAACTGGCCTTGACCTTTGTTGCATTCATTAGCCAGATGACCTTGATACTTACAGTGGTGGCACCAAATCTGAGAGCGTTGCTGTTGTCGAGGCTCAGCCAAAGACTGAGGGACAAATACAGCCGGCAACTGTGAATCATTACGTTCAGAAACATGAACCGAATGATTCACTAACTCAATAGCGTGCTCCAGTGTAGTGGGTCGCAAATACTCAGTCATAATTCTAATATGTGAAGGCAAACCTTGCAAGAACCAGACGAGAATCTGACTTTGAGTGGGATATTCTTGAAGTTTGCCAATAACAGTCAACATACGGTCAGCAAAATCCCGAGCAGACTCAGAGGAAAGCTGACAGATATCATTGAGTTCCTTCAAAAGCTGTTGATCATCAGCAAGAGAAGAATAATGATCTAGAAAGGCTTTCTTCATAGCAGTCCAATCTTCCTTCCAATGACTTTTATTGGACATAAGCCACTGATAGGGAGCACCTTTAAGAGTGGTGGAAAAGATATGAAACTTGATCTTTGGCATGTCATGGCCATTAAGAACAGCAAGAGCTTCAAATTCTTCCATATGGGCTTCAGCACTCACAGTGATAGGTTTGCCCTTGGCATTTCCAAAAGAGGGATAATTCAAGCGGAAACCAGTGCCATGAGAGCCTCCCGTAGGAGTGTAGTGCTGACCAACCCCAAGAGTGGGCGCAGTCATGCTGAATTGTTGACCTGGATAAGGAAGTGGCTGAGTCAGTGACGGGTAGTGAGAAGGACCCGCAGTATAAGCAGATATGATAGCCCAATTCTACGTTCAGTATGAGCAATTAAGTCACAAGATTGGAAAACGATACACAACAGTGCACGAAAACTGCTAGTTTTGGACGTCAAATATTGAACTCTGCTCGGGTTCTGCACAACAGGAATCCCCTTGATTTCAATAAATCTCTTTATATGGGGGAGAGGGTAGTTAGTATATGGCAGGAAGAGAGGATAAGAAATTCCATGCATCCACTACTTTGAAAAATACATAGCCTATGCATTCATTTTAGCTAGGATCAATAACACTAGCGACAACAGAAAATACAGTGCTAAATATATGTTGGGTTTTAAGTATCTGTATTCTTTACCAATATCAGATAAAAACGCGATGATTACAGATTCTCCACTAGCAACTGAGAGAGAAATTTCTGTCCTGTACTGTAAGGAACAGAAACTGACAGGTTGTCAGTTTTTGGTTCTGATAACTTCTGACCCACGATTGTCCATATTTGAACTTCAAAACATTACTAAATTTTTGGCTAAATTGTAAAGAAGATACAAAACACCCAGCAATTTGTCTTTGATCTTAATGTCAACACATAAATCTAAGAGTCAGGTTGAGCCTCGCAATGAAAGATGGTCCAAGAGTCATAAGGTGTCTTCAAGAAGCTTATACACAAATTACAGAAAACAGATCCCACCTTGTCTTAATTCATGCATAAGGGGACTAGCAAAATCTAAAGTCATACGCACCTCTTCTTTGCATTCTTATTACATCTCCTTTTCTTATTATTTTTATTTTCTTTATTTTTTCTTTATTCTTTTCCTTCTTATTGTCTCTCCTTTCTTACAAGACAATTGTAAAGGCAACACCTGTAAACTTTAATTGCTTCAAATCTAATAAAAAATAAGATAAACAGAATGATATTTTACCTAAGCATTATTAGTGATATGCAAGTTAATACCCAAATTTAAAGGATCCTTATTACTCTTGTTCGTCAATTTCAGGATTTTTTAGAATAATTTACTCTTGAGCTTCTCCCTCCTCCTGACATGCCGCCGAAGGTGTTTGCTACCCCTCTAGATGCGGCTCTGAGAATTAAATAGACTTTAATCCCCTGATGTAAAACTAAGTCGGTTCTTCAGTGCCTAGGTCAGGCCTCAGTAGCTCGGGGGAGCAGCTTTCTAATTTAGATGCCCATCAAATTTGAAAGGCAACAACAACGGGGATGATGATTACTGATTTCAGGACTCAACTTGCTTATCAAGTCTGACTTCCTCTTTTGTATATCCTATTTAGCATGCTCTTTTTCATCTATTTCCTTTTTTCGTCTTCTGACGTTTTCATGACATTCTCTAGTAGGGAATTGGCCAAGGCAACGTCCACACAATCCTTTGAAGCCCCCACACTCAGTAAGCAATCGGTGCCTCTTTTAAGAGTGCATCAACAATTGCTCGTTGAAATGTCAACTCGGTTCATCTACATTTCTTTCTGTTGGTCGTGGACCCTTCGTTCAGCTTGTTCTTTTAACTAGCTCTCCACATAGCCCTTTCGGGAATAGGAAACCTTTCGGGTTTGCTTCTATACGCGCTATTTTCGTCTATCATACCCATCTTCACATTTAGGATTCTTTATGACATGGAGGCTCTGTCTGGCGGAAGAAGTCTTTCTGAGAGCGGAAAAACCCGATTTGTGTCAGTACTGCCGTGCAATAATGTTAAAGCAGCTTTTACAAGCTTCGACGAGAACTAACTGGTGTTCTCAAGCAAACTGGTAGAAATTTCATCGGCAGATATGAGAATGTTGGATTTCACAAGTTTCACCTAGTTGGAAGTAAGTTTTTCCGCTCGACATGAGGAGCATGCACAAGGGGTTCGTTCTTCTGAAACGCTGCTGTGAATTTCGTAAAAAAAAAAGAAAAGACAGACAATGAATACATGAACTCGAGTTCTGCTAGCATACACTTCCTTTTGGTTAGCTTACAATCTTGACGTATTCTGCTGCCAACACGAAATTCTTCAAATGTTTCTCAGAAGGTGTATAAGGCAAAAAAATACTCCAAGAGTGCCCGGAACTGATCAGCCGCTCAGAAAACAGCAGGACCCAACGTCAGCCACCTTGTTGGGACGTGCTACATGAAACTATTGTGTGGAACACACTTTCTTTATCTGGCACTCTTGAAAATCGCATCATACAGGCCAGCCAAGGGAAAATGCATCAAGATGACCACAAAGTCAGATGGTGCCTTGCCAAATTTCTGGATTCATTTCATGAATGCGTTGTGCTCAACAGGAATGTTTCAAGTTCCAATATTCACAAGCTCTTTCAAGAACACTTTTATCGACACTAGGCCCATTGCTACATATCATTGTTAGTCTTTCAAGAGGTAAATTCATACTCCCAATGCATGACAACAGCTTTATTTTAAATCCCCACCAATTGCATGTCCCATGAAATGTCACTAGATGGCAACTTACCTGCTATTAATCATTTCAATTCTGTGTTTGTTTGGCCGTATGATTGTTTGGATTTTGCATTTGCTTTTATAAAAATACTTACATTTTGGGGGTTGTATCGATTTTGCAGGATCTTTTTCAATCAAAATAGCTCTTCCTTACCTCCCCGTACAGGTCAACTTAGCATTTCTAATGGATCAATACAGTCTGCAATATATCGCTCATTGTCTGGAGAACTATCGTGTCTAATGTTCCTTATGAACAGAATGGTACACGTTATTGAGAGAAATGCCATTATTAATGTCATTTACTGGAAATATTCTTAAAGGAAATTTGTAAGAAGGTAAATCTTGCTTTTGAGAAGGTGTCAATTCTTAAGCTGGTGGATGAAAGCGCGAACGTTTCATTAGCTAAAACTGTGGAGCTAGTGAATTTTTCCCGTAATCAGTCGAGAGTCAAGCAAGTTTACATTGATTGCTTTGTTGAACACAATATGTAAATGGCTGCTAGTAAGGATAAACATTTCATGCATATTTTTTAAAAACACTTTGTCGCTTTCCTTTCATTTGTTAAGCATCATTGCCCAAATTCCTTGTACTCTAATCCTTAATTTTCCTTCGTGGCAGCCGCATATTCATAATGCATAAATGACGTGTGGTTGTAGCGTAGTTATTTCTTCATTCTTAATCATCTCTTTGACCCTTCGTAACACAAACTCCCTTTGTCGGCAAAGTAAAGGATCCCGGGTTTTGATGAAAACCGCTTCTAAAACTTTCAGATGGAAAGCTGATCTAGCTTTAGCTAATATACGATAAATGATACACAAATGATGCTTGAATGTTTGAACAACTCGTTCTTTGCACGAGCCATACTGATGAGGGTGCAACGAAACTGGTCAATGGCATTTCACTAATGACTCTATTATTAAGTATTATCTACAAATTTTGTAGTACCAGGAACCTTTTCCGATGTAGCTACACTTTCGTTTTGTGCTAACTGGGTAGCGAGAGTGGAGGGTGTCGTTATTATACACCCGCGTAATGCTGTTTATGAAGGGTCTCTTAATTTGGTGTTTTTAGACCTTTTGTCGGTATAAATTTAATAATGATACGTATTCTCCCAGAATTATTACCAAAGTAGCATATGGCCGCCGTCAGTCAGGCCGTAAATGTGAAACAAACAATAACCAATGATTGGTGACTGGGCTTCCGATACACGCTTTTTTTATAAGCAACTCAGTTGCTAATGAAAAATTGCTGGGTATATACCACTACTTTTAGAAAATTTAGTTGTAATTATATTATCTATGCCCAGGGATTAGTTTTGCTCATAAGCATTTTGCAGTTGGCATATGCCCAAGGAGCCAGTTTGAGGGAATGATGAGTTGTTAAAATTTAAAGGGGTAGTTGTGACCAGAAACAGATACACAGAGGGTTTCATGACGTACATTTATATAAGTTTACGTATTTCTATCTTCATGTTTTTAAAATGTCATATCTATTTAAATTTGTAATAGGTGTTCTATCAATTGTTAACAGTATATATTGTATATGTGCAGGTATGAATGGTCTAAACCAGTATCATAAAATTAATTCTGTAATGGTGTGACTTTAATGATTACAAAAACTGAGTTATTTTGATATTAAATTGCCTTTGTTCCATAATACTGAAAACGAAGTGTACACCCTTTACCTGTAAGTGATGTGGTGATTCGTTTTTTCTCATAGACCGGAAACAGCGAGCTCTGACAGTCACGTCTGGAGCGTGCGAATCAGCGTAGAGTACTAGAAAAGATTTTTAAAAAATCATACTAGACTTTTAATTGAATTCAATATGTATGAAAATTGCAAGCTGCTGCTTATTTAAGGATACAAAAATACAGGCCAGATATTGTGATGTACCATGTGTTTGAAAATAAATGTAAGTTGCCAGGAAACTAACAGTAACAGTCATCAAGAGTATCCAGCCTCAAACGTGACTTTCAATCAAAGAGAACAGAGCTGTGAAAATCACACCCTAGGGAAACAAACTTGTTAATAAAATGTTTCTGAGAATAAATGCGGTTTATCTTTCGATGGCATTATAAACACCAATATTGCCCACAAGGGGAAATTAGTAACTACATATTTCAACAGATAATTGTTTGCAATGTCTTCACGAATTCTGAAATCCTCCCGCAATCCTGCACAACAGAACGCGATATTTTAAGTAAATTACTATGAAACACCGTATGTACGGTTACTCAAGTCTCTCATATTTAAATACAATCATGATTCCTTCACTTCTATCACATTTCTGTTACAGTCGAAGTTACCTGGGTTGCACTTTAGTAAAATAAATTGACCATGATATGTAATCACTTACCTTCAAAATCAGTTATGTAGGACTCCGCGAAAAACTTGTATCCTTTCTGCAATTTACTAATCGGTGTCCTAGAACATTTTCTTATCATCTCCTTTACATCACACACTTTATCATCTATTTTTCGCTTTAGTATGAAACGTAGATAAAAGTATGTTGCCTCTGCTCAGTCGTCTTTGTGAACCAAATGAATTGGACCCGAATTTGTCCTGACCAAAATGTTTTTACATTCCACACTCAACGTAAGATTTTTCCTTCGCAAAATGACACAATTGTGAGAGCGAAAGTCGGTATGTGTGAATCAAAACATAAGGCATCAGTAGCACTTTATCATCTATTTTTCGCTTTAGTATGAAACGTAGATAAAAGTATGTTGCCTCTGCTCAGTCGTCTTTGTGAACCAAATGAATTGGACCCGAATTTGTCCTGACCAAAACATTTTTAGATTCCACGCTCACTTTAGAAGTTCCCTTCGGAAAATGACACAATTGTGAGAGCGAAAGTCGGTATGTGTGAATCAGAACATAAGGCATCAGTAGCACTTCTATTTTTATAAAGCATTAGTAGCCTGTTATCATCTATTTTCCGCTTAAGTATAAAAATTAGGGATAAGTATGTTAGCTGTGCTCAGCCATTCATGTGAAGGAAATGATATCACAGATTTTTTGCTAAACCAAAACATTTTTAGATTCCACGCTCAATGTAAGAACTTCCCTACGCAAAATGGCACAATTTTGAAAGCGAAAGTCTGTTTATGGAAACCAAAACTTAATGCATCAATAGCCTGTTATCATATATTTTCTGCTTAAGTATAGAACGTAGGAATGTATGTAACCTCCGCTCAGGGTTTTTTGTGAAACAAATGAACTGGCGCAGAATTATAAAACGTAGAGATCAGAATTGTAAACAAAGCTCAAGATTTTCTATGAATGGAAACAACTGTCGCCGATCTTGTACTGACCAAAATGTTTTCATAGTTTACATCTATGTTATTTTCCGGTTAGGTTAGACATAATATGATTAACTGAACTAAAAATTCGCTTTGAACGGAATTAGCTTCGTTCCAATTTATCCTGACCAAAATGTTTTTAGATTCGAGTCTCATCGTAAGCAGTTGCCTAGATTCATTTGTGAAAGCAAAAAATAAGTGGTGAATCGCCCGTTATCATGTGGTTTATTTTTTCTTGAAGTACAAAACGCACAGATGAGTGTGTAAACCGAGCTAAAGATTTTCCCAAAACCGAAAAAAATCGTAAATATTACGATCGATTTTTACCATTATCAAAATTAACCGGATAGAAATCTCTGAATTGATATCCACCAATTTTTTACCTATTTTAACTCCTCTGTGTTCTTGCACACCTTTGTAATCATACCTTAATTGCACAGTAATGTTTTAAACTTCTCCCAGTTCTTGTTTCGTTCTTCCTGCTCTCCATGTTTTTCTCCTTTTCTTTCTTCCTTTCTTTTTCCTTTCCTGATGTCCTTCTTACTTTATTTCGTGTTTCCTTGTTTACATGCTGTTTTGCTTTTCTTCTTCAGTTTACGTTCCTGTCTATTTTGCCCGCTCTTCTCTCTTATACCTCTCTTGTTCTCCTAGCATCTTTTGGCTCTTACTTTTCTCAGCTTTGTTACCTTGTGACTTTCCACGTTCTTCTCCTTTCTTCTCCTTTCATTTCTTCTTTCTTTTCGCCCGTCCTTGCCATTTGCCCTTCCTTTCTTTTTGCCCTTCCTTTTTTTTGCCCTTCCTTATTTTTGCCCTTCTTTTCTTTTTACCCTTTCTTTCATTTTGCCATTTCTTTCCTTCTAATATCCTGGTCATCATTTATGGCATTCCTTGGTCATTATTTATTTTCCATTTTCCTTATAAAATAGCACAGTAATTTATCAAACTTTACTACATAATATTAAAAGCATATGCGAAAATTTTTGATTACCAGTGCCTTTTTTTCTGATAGCTATCGATGGAAAATTCCACTAACATACACAACCAAAAGTGGTCCACAAACAAAGATTGACAATATCCAGTGGATGTACCCGGAAAACCGTAAGTACCGTAAGATATTTCGTTTCTTTTGCAGTAATAGGAAGTAATGTGAGTTAGGTAGCGTAGAACGTGAATGTATCTTCATTTTTGTTATCTGTTTCTCCTACACTTAAGCTGTTTCAAAGTTACTTATTATTTGGTAGTTGATCGTGTCTGAATTTTTTTAAAAAATTGTCTATAGGAAAATACTATGTTATGTTCAACGTGAACATTTTAACTTACTTCAATTTCTGTGATGATTAAATATCTACTACCCTGCTAAATCATTGGACAATAAAATTTTTTTTTAAAAATGTGAGTTAGGTAGCGTAGAACGTGAATGTATCTTCAATTTTGTTATCTGTTTCTCCTACATTTAAGCTGTTTCAAAGTTGCTTATTATTTGATACTTGATCGTGTCTGAATTTTTTTAAAAAATTGTCTATAGAAAAATACTATGTTATGTTCAACGTGAACATTTTAACTTACTTCAATTTCTGTGATGATTAAATATCTACTACCCTGCGTATGTATGTATGTATGTATGTATGTATGTATGTATGTATGTATGTATGTATGTATGTATGTATGTATATATGTATGAAATAGCATAGGCAAAGGAAAGATCAAACAACCTATGATCGAGGTGAACAATCATGCCCAGCAAGACACACCTGCTCTAACAGCGGCCTAGTATGTTAATCAGCAAGTGGTCTGACCAGACATTCAAAAAGACATAAAGACTCCATACTACCAGAAAACGCACAACTTGCAAGATTCAAGTGTAACATTTACCAACGCCCTTGCAAGACAGTGGCGGGAAAGAAGAGTCACCAGCGCGGGACATGTAACTTAATTTTGGAGTTACGTGTAATTCTAGTCTGGTTTAACGGGGGAAACACCTCTGCCATATATAGGGGCCTTGTATTTCTAAAGAATTTGAAAACGGTTGTTGCAATACACTGCTCGACCCTTTCCTTTGTTGGCAGCCAATTTATTTCCTCAAAGTCTTTGACTTCTACGCTTGCTCTGTTTTTTGAATTAAGGCAAAACCGGATGCATTTATTTTGGGCAGTTTGGATTTTTGTTTTCAATCTCATATTTAATGCTGAGTACCATGCGCTGCAAGCATAGTCACAATGAGGTTGCATGAAGGTATTGCAGAGCAACCTACGTAGGGGATAATCAAGAAAATTTTGTCGTCTATACAGAAACTTCAGTTTCCCATTTATTTTACTTATTACTTTAGTGGCCATCGATACACCATAAAGGTTCTCAACAAGTGTGCATCCTAGATAGGATACACTGCTATGCTGTTTAATGACAGTATTCGATCTTTTGATTTTCAGCGTTTGGTGTTTGTTTCCTCCTTTTCTTTTTGTACACAAAATACATTTACTTTTATCTTCACCAAAGTGGATGCTTACTTTATTATCAATAAACCAGTCACAAAGGGAATTAAAATTTCTATTTAGACGTCTTTCTATTTCTCCTAGGTCTTTATCCATGCAGAAGATGCAGGAGTCATCAGCATATAGGAGTAGGCTGCAACACTTGAAGAGTGTAAGTATTTGGAGACAGTAGTAGAGTGTAAGTATTTGGAGACAGTTGTAGAGTGTAAGTATTTGGAGACAGTTGTAGAGTGTAAGTATTTGGAGACAGTTGTAGAGTCTAAGTATTTGGAGACAGTTGTAGAGTGTAAGTATTTGGAGACAGCTGTAGAGTGTAAGTATTTGGAGACAGCTAAAACGCATATTTGACATAGTTTGGATACACTGGATGCGTACATTCCATGGTGCACAAAGCGTTCAAAATAGGCTAATGACGCATACTTGACATAGTTTAGATACACTAGATGCGTACATTCCATGTTGCACAAAGCGATCAAAATAGGCTCATGACGCATATTTGACATAGTTTGTATACACTAGATGCGTACATTCCATGTTGCACAAATCGTTCATAAGAGGCTAATGACGCATATTTGACATGGTTTTCATACACTGGATGCGTACATTCCATGTTGCACAAAGCGTCCAAAATAGGCTCATCACGCATATTTGACATTGTTTGGATACACTAGATGCGTCCATTCCATGGTGCACAAAGCGTCCAAAATAGGCTCATCACGCATATTTGACATAGAATAAATACACTGGATGCGTACATTCCATGGTGCACAAAGCGTTCAAAATTGGCTAATGACGCATATTTGACATAGTTTGTATACACTGGATGCGTACATTCCATGTTGCACAAAGCATTCAAAATAGGCTCATTACGCATGTTTAACATAGTTTGCATACACTAGAAGCGTACATTACATAGTGCACAAAGCGTTCAAAATGGACTTATGACGCATATTTATTATAGTTTGCATACAATAGATGCGTACATTCCATGGTGCACAAAGCGTTAAAAATAGGCTAATGACGCATATTTGACATGGTTTTCATACACTGGATGCGTACATTCCATGTTGCACAAAGCGTTCAAAATAGGCTAATGACGCATATTTGACATAGTTTAGAAACACTAGATGCGTACATTCCATGTTGCACAAAGCATTCAAAATAGGCTAATGACGCATATTTGACATAGTTTAGAAACACTAGATGCGTACATTCCACGTTGCACAAAGCATTCAAAATAGGCTAGTGACGCATATTTGACATAGTTTGTATACACTAGATGCGTACATTCCATGGAGCACAAAGCGTTCTAAATAGGTTAATGACGCATAATTGACATAGTTTGCATACACTAGATGCGTACATTCCATGGTGCACAAAGCAATCAAAATACGCTAATGACGCATATTTGACATGGTTTGTATACACTAGATGCGTACATTACATGTTGCACAGTTCGTTCAAAATAGGCTCATGACGCATATTTAACATAGTTTGCATACACTAGATGCGTACATTACATGGTGCACAAAGCGTTCAAAATAAACTTATGACGCATATCGTTCAAGTTAGGCTTGAGCATGCGAATGTACAACATTTCTTTCACCAAACAATCGAATTTGTTGCTGCACCTGGCATGCACTTGGAAATTTTCAATAAGGCGACCTGGAATTCTGAAGTTATGCCTCTCAGCGTAATGCTTGTATATGGAGGACGACTTTCTTTTGTGTCCATCCACGCGCTGGAAAACTTATGATAGTGTAAGTATTTTTTAAATATTCCAAACACTTTGTTACTTTAGCGTTCCCAGGGCATTTTGTGAATGGTTTTATCAAACAATGTATTACACGAGCATCACCATGGATCGTATAACCCATCGGGATTTCCAATCCAAGTCTTGTGTCTCCATTTTTTTCTCTTCCCGTAACTGTCCCACGAATACACCTATTGAGAACCTTTATAAACGTGAAGGCAAGTTTACTCCAGTTGAGCAGCAAGCCTCTTTTCTCTTTTTCGCGACATGTTGAAAACCTCTATCTAGAGGGCATCTGGCAACAGTGGTCACTAGGTAACAACGGTCATCTGGCAGCAACGGTCACCTAACAACAACAGTCACCTGGCTACAGCGATTACCTGGCAATGGTAGAGACCTGGCAACAACGGTCACCTGGCAACAGCGATCGCCTGGAAACCGCAAACATACTAGTAGTAGTCGGTGACAAACAGGTTCCACATTTTTTTGTGTACCTTTATTTCCTAGTTTTGTACGATTTGGTAGAACATGTACAGTACTGGTAATAAATCACAAAACGTTAGTAATAAATTGGTCGCTACCTCCTCGAACATTACCAGAAAGACTATAAAAGGAGAGCCATGTGTCTTCTCAGCCTTTAAGCAAGAACTGGATGCTGTATCTGTTCTCATTGAAGACAGATTCTTTCCATGATTCGCGAGAGGCGGTTCTACTGGGCGGTTGAGTCGGCCTGATGTCTTGCTTCTCTATCCGGTAGTCTAATAGCGTGGCCTTTTGACGTCGAAGCTGCCGTTTATTTATAAATTAGCCTGTTTGGTGGTTTTACTGATTATTTTAGGTAGTTTTCAAAGTTTTAAAGTCGGGCATACTGCTCATCTGAGGTATTACAGAGAGAGATTACCTATGGTGCCACACCACTGATGCAGTTACTGCCAATCGAGTTAAGTTAAAGATCTTGATGTCTTGATGTCTTGATGTCTTGATGTCTTGATGTCTTGATGTCTTGATGTCTTGATGTCTTGATGTCTTGCAGTATTGGATTTTAGTGAAATACATATCGAAAGGTAATTTACTATTGCTTTAAAATATAGTAAAAGAAATGAAAAGGACCTGAGCTCTTTGTTCTCTATGAATAGTTATATTCAGGACATATTGCAGGATTTTTAAATTAATTCCCTGCTAACGATGCCTTTAATAACTCGTTAATTGTGATGTAATCTGAATATCTAATAATATGGCAGTCACGTACGTACCTTCGTATACTTTAAATGGCAGAAAAATAAAGCTTTAATTGATTCAACTGTGTCTTTTATGCCTTTGATCTTACATATTATAACCCTTTCTACTTCTATTTTTGTTTTTAGTTTTGCAATTAAAGATTTTTTTTGCATAACAAATGTTAAGGGGGACTTCAAATCACAGGCGAAGCGTAGTTTTCAAATAATATACTGTAAAACGTATAAATTTACGAAAAAAACCATGCACTGTTCCTGAACCTACGTCAAATGGAGAAAAGACATCCATTAATGTCAATTGAAAGAAATTTGATTTGTTTTCCTTTAGAATTAAGGTCATAGAAAGTAAACATTGTGGTTTGGTATGTAGTAGGCTGATCTGCCCGTATTTAGGTAGTTTGAATAGACTTTGTGGCTTCTTTGTACACAAATTCACTAGAGTGGGATGAGTTACTCCAGGACAATTGCCACTACCTGTATTGTGGCTGGGATGTATTCAATTTGGAACCTGTCCTCTGCATCGACAGTTGTCAAATTACTATCCACAACAAAACTGTTATCTCTGTACTGTTATGCAGATTGCTTGATAGCTCAAGAAACTGTCACTAACAATTATGAAATTTATTCCTCAGCAGCCAGGCGAAAACCTAGAATCGGGTAACTCTATAACAACTACTGACACAGTCACAGGTCCCAGTCCAGTGAAGTGTAAGGGAGACCCTATCTATCAAACAGACTGTATATGCAAGGTAGTATAAGGATTCATGAAATCCGTATTGCTTTAGTTGTTAAATCAGTAAGAGACTACTTATTGGCGTGGGAGCCAGCGTTATCTTGTTATGGATCAGGTGGGATTTTTGGCTTATAATATCGGCTAGCGCAAGTATCGATCAAAGTCCTCTAACTCAATACAGAGATACAAGCATCTTTTTTGCTAGATTAACCCTTCGTCTTCGTATATACGAATAGGCACGAAGATTGATTAAAAATTTTATAGTAAGGAAATGATCTCTTGGTGGGGTTACATGTATGTGCACTCTCTTGTGCTGTATAAGTCTATACGATGCATGTCAGGTGGGAGGCCACCATATCAAACGAGAGGGAGGCAGAGAGCTGACCAAAGATGTATTTTTATTCTACTCAGTCTTAACGAACGATTCGCATCTATTGAGAATTAAACAGAATACTTCTACAGGTGTCTTATGTAGACGAACGTGAATCGGAAGGCGTTTGCAACTTGACGTTTGAGAATGTCACAGTAGTTATACCAAAGTCATATGCCAGACGAAGATAGTTATTAAATGAGGGACAAAATCTTCAATATTTATGATTAGTATCACGAATTCTGAATCATTAACAGAACTTTTCTTTATTCTTGGTATTACTGTGCCGGTCTTTGAGCTCATTTTTTCCCACCTGCGTATTAGGCGTACCACTTCTTCGCAGAACTATTCCGTAATTGAATAGTGAGTCTTTGCGTTTGTTAAGATGCTTTCTACCGTTTTTTTCAGCCGTAAAAAAAGCCCTCATGGATCCAGCAAAGTACCCAGGGAGTTCTGGCACCAGGAATTTGCACGACAACCTGTCTGATCTAAGAGCCCAAGTAGCAGCCAATCACAAGGTAATATATGACTGTCCGTCGTGTTGTTCTTGGTGCTCATGCTATTTAGTTTTGCCAGTGTTAAAATAGGCTGGTTGCCTGTGTATGACTGATCAATAATATTTTAGGGGCTAAAGCGGCCCACAGACGCTCAATGAAAATCGACAATCATGAGGACAGACTTTCATTGATAAAATTTCGGGTCCCGAACAGACGATTCAATTTTATTGACCATACTGACTCATTTCACTAGTGCCCTTCGACGTGTAGGGAACAGCTATCCTCGGATCTTCAAAGGAAAGACTAAAATACTGGGCCACTATCGATCACCTGCTGCAAACCACAGACATCCTTTCATAAATCCCAAATCTATTAACGCCTCCCCGATGCAAACAATTTAAAATTATGAAGGGGCCGTCAATAAATATCTACGGATTTTGATTTCGTCAAGATACTGTGCAATGCTTCATTCATCGCCCACAGACGATCAATAATGTTATCAATTTACGCCTTCATCAGTGTTACTGTCAAGATTATAGCGCGTCTGTGGGCCGCTTAAGAACCTTAATACAAAACGAGAGAATCCAAGATACAAACCGTAAAGATGATGAATTATCCCGTTTGAGCCCTCTCCGTTTGAAGAATCCTCACCTAATTGTCAATATCTGTATTAGCACGTGTAAGAAAGTACAGAATAGTAACGATATATTTATTGTCGCATATGTCTTGTTAGAACTTTCATCCTTGGCACACCTTTGTCTGTGATTAATACAGCATCCATTTTTTAAGGGCACTGTTAGATTTTTGTTACTACCACTGTGTTCTCCCTTTTCCCTTTTACAGAACAGTACATTCTTTTCAGAGCAACTAACATCATTTCAAGTATGGCTTGCAATGGGTGGAGAAGACCGCGAGCCCCCAGAGCAATTACCAATAGTGTTGCAGGTATGGTAGTGACAAGGCATTAACTAAAGAGTGGCAAGGTTTTAGGCATAACGTATGTTTATGAAGCTCCAGAGAATCCCTAGTAGTTTAATAAAATAGAGCAAAGCATATAAACAGGAGTCCCAAACTTGTTAGTTGCTTTAACAAATTTGTAGTTTTGTTGATCAAGGCAATGATCCCATTGTATCATTGATATCCTGTCGTCACATACAGTTAACCCGATGCGATCTGAAGGTTCGTCAACAATACTTAGTCGAATTGGAAGCATAAATGTTCTCCTAATTTCGTTTTGGCGCCTTTGTGTTCTTCTCAGAAGTAATTATTGATGCTTCTCTCTTGTAATCTACACTTCGTTTTGGTTGTAGTTAATATATTAGTATAATATTAGTAGATTAGGTTTTCACACACCGTAGAAACGGACGAGAGCAGTCGTCAAAATCTTAGGATACGATTTTAAATCTTAATGGTATTAAGCTTGACAAATTACGCCAAAAGGTAAAATATGCCACCAGTCGGATGATGATAGATTCATTTTGTGGAGTAATTTTTGAGCTGATCAGGTGAGATTCTGAAGCAAAATCTAGAAGTGATGGCTTTAGCAAGTAATGCAAATAACTAAACATGGTATTCTAAAGGGGTTGCTTCTAAGTAGTAGCTAGTTATTTACTTTTTATTTTTTATGTTTCAAGGTTCTACTTAGCCAAGTTCATCGTCTTCGAGCGCTGGACTTGTTAGGAAGATTTTTGGACCTGGGTCCATGGGCTGTTAGTTTGGTACGTAATGTCATGTTTTTGTTAACGTTATGCAAATTTCCTTATTTAGGAATCTGAAATCCGGTTGTTACATCTATTATGACACCAGGTAGATCCTCGACGCAATACAGTAATAAACTTTGATCGCACAGGAGTTGAATAGAAGTAGTTTGGTCGCCTAGGCTTGTCACTTTTTAAATTAATTTATTTCCATCTACATTTATTCATTACCGGAGATGAAGAGCCAATGTAATTTGGAAAGGCCCTGTATATCGTTATTATTATTATCGTCATTATTATTATTATTATAGTTATGGTTATTATTGCTGTGACGTTGCTGGTTTTCTCTCGCCTTCAATAATATCTGGAAGCATTTTTCGCCCAGTCTTAATCATGTTACTAAAATCATGTTACTAAAATCTATGTTACTAAAATCTATGTTACTAAAATCTATGTTACTAAAATCTATGTTACTAAAATCTATGTTGCTCAAATCTATGTTACATATATGTCACTGTGGGTCTCAAAGCGTCAAAAGGAATGACTTTCTTTACGTTGTGGAACTGACCGTTGGCTTCCAGACCTAAATGAGTTCAAACTTTGACCGGAAAGCAGACAAATACAAGCTTCTGTCCTTAGATTTAAATAAAAAACATTATGTTCGATTTATTAATCTCAGTATGAGTTCGATTGGTGGGATTTTCAAAGATAGCAAATCCTTTTCTGATATGATGAAACATTAAGAAATTGAAAATAGAGATTATCTGATCAGGAAAATTATAAGTTGTGCAATACGCACAGTTATTATATCTTTTGTAGAAAGAATAAGGAATGGACTAATCCTGAGTTACTTATTTGGTAAAGACATTTATTATAATTTATTTTTATCCATATTAGCTTTATTTTTAGCTATATTTGTTGTTGTTGTTTCTGGTTTGTTTGTTGTTGTTGTTTCTGGTTTGTTTGTTGTTGTTGTTTCTGGTTTGTTTGTTGTTTTTTTCTTTCGGTTTTTTTTCTCTTTTCTCTCTCGATGATTCAATATATTTCTTGTTGCTAGTGTTTTATATCGTAACAGTTTTGATATGCCTTATGTAAGAGAGTGTCAAACTGTGTCTTGGTGTTATGGTGAAATAAAAATTGAGTTAAAAAATTATTATTATTATTATTATTATTATTATTATTTGTTGTTGTTGTTTCTGGTTTGTTTTTTTTCTTTTTGTTTGTTTTGTAAGTTGGTTTTTTTTTCTTTCTCGATGATTCAATATATTTCTTGTTGCTAGGGTTTTATATCGTAACAGTTTTGATATGCCTTGTGTAAGAGAGTGTCAAACTGTGTCTTGGTGTTATGGTGAAATAAAAATTGAGTTAAAAAATTATTATTATTATTATTCATTACTTGTTAAAAAGAAGGTGGCTGGCAAATTAAATAAAGAAAATTGCAAGAAAAGGAATAACACATACATATATACACAGATGCTTATATGTGTATACACTATACATTATAAATCTGGTATTCATTTGAAGAAGTCGTTAACAAGTCAGTAGCTGAGCACTACAGACGTACACATTATCGCTCAGACACTGGTACATGCTACTAGTCGGCATTTGCACTGTAAAGGATACCGCAAGGATGCTGATGCCAAATGCAAACCCAGATTACTCCATATTACACCAGAGTACTACAGATTACTACAGACTACTCAAGATTACTCAAGATAGAATGCCAGAGACTGTTCTATCTAGTGTATTTTGTCAGTCGACTATTCGCCATTTTATTAAGTCCCATAAACCGTGTCTGCCACAAATGGGCATTGAAGCAGCTATACATTTGTAAGCCTGATTTAATCGATAGCAAGCGAAAATACACCTAAATAGGATGGTTAGAAGCTCTTCCAATTTGAATATATACAAAGGATTTATCCAGCTTAAACAACGATGTTTTGTATTTGCTAGAGTCCCCGTCGCCGCTTACACTGGCACGCGCCCAATTAGCACACTGAAGCTCTTAAAACGTATCTGAGAGCGTTTATGACAAACAACTGAACAGACTCGTACAACTAATTACAAAATGCACTTTACTGTAATCAGACAAATTTAGCTTGCTGTATCCGTCAGATGAGTTGATTGCCTGAAGATTGTCACGATTACCCCTTTTTTAATTAAATATGAATATACCTGGGTCCTTTGTCAACTGACAAATATTTCATTTTTGTTGTTATCTCATTTAAGAAAGTTATTCATACTCCACAAAATAGCAAAAACATAGTGCACTTAAACCTATTTTGGTCCTACCCTCCTTAAAGTATCATTGTCAGAATTGCTCGAAATTGAACGAGAAAACCATTGTACCAAACTGCATTTTCAAAAAATCCAATCAGAATTGTAACTACCTGAATGACATCTATAATGATAAACTATAAGCGTCCACCGAAACTTTAGACTAATAGAATAGGCACAATGAGAAAACGAATTCTTTTTTTGATAAAATATGAGTTTTTGTACTTATTAGGACCGACTCTAGAATGGTCAAATGCAATGTAGACCTGGACTTACCTATGATACGGAAGCAATGTCTTATGTAGATTTTAACACATTCTGGGTTTTCAACCCAGTCCTGTTGTTCATCAACACCGAGAAGTTCTGCGATTTTGATCCAAGGATCGTGATAGTATGGCTTAGAGGATTTCGCAAACATCAGCTACTTTTGTTATTGCCATGTTAGATGACCTGCACACATGCTCAATATAGTGAAGATATTGTCCATAAATGAATTCTTTCAAGCTTGTTGATTTAATTATTTTAATGATGTCTTTATTTGAATATACAAAGCGGTAATTTCTTTCCTCATCAGGTCACCCTCTTCCATCCATCTTTAACCATATTACGCAGGCACAGGGTTCCAGTATGACTCGAGCCTTGAGATGTGTTCCTCTTTGGGAACGAATGCGAATGCACCATATGTGAGGCGTGGGCACGCAACCTTCCAATGTTCTTTTCAAAATCTAACATTTTAAATCCTTTTTCTCGATAGCATCTATTACATAAAATTGAGTTTAGAAAGTTTGAAGCGTAGTTAAATTACGAACTGTTAATAAAAGTAATGTATTTTTCATCTTTATCTTTGTTCTTTTCTAGCGATCAGTTTTAGAAAGTGTCTTTTGTGTGAAAACACTGTATGCTGGAAAGTATGTCGTGTATTTAAACTAACAAGTTCCCCTATGGTGACCCATACTTTGTTTAAGTGAAAACGTAGAATTTGTCATTTGTTGTAACAATTCACTGAAGAGCATAAGATCGCAATTTTATACACTGTATTATATGCAATTGACATACATGTTATTAAACCCTTCTCTACAAAACTAAATGAAAAATCTTAATAACTTTTGCAAATCAAATTTTATGGTGTAATGATCAAAGCGTTTAAAATTGTCCTTGGAATGTTCCCTCGTATTGGAACTCTGCTTTCCAGTCAGACTTTGAAACGATCAATTCAGATCTTTTATTCATAAAGCAATCGTATAAGACGGTCAAAATCATAGCATTCTATTAAAACTTTATTGCCAACATTGGTGGAATTGAACTTAATATCGCCACATGCTAGCGGTCAAGCAATTAGTATTTACCATAGCGTGACCCAGCCACTTTGCACATGGTGTGCTCCCATTGTTACTCTTGCGTTGCCCCTTTTGACCTAGCGTACACTACTCTACAATTTTGTATATTGCATCTCTATCCTATAGATGTCTTACTACAGTTTTTTTATTACTGTCAACGATTTTGTCGACCCCAGTATTAGGCATTATTCTACGTATGTCAACTTGTTTGTGGATCTATGCAGCAGTGCGTCTCTGGCACAAATAGATAATAATATATGATAATCTTATTAAAGTGTCTTATTAAATGCATTGTAGCTGTGAGCAGAAATTTATTTATCATTTCCAAGTTGTTATGATGTTCAAAATGAAATTTGATCCAACTTGAACAACATCGTGTAAGTAGTAGGTTTTCCGTCGTGGTGTGACGAAAACACGTAAAAGTCTCTTTTGATATACATTACCTTGAAAGCTGAATACATTTAGTATATACATTAGTTTATAATAAGCAAGCGTCCCTACTCTCTAAAACATAAGTGTAGGAAGTCTATACAGTGCTATATCAAATATGTATATAATATTATAAATTTTTACAAAATTTGAAATCAGAGCATAGATTTTACATTTTTATAAAATTTTAGATACCAGATTTGAAATAAGTATATCAAAATTGCCCTTGGTACAAATTTTTAAGTCTCTAGCATTGATAGTCCAAAACCAATGCTATATAGACTATTTTATCTCATTTCATCGGAGGAGATTGAGTACTACAAGTATCCTTTTCCTGATGAAGCATTTAAAATATATACCTGGAGCTCTGCAAATACACCAAGTAGTTACAACCCAGGGACAAGAGTCACACCAACTACAGAAACATTTCATGTGCTTGTATGAACTATGTCAAGGAGAAGTTGTGTCCTGTAACATAAAGGATCAATTTAAGGATGTATCGGGAATGATAGCTTGGCAGAAACGTGTTTGTTCAGTTCATCTGGTAAATGTAAGTTTGTGGATCCTATTGCAAATATCACTGAAATAACTACAGATTTAAATGGTGATGAAGTCAATGAAAGGGAAACTGCAGAATTTGTGGAAAGCTAGGCTTCAAAATTGATACAAGAAGGTGATATAGCCGTGATCAAAACAGAAGATGACTATCCATATTACCTCCTGAAATTACTGAAGGATCCGTATGAAACTAAGGCCCTGTTTACATGAGTTCGAGACAAAATCTCGGCTCGAGATGAGATTTCATCTCGAGCTGGGATTGTCATGTAAACGCGAAATGATTCCTCCTCGAGATGAAAACCACATGACAAAACAAAAGAACACTATTTATGGAGGTGTGATTGGATGAGAGTGATGCAATGATCAATTTGACCCAAAGGAAAAAACCCATTGTTTGCGTCAATTTCATCTCGAGCTGAGATTTCCACCTCTCAGCTCGAGATGAAAAGGACTCATGTCTGAGCCCGTCTGGACACCTTGTATAGTGAAGTCGAGCGTTATCAACGTTTGTTTAGCGAAGTGAGTTTTGACTTGGAACAATTTTGTATAGATTAGCGGAAAGTCGAGCTCGTTTATGTATGACTTAAGATTAGCAGCTAATGCAGCGACCGGAGAAGCTAAATTATGTTACCATCGGAATCACCATACTCTTGAGTGCCAAATAATCGTACCCCCTCCCCCCCGCTTATTAATTTTTTGAAATTTATAACCCCCCGCTCCTTATTAGGACTGCCCCGTTTATTAATTTAAAGGAATTTTCCCAGCACTCAAAATGTAGATTGAACGAGATGCCAAATTTTTGCTAGAATTTTACCAATTTTTTTCACCTGTCTCAGTTCAAAACAGCTTATCAGTCTGGGAAAAAGAACGTTAAGAACAGAACTAAGGCAGGAGAAAAATTGATCCGTGCATTTTAAATATTTTCAAATAATACAATGATGCAAAAATGTTGTCAAGATATTGCTTTTGACCTAATATTTTTTGTCGTAAAGTGTGTCATCCTTATTTACAACTTTTACCGAAATTGAGACTAGAGTACAGAACTCCACCCCCCAGTTTATTTGGACCCCCCGTTTATTGATTTCAGACCATAGTGATGACCCCCCGTTTATTCAGACCCCTCTTTTATTCAGCACTCCAGAGAAGCTTAGTTGATAGTGCGCGAGTTGAGGCTTAAAAGCGTAAAACGACGGAGGTAGAAGTGAAGTAAAGTACACCTCAGTTATTTAGCACCCTTTTTGTGCTAAGCATGTGCAAAGAACCTTTTCAACTGACATTTGCCCCGCAGCTCAATCCTGCTTTTAATATTTCTTTCTGGTCCTCACCCAGGGGAGTGTAGACACATGGCAGCCACGCTAGGCCCTTACGAGTTGTTGCCATCATATTATCGACAGATATCAGGTTGTTTTCTTACATAGCTGAAGTTGCAGTTGATAGAAAATGAATTAGTTTTCTACGGAGTATAAAAATTACAAGGTACCATCGAAATACAAATTTCAAGATAGAAAAAGTTACAAGATAATAACACTATTAGATGTTAAAGTTCAAATGCATGAGAAATATCAGACTGCAGTTACAGTGACGTCGAAGTAAATACTGATTCAAAGTATTCAAAGGCCACCTTTTTAATTTGATGTACAGTATGTTAATATTTAGGCGTACTAAGAAGGATTTTAGAAAAATTACGTTTCTTATTACAAGTAACTTACAAAGTGTCACCAAGAAGAGAGGATTTGAAATATCTACTCGATGATACTTCGTAACTTTCAATGAGCTTTGGACAGCGTGACGGGCTGGTTGGAATTCCTTTGACGGGTTAAGTCCACGTGGCACAGAAAGGCTGGTCTTCAATTGCGTTGAGTTTGATTATATGAACTCACAACGTGTCCAACTAGTTATCTCTTATGAGGGCGAACACTTCCTGCCTTCTATCTCCACAAACGTTATTACAACAAGTGTTCGTATCTTGAGGCTTCCTTCTTATGTGAAGTGCAAACAGTAAAGACTTTAAAAAATGTCACCAAACTGACATGCGCGTGGCTTCCTGGCTAATGGGCATGTTTTTAAGTTATAGGTTTGCCCGCTCGTAGAAATTGTTCTACGAGCATTGTTTGCAACTAGCCTCACTTTCACGCGAAAACTGGCTTCTTAACAGGCAGACGACTTGTTTATATTTGCGTATTCAAATGAAATCAATGACATGTTTTTTTCGTTCTAGCCCGTCCGTCGTTGATCGTTTAAACGCTCTTTTAGAACCTGGGGGTGTGCTTACTGTTGACGAGAGAGGAGTAATTGACGGAAGCATACCAACTATTGTACCGCATGAAAACTTCCGGTAAGTTTTACTGTTCAATTTAGTTACTCTTGTTTAATGATAGCAAATGGAGTAGCCAACAAATCGATGAGGACTGACAAATATATTGCGGGAACAAGGACACAGATGTGTATTTCTACAACAGGCGCTTAACAAAGGTAGATGTAGCCCCTAGGACACTTTTGCCATTGGGGCCCTAGGCTAATTAGTGCAAAGCGAGGACTTCCACTTGCATAGTGAGTGGTGTCTTGTGGCGTTGTAAGGCATTCCATGGGGGTCCGGAAAAGTTTGCAATTTTGACTATTTCATAGCCCTGAACCCCCTATTTTGAGCTCTTTTTAGGGCGGGTTTACTCCTTTAAAACATACAGCTTTTAAGAGAAAGTATATGTTTTAAGGCGTTAGATTCTTCTCGGCCTCCTAAAGAGTTTTGATAAATAAGAAAAAATCGCATTTATGCCTTCGCGACTAAAGTTTTGTTAATTTTTTTTCAAATTTCGCATAAAATAAAAACTTATATAGAAGTGCTCGGGGCCCCATGATATCACAATCTGGTCGGGGCCCCTAGGACGTGCACTCCCTGAACCCCGCTTAGATGCCAATGAGCATTTGTGTACAATTTATTTCTTTTACGATACGTGTTGAAAATATTATAATGAGCCTTTAGGGATTTGGCTTTGAATGTTTGTATACTTCATAATTATCTTCACTTTTCTGTTCTCTAAAATACCCATTGAGCAGACATTTTTAAGAGAAAGTATACTAGGAAAGTAATAGTTGTTATCACAATAAGTAGCAAAGTCAATAATAGATTTTGTTTATGCTAAGAGGAATAACCGCTGTCTCGCTATTGTCACCAGGATATGAAACCATTCTGCTTTCAAAGAAAAATAATTTATCACTCTTAATGCAAAGAGTGTCCATTATGCTAAGGAGATTCTGCAATTTCCTCCTGTAATTTTGTTCCTATATTACGGGTTTCGAAGTTTCCATATCGTTCAATGGCATTGTCTAAAGATTTTTCAACTGTTTTGGGATGTTCCCTCTTTAATCTAGCTTAAAAACAAGATCCAAAACTACTGAAACTAAATTGATCAAGACATGATGACGTCATCTGATGACCTCATCATTTATGATTGAAGATGTTGGAGCCTTAAATTCAATTTGAATTATGCTGTTTCGTTTTAGAGATAGTACTATGAAATTTTGTAAACACAGAATGACATATCTTGCTAAAAATGACCTCAATACTCCAAATTAAAGAAAAATAGATCGTTAGGAAAATTTAGGTTTTGATCAATGATGTAAACTTTTAATCAGAAGTTTCATTTTTTAAAATAAATCAACGTTCTAAAATTAAATAGATGCTACTGATTTAGAAACGTATTTCCTCTAAGATAATATGCTTAAAATAATGAGGGGAGAATTTATAGTTTGATCGTATGTTTTGTTATTTTTCTTCTATTTCTTAAAAAATAACTTAAAAATTAAAGTAATTAAACGTAAACTCATAAAAGTATGATAAAAGACATTAAAAGTCACAAATATATATATATGCTTTTACTTATTAAAATTTCAACTTTCATAAAAGATACAACAAACATTTTCGCTACCAGTCTTCAAGAAAGTCGTGGCCACGGTTATATCCGATCAAAGTTTCAAAAATTTTATCAGCCAAACAAATTTGAACGAAATTTAAAAATGTCACAAAGTTCCCGCAATCGGCCAATTATCGGTGAAAAGTTATGAGAAAGTAAATTTGCTGCAGACGAAAAAGGCCCTTCCCCTGTATTAAAAGGGTTTTAAATTGTCTGTATCCTCACGTAAATACAGAACAAATCAGTGTGATGAAACAAGAACATAGACCTTGACAATACCACACGGGCAGTATATGCTTTGTGGAGTTTGATAAAGACAGTATCCAATCAGGTGAGTAATAACGGTGATGGACGAACAGTGATACCAGAACTCCGTAAAACCGTGAGGGAATCGATATTTCACGTACATTTTATAACACATCATTCCAAATCTAATTTAAAGAGACTTCTATCACGTAAAGGAAGTAACAGCGGAGTTTATAGAAAGAACTTATCTTTTGGTAGAGTTGAATCGATTCAGAATGATGAAGGTAAGAACTCTTTTCGTCTGGCTATCCAGGCCTTGTTAACTTTTATTTCGGTAGAGATCCAGACATACATCAACCTTCTCTTTATTATCGATTCTTACGATAATAAAGATAATATACGATACGATAATAAGAGGCGACTAAGAAGAGGCTAAGTGCGCAATGATTCTCGTTTAGATATTCCCCTTGAAATTATATTTTTTAGAAAAATACTTATACCTACTTCCACTTGGTTTCAACAGAAAATGCCGCAAAGATTTTTGCAAAATATGGAAACAGTGCTCTTTCATGGATTAAAGTACACCAACACAGTTTCTTCAACACTACATGCTTGGCTAGCCGTGAAATATAAAAACTCGTGTGTCTATATTTGTGGACATACGATAAAAGACCATGTAAGAAATGAGAATATCAGTGAGCGAATGCTCGTGAATACGTTATTCAAAAGTTAGCGAGAAAATTCTGTCAGATTTGGTTTCGACACTGCACTACAAGAAAAACACTGGAAATGGCCTTATTAGGAAAGGAAAGACAAAGACAGCCCAAACCGAGTTGGCTGGACTCTGTGTCTTAAGAAACTACCCAACATAGGGCCGGGTGAAGGAAAGACAAGAACAACAAGAGCAACAATAACAACAAGAGCAACAAAATCATTCTTTGTACACCTTCATAACTGTCCATGGACGGTTTACCATTTCCAAAGTTGTGAACCCATATACCGTTGACTGCTATTTCGCCTTAATCGCAACAAACAGATTAGAGAATAAGAAAATCAATAAAAATATATTTTCGAGAAGAGAGGATTTGAAATGTTAGTTTTGAATAGAATACTAGAGATGATACTTTCTAACTTAATGGGCTTTGGATTGATGACGGGCCGGATGGCAGTTCTTCCTTGGTCAAGTCACATGGACTTGTACAACTTATACAGAAGTGTAACAAAAGCGACAATATACACAGGGATGGGGAAACAGGGGGCAGATGGGGCCCTGTTCCCCCCAATATTTGCCAAATCTTAATTTTTTCTGTGACCACTTTTCAGCTTTATCAAAATTAAAATTGATTGTGATAGTTATTGTGTCACATTCACAGCAAGATATGCATATCAACACGAAACACCTCTTTCCACACAATTGCAAATGACACCTTAGTGGAATGTTAAAAAATAATTTAAACCCAGCCTAGCCCCCCCCAATCCGCCGTACCTTCCCCGTCGCTGATACCAGGGTGTTTTTTTACTGGAGTATTGTTAGGTGTGTTCTATGAGGGGTCTGCTTATAACACATTTTGGCTTGGAAGAGATGCGCATTAATTAACAAAAGGACTTAAATTAACAAAAATATGGTATGTATAATTGGATATTAGTTCCAGGTATAGCTGATGTCGGGGTGAAACAAAGAAAAGTCAGAAGGGGATTTGAAATTCTATAGTTATGCTTTTTGTTAAACGTTAATGAAAATTGATTATTTGCTAACATTGCTGGAAATTTTTCTTGTCTTCTAGATCTGATAGATCCGAAAACCATTTACCTCACTGGTGAAGCAACAAAGTTCCATAAACCAGGTAAATGGAATACCTTTTGAAAGTGTTAAATGCAGGGACAGCTTTTGGAAACTGCATATAAATGTGTGGTGACTGTTGTGATCTTATCAATAGATGTAAGCTTTTGTCATCAGTAGGGGGCATTTTAGATTCAGCCTCACTCATACATCTAGTTATGCAATTCAAGAAGCCTCTTTTTCATATAGGATGAAGGAAGTAAGAAAGGAGAGTAATGAAGGTTCTTTTATAAATCTGACCAGTATGCTTCTTTTGAAGTCCTCGTCGATTGCTGCTTGCTAGCTACATAAGACAGTGACAAAATACGGACGTGTTGTAAAGGAAACATCCACAAGAATGCTCTTACAATTTTATCCGTTCATCTTACGTCAAAAGGTCTTCAGGTCTATCGTTGGTTGATGACATACAGGGCCCTTATATATGCCAGAGGTGTTCTCCCCGTTAAACCAGACCAGAGTTACACGTAACTCCAAAAATAAGTTACATGCCCCTTTCCGCAAAAGCATTCAAGGTCAGAAAGGCATTTCATACTTAGGACCAACAATATGGAACAATTTACCGGTAAGCTTAAAAACCCATGGCTATAGAAATGTCGGGCGACCCACGCTGGACTATGCTACCCTGCTCCAGAAAGACACAGGTCTTCCAATACCCGATCTCCAGAATTGATAAAGAACAGAGACTCGTGGAGAATGTTGGTCATGAATTCGGGCGCGCCCGATTGATGATGATGATGATGATTATAATGATGATGAAATTGGAATTACGAATACAGCTGTCAAAATAGCTGTGAAAAACTATAAAAACTGAAGGTGTAGTATGACGCACTGCATGGCAGTCCTTCCTTGGTCGAGTAATATGGCTCGGAGAAGCTGGTCTCCTCTTGCGTTGAAATGGATATCGTTGTTCACCAGCGTATACTTGGGGGCATATGCGGCGACTAGAGAAATAGAGAATATTAACATCAGGGGTCACTTCGCTTGGTAAGCTATCGTATGCTTGGTAGAGCATACGACGTGAAAGCGTGGGTGACGGGTTCAAGATCCCGGTGCTGACATACGTTCTTTTTTCTCTAGTGTCTAATCTATTATCTATAAATTTATACAAGGGCTTCAAATCGTATATGAAGATAGCTAGCAGCTACGCAGAAAGTATGACTTCGTAACTTACGTAAAATAGGAGTTTTTACTTCAGATCGTTTTGTACTTGTCAGAACCTCTTACTGTTACTTTTCAAAAAGTAAAACAACTCAATTCTTGTTTGCAGCCTACTGTCACAAGGAATTTTATATCAGGAATCTCACCTGCAGAAAAATGTTCTCAGCTTACTTATTTCATACCCTTACCTTTTATCTCTCAATAGAAACTTTGTAAATATCAGGTAATAAACGAGCTCTGTATAGACATCTATATCTAGTTTTTTTTTGTTCTTACTATTATTTAAATTAGAGACACTTTGTGATCTAGTGGATATTTACTAGCCTTCAATACCAGAGGGCACGGGTTTGATTCCGGGAAGAATCGTTAACAATATCAGGAAAAGTATCCGATCTTAAAGTACTCCAAGCTGTAACCAATGTCCTTTGTATGTAGGCACCGCTTTGGCATTTGCCAGAAGAACGTGTAAGGCATCAAACTGCATCATAATCGTCGTCGTCATCATCATCGGCATCATCATCATCGTCTTTATCATCGTCATTGTAGTAATGTGATTATCTATGCTGACTAGTACCCAGTACTAGAGAACGAGGTGTTAGAATATGAATGGCGAAGGTAGAGAAATGGAAGCAAGGATCAGCTTGTTTTACATCATCAGCGTCATTACTCTACAGTTGCTATCCTCTGCTGAACAAACAAATATCTGATCTATTCCGTCTTTGTCATAATCTTTGCGGTAGAAGCCCACCAGTTTAGTCTTCCCCAGCAGTCGTTTATTTCGTCTCTCCATAGTTTCTCTTTTTTCCCTTCCTCCTTGGGACACCCGTTAGTAACCAGTTTGTTTCCTATGAAGTCCATCTGTTCTCTTTTGGTGCCACTATATCATAGATTATTAAAAGAATAGCCATGCTGAAAATTTTCAAAGAAAGAGACATGTTGACATTTTTCTTCTTTTCATCTAAACTAACGTTTCGTTAGACGTAACTGTTGACATATTAAGAGAAATAGGAACGTATTGTTAACTTGATGCTATTAAGTGGAAGAAAATCATTTAAGGAAAAATATAAATCGTTTAACGCACGTACGCATAAACAAAGGAACATTCCTTTTTAATGACTGCGACGGCACTCGTCATTGAACAGAAGGTTGCGTAAATATATATGACCTCCCTCTAATAGCCCTCGTTATTGGATTACCCAGTAATAGTTTGCAAGTTTATAATGCCTGGGATTACTATATGTTCTTTCTTTTGGGAGCCGCGGAGGGTATGTTAGATTGGAGGGGTTACAGCCGACATGTTACATCATTGGATTTCCTCTTTGTGCGTACGATTTTGTTCTTGAGTAGTGCTATACTTTCTACCAAAAGCTCGCCCTGCTTATTGCACAAATTGTATAAATACATGGTTTCAAAATGATTGGGAGGGCTATAAAGCCCTTGTTTATGCAACAAACAGTGGTTCATGTGCTCTATTATTACCATGTATCATATTGAGGTGACACACTTTGCCGGTAATTCGTTTACAGTCTTTTGCATTAAGAGGACTGATACAAATAATGCAAATCATTTGTTACCTTGCTGATTAAAGCAATCCTTTATTCATGCCACAATAATGCCGATGACTTTAATGTACCGGTTGGAAGTGACCCTTGGCTATTTACAGCTGACTATATATCAGTATGTTTATTCCGCTTTCTTAGCGATGTTGCCTCCTCTCTTTTTGGACGTACTTTATTTTATTAAAGAACTTCGTGGCAAAATAACTAAAAACTTCCATCATTGACCATTTCTTGTAGTATCTGCATTATCAAGTAACTTTATATATGACATTGTCCTCTTTTGCATAATTACGAACAAATTATCACATTTGCTGTAACCTGCCTCGCCTAAAAAACAAGGAAATTCCACGGCCAAAAACCCAAGGACCAAATGGAGACTAACGATCGTCCATGGAAATGCGACTGCCGTTAGAAAAAAGCTTTAGCAACATCACGATGTACCTTGCTGTCATGTGATTGCGGCGTCCAGTCCTCTTTACAGATTCTGTTCTTATAATGTTCAATACTTTTGTTTCCCAAGATGTTAAGCCAAACTTTTTAAAAATCATTTATCCTCCTCAAACTTGTTTTCTATTTCTTCAACTTGATATTACAAAATATTTCGTTTGATATCGTCTTGGTATGTCACAAATAAATATAAATATTCCACTCCTGATTGTCCTCAGAAAGATACACATCAATCCCATTTCCTCTAAAGTGTATTCACTTCACTTCTTTCCATAGGTAGTACTCAATGCATTCTGTGAAGAAATAATATTAATGTACATTCGAATGACTCCTGTACATCTCGTTCAGTGTCATGTCTTGGTAGCAAACAAAGATCCCTTAAAATGCCTTTTAAAAGTTTGTGACATTCCCGATTCTGCAGTGTGCTCAATTGTCTTCATTGGACCTCACTTACTACATGAGCTCCCAAATTTGGAGTAATCTCACGTTTTTGAAGAGCCATAGCATGTTGTTACAAGTGTGACAAGTTCTTTCCACAAAGGAATGCGATGCTGCCCTAGATCCAATCTTATAACCTGAAAATTTCAACCCGGAAATCAAAAGTCCATTGATGGCAGAAGATTCGCCCAAAAGACAAAGTGAATAGCTTGGAGCAACTTTAAACATAAGACTTCATTGATGTAACGCTTGGCTGTAGCATTACAGATTATCATAGCAGGGGAGGTTCCATCAAGTCAAAAGTTGGCAGTTGAGATATCATCAAAGACTTTGGTTTTTGGGGTTTCAATCGATAACCTGATTTTTGACAATATGATTTGACAAAAGATTTTCTTTTCCCCTTTTCTTTGTTTGTTTGAATGTTTTCTCCCTTCTCTTTTCCAGAGAAAATATCACTTCAAAATAAAGTGGAGGGCTCAAGTCACCCAGTAGTGCCAACTTTGCATGGTGAATGGAGGAAAGAGCCAAATAATGGTCTAGAAATGGAGTCAAGAAGCCTCATCAGCTATACTTTTGCCATATATATATGCAGTTGATTGTATACATATCATAAAGGTAAGATAACAGACAGCAATGTAAACCCTGTGAACAAAATAGCGAATCGTTTCGTTTCGTTCACTATCGTTCCGTTTCATATCGTCTAAATCGTCGCGCAGTGTGTATAGGGCCTTAAAATGGAATGAAACGTAACTCCATTCTCGCCATTTTCCGCGAAAGAAATAAGACCGGTGACCGACAATTTCTCACAAAGTACAATTGGCAATGATTCAAAACCAAGTGAAATATTTAATAAACGAGCAAATGAATACGAACAATGAGTCATGTGCTATGAAACAATAGTATTCACGCCCTCTGTTGAGTTCAGTGGGAATACTCCGCATCTGCACTGCACTGTTCCTTTGGTGTCTGAATGGATTGCATCAAGTGTCTTGTAAACAAAATGTTATATATTCCTTTGTTATAGGAACGTGCTACTATAAACTAGTTGGTAGCTGATGTAATTCAATTCCCTTTTGCAGTCTCTTTCCTGTCATGAAAAATCATATCGTGAATTTCTGAGGACGACTAGTGAGAGCGGACGCGGAATCTGGTACAACTGGAGACAAGGATCCGCCAATACCAATAATTTGCAATTAACAATATTACAAGGTCCATTCAAAAAGTTTTGAAAATCGATTCCTTCGACAAAACGTTTGAAAAAACTAACAGTTCACTTAGCTGTTACTGACAACATCTCGCCTAACAAAGGATTGTTTAGGTTGATTGAAGATAAGGACATGCAATTAAAGGATAGGGTCGTCCCGCGGGAGATGATGAATGCACCGGCCTACGACTTGCTCCCTAAGCGCTTACTTCCTTCATTTATCTAGTGATAAATTGCTATTTTTGTTTGCAAACTGAAATAATTTTCGATTAGAAACACTTACCGCTGGAAAAGCGGCGACTTCTCTGCTGTAAGGTTTGTTCCAATTCCTATCTAGCAGTACACTTTGAGTGTGTGGTGCGTTCTAAAAAAGAGATCGTGAAAAGGTCGCAAGCAGTACTTTGAAAATTGTTAAATAAAATCAAACAGAAACCCGACAAGCATTCAGCCTTGAGGAACACAAGAGTATGCTTCGACAGATACATTTGGCTCCAACCACAAAATTTCAAACGGCATTGCTTGATTTAGCAATAGAAATATAATTAAAGATATTTAAAGGTCTACATATTCAGTTACCGATGGATTTTTCACATGGATTTATCAGCAGTAAAAATAGATTCGGGGTAGTTGGGTTGATATCAACTCATCTTGAAAAATAATACACCATAGCCAAATTTGCAAATATGTCTTCATTTTTCTTAAACTTTAAGGATGCTGACAGCTTAAAAAGATTAATAAACCTAACTGCTCGGAAAGACTCATTTCATCATACAAATATAGAGTTGAGAGTGTTGCTAATAACCACGATCACGATTAGTTAAAAGACTTACTGGCAAAGATGTAACCAAGCAACTGGCGACATCATTGTCAAAGAATGTACTCCGATGGAACCATTCCAAGTTTGGTTGAGATCTGAGCCTGCTATTGAAATGTTGTGACAGTTGATTATCATAACAACCTGCAATTTCCTGTTACGCTAAATTAAGTAGTAAATGGAGGCCTTACTTTGCTACAGAGTGTAAAGAATGAAATGTGGTAGATAACCACACGTCCTGAATAAAGACATGGAGTAGCCTTAATATTTCCCCGGCTACTACTAAGCACCAATCTTCCTACTTGGTTTGTTTTGTTAAGTTTTTAGATTAAATATCGTGATCTCATCATAATGAAATATTTCTCATATTTTTCCTATAGTTCCCTTTTACTAAATGTTATGATAGGTATAGGTCTCACTCCTCATTCTGCAGGGAACTGTAAGTTGAACAATTTCCTTTGTAGTTTTTAGTTGAACTTTGTAGCATTCTGTTGCCATGGAATTCTATCCCATTGTTATCAAACCATTTCAAAATACATGCAGCATATTATCATACCAAAACATGTTCCCTACACGTTCTGGTATTAAAACAGTTAGGTTCCTAGATTATAAACCGCTAATTCCTCAATTTTAAAGAAAATGTAGAATGTTCTATGTCAATATTGTTGGGCGCCTAGTAGGAAAAACCAACACATCTTAGGTAATTTTGCAATAGGTTTGATGGTTGTTTACTGCTTCTAGTATTAAAAGGTGAGTATTTTTGTAACATGAATACCGAGTTCATATAGAAAAGCACGTTCAGATATGTGTAGATTATCACAGTTGTATCAGCTTCTAGTTCCAATTTTTGCAGTGCCTTTACGCGTGTTAAGAGAAAATAAAGACACAATTGCTGCAGAAGAAGTTGAGTTCACGCCTAACACAGTCTAAATAGGATTGGAAGTCAGTCACAAATACACCATGCCAACAAAATGCTAGCATTGAAAACTAATTCTAATTAGGAAATAATGAATATTAATGATCTTTAAAGGAACTAGACAATTAAATTTCCTACGCAATCGGGTTATAGCTAGTGCTCTTCTCTGTGTACAAAGCCTTCTCTGACACACAACTCGAAAAACGCTACGTACCGTCACACTTTTCAAAGTCAGAATAGTTGCATAAGGAGGCATTACCGTCATCCAACGTGGTACATAGATACTTGGAGGTCACCGCAATGATAAATTCACCTCAACTTGCTTCTATATCACGGAGTCTCAATTATCTGTCCCCGTCTATCTACCTGCATGCCGTGCATTGGAATTAGTGTGACTGACGTGCTAACAGCATTCTTCAGCAACTTAGCCAGAACGTTCTAGTGATCCAGTTGTCCAAAACACAATACTTAAGCAGTATACGGTCGTTTTCTAAGGTATTGGTTGTTTTTAACGGAAAAACGAAAACAGTGGATCCGCCTGTTAGGTAGCTACTGTATTTCCTCTAACTATAGATCTCCTCTAATTATAGACCCCCTCCAATTATAGACCCACTTTTCGCATCATGTCAAGTAATTATAGACCCCTCTAATTATAGGCTCCCTCTAATAAAGACCCTCTTTTTTGGTGCCTTTAATTAATTACAGACCCCTATCACATCTATATAAATAAGGCAGATATGGATTTTGTCTTCTTGGGACAGTCTTTCTTACTCACTTTACTTTACTTTCTCTATTTAACGTCTTCTCTTCCCTATTGTGTCCCATCTAACTCTGTCGTGAACATCCTCCTCTCTCAGGCCCACAATCCTCATATCTTCCTTCACTGCACTCAGTCATATCTTCTTGGGTCTTCCTGGTGGTCTTCGTCCAGGTGCCTGCAAATCCACTGCTCTTCGCAACAACTCGTCCTCCTCCCTCCTCATCACGTGCCCGTACCACCTCATTATTCCTGATGCTATCACCTCACTTAGCTGTCTCTTGGGATAGTCTCTTCACGAAAATCATTGTTGAGTCATTCAAGTTCTGTGCACTCACGTTACCCGTTGACGGCTCTGATGACGACAAAATACATTGTGTTAGCAAAAATCAATCGTGCGAAAAAGGTGTGGAACGCCTTAAGGAGCAAGTCGGCACTCTGAAACAGCCTTTTCATGGAAATTCATTTGTAACAACAGAAACGTATCGTGAAATGTGTGCTTCTGAACATTTACGAATTGACAATGATTCGTACTCACATATCGAGGTCTGTTGAATTTCCACTGAATGTATGCAAACGGTTTTTCGTTTTGGCTGCAGTTCAGTGATGAAAAGGTATTGGGAGCATTTCTTGCAGATGGTGTCATTAACTGCTTTACTTATTACACTATGTGTTGGAGTTGTTCTACGAGTATCAGAAGTTTATATTGAAACCATTCACGAGGAAAAAAATGACAAGCTTGGGATAGCTTTAATCTTGATAGTAACAAATCTATCATTATTTATGTCCCTTATTTGCAGTGGAATTTACCATTTAATTAAAAAACTATGCAGAACAATGAAGTAAATTTTTGTCAAATTTTGCAGATAAAAGGTACTGAGCTGTTGTCTATTTGACTCACAAGACACATTTATGAGATGAGAGAGGCCTTGTTAGCAGACCCACATAAATTTGAGTAGAAATATTCTCTTATTTACGTTGAATGTGTTGATGCGTTGATAGGTTATAAATACCAAGAGTTTTCATTCCATTTTACATGACTGACTTAGTACGCCTACAGCGTTATTATTCGGTTCATAATTGCTTATCGCCTTGACGTATGTTTATCACGTTTTGTGACTACTGATTTTTATGACGAATGAAGCTTATGTAACTTTCTGTTTTAGATTTTGGGTTAATTTTTGGCTTTTTGGGTTCTTTCAAGGGGGAAAGAATCGTAAGGACGACACGCTTTCATTGATTTTGTAGACCGGAGATGTATGTTTACATTTTTTTAAGTCACTGTTTGTTATTCTTACCATTTAATTCCCCGATGGATCAAATGCGAGAAGGTCAAAAATAATCTAATCAAAATTTCGTTGCACAATTCTTATCGACGTCTTTTGGGGCACAGTCGGTAATTGAATAAGGAAATTGTGCTAGACAGGAGAAGTCAAATCCAAAACATTTTAAGTTCACAAGGTTGGACTTCTTAGAATAACGTATCAAAATGTACACACAAAAAAAAGGTGCTTATCTGGACCATAAATTCAAGTGTTATACTGTTTTGTTTCTTCTATCCACGTCCAACTCTCTTACAACGTTGATTTGCCTAAAATGCCATCATTTAACGGGAATAATCAGAGCTTGACATTATGTTGTTCAGAACAATAACAATTTAGAAGTTATTACATGAACTCGGTTACAGCAAAGGAATTCTTTCAAATTCATATTAGTGGGAGTAAATTTTCAGCGAAATTCTACATCAGTAGCCCTACTGTGTTCTATGGGGATTGCATCAAGTACACCGCGTACCCGTAGCCATCTACGCCCCACAATATCTTAACAGGGTGCAAAACTTTATCCTTTTCGCACCTTTTCTCAGCCGATCCGAAGCCTTTCTGTCTGACCACCTGTTTTGCCTGCCATTGTTTTCATCTCGACTCGTTTTGGTATGATGACGTTAAGCTCTACATTTGCTCTACATTTTGAAGTGGGACGTCGGCAAGAAAACCGTTGTTGACTTGTTCAATCCCTCGTTTTCTTGTTTTTAATACCTATTCCCCGCGCGCGCCCATCGTCCATTGTTTGTTTTCAGACCTTACCTCTTCTTTTCCCACCCAATTTTTGTTTATCATTGTTTTCTTTTATCTATCCACCTCTTTTCCTCCCATCTGCCTTCCTTTTTGAACCTTTTGTTTTCCTCCCGCCTCGTTTTGGTATGATGACGTTTAGCACTACATTCTGCCTCGTTTTGAAGTGGGGCAATACCAAGTAATAACACACTACTTCTATAGCCGCAGACATGACTTATTCATTGTTGTTAAATTCCTAGCTGAACGACTGTCACTATTGCTATAAATGTTTAAGTGTTGTTGGTGGCGTGATATCTAGAGTTCGAATTTTCTACTGTACGTGTATCAAGTAAAAGATGAGGTCGTTTTTGCTTTTAGTTGCAATGCTCTTCTTTTTAATCACCAATGCAGATGCGTGGCGAAGGCGTGCAGCCCGTTTTCCCAATAACCACCGAAGTAGGAAAGATTCCCAAGATGCCTATGGTGTGTATATGTATATCTTTTCTTAATGTATGTATTCTGTAATTCTCAAGGTAGTTATCAAGGTAGTTAGTTTCAGTTAATATAATCTGTTATGGAGATGGGGCACTAAAGTGTATTTGCAGTAATCGAGAAATAATGAACCCTAACGTGAGATTATCCGCTCGGCATTCTAAAGCTAAGATCAAATTGCTTTATGAATCTGGTAGACTACAAACTCATACATCTAACCTAAATGTGCGTCATTAATGGGCCCGTCACCCATGACCACAGCGCTCAAAATAGTACATTGGGAATGTAGTTCTGTAAAATTAAGTACCGTTAAATACAAGTAAGGCGAAGGAAAAACTATGAACAAGCAAATTTGCAAGTGTAAGAAGGGGACGGAGAACTGAAGCTAAATTTCATTTACCTCCTTTCTGGAACCAATTTACATGGATGCAATTTTTAGCTCTCTAAAACCCAGTGGTCACGCCCATGATTACACACACATACATTTTGACCACTACATTTACAGTTTTCATTTTTTCATTGATGCACATCATGTCACTTGTATTGGAAAGAGAAGACCTTGTACCACATTTTAAACATGAGATCCAAGAGAGCTTGTAGTACTAAAGTGAGAAGTACAACATTTTACTTGTAATGATGAATATGCCATGATGCCTGAATTTCCACCAATGGTATATATGGTGATTGAAGATACTGATATGGTAATAATTTTGTTTGTTGTCCTTATGACAAAAGAGTGACTGTAAAACTCCTCATTGGAAATCTCCCCAATGGATAAATCTCCAAGTGGATATTAAATGGATAGCCTAAGATGCATTTAAATAAATATATATGTTTTGGTGAAAATACTCTCTTGTTCGGAATAAACAGGGTGGCTGGAATAAACATGGTAGGTGGAAATTTTGTTCAAAATAAATAAACCGGGTGGCTGGAAATTCTGCTTGAAATATATAAACAAGGTGCGTGGGACAAGTTATCTCGAAATTTTTATAACGCATGTGGAACTCCATTTAACAGTAGTGTTTCTAAGGGCTTTTGTTTTAAGGAAGGGCTCGTGTACATACACATCAGACATAGGTAAAAGATACAAAACTGCATCTAAGTAATATACAAGAAGTCTTTAAAGTCTGTGATTAAAGAGAAGTTTTTTATTTCTTCATGATTTTATGTTCCGGAAGAGAAAAAAGTGTCTGAAATGAATGATGTGGGTGAAAAAGTTTCAGAAAAAAGAGGTGTTCTTGCTGTTAATGTCATTTGATATATAACCTTGGCGTAACTGGCCTTCATACAATATATGATGCTTTATATAATGGAATGCTAGATTTCTGCAAGGCATGTATTGCAATACTCAGAATGCCAGGGGATTTTTCTAAAATTCATCCAGGAAATCAGGGTATTATCAGGGAATTTTATTCCATGGTGAGGCTGGTAACCTTGCTATATTCCCTACTGCTATCATGATAATAGTACTGTTGAGAATCCTAGGCTTCCACTAACATCGTAGTATATGTTTATTCAAGGTTTCAAAGACCAGAGATAAGGAGATTAGTGATGATGAAGGTGACGATGAGGAAAAGGACAAGAAAGAAGGAGAGGAGGAAGACAAGAAAGATGAAAATGCTGATGAACCAAAGATTGAGGATGTGTCGGATGATGAGGATGGAGAGAAAAAGGACAAGAAAAAGAAGAAAACCATTAAAGAAAATTACACAGAGATGGAACAGGTAAGATAGTTATTCAAACCAGTCCCGGAAAAAGAGGTCCCTGAAAAAGAGGTGCCAGAAAAAGAAGTCCCTGAAAAAGTGCTTCCGGAAAAAGTGCTATGCCAGCACAGGGGCGGTATCCACCATCAGGTTTCTACACTCAGCCATACCCACCACCAAATGCGGGAGCGTACCCACCGCCAAATACTGGTTCTCACCCACCAACGACTGTTGGAGCGCAAGCGCCATATCCACAAGGGCCATATCCGACTGATGTGAACCAACCAGGGCCTTTTAATTCCGAGACAGTGCCAGGTGCTACACAACCGTACCCTCAACCACCAACACAGCCGTACCCTCAACCACCAACACAGCCGTACCCTCAACCACCAGCACAACCATATCCTCAACCACCACCACCAGCGGTCAACCAACCACAGACGGGTCCGGTTTAGCCTCCAAATTAGAAGACTCAAAAGGCTAAAACTATTGCTCTTCGATGTGTCAAGTCGTTTGTGGAAATGGGGCATCCAATGCCGATAAAGAGTAAAAATGGACAGGTAAATACGGAACCGTCAACTTTTTTATAACTATGTTGTTATCCAAGAGTGCGTCCACAGTGAAGAAACGGGCACACGGTACAATCTGTCGTTGTCAGAGCACCAAAGTGTACCAGTTTACTCCTTAAGACCTTGTATTTATGTTTTAGTCACAAAATGCTTCTGAATAAGCATCATGGACAGCAATAAGAATAGATTCTTTCTTTGATGATTATTAATTAGAAATTGATAGACATGTATTTTATTGAAATAATCTACGGTGCTGGAAGTCATTCCTACATTGATCATGACTGTACTGTGTAAAATCTGCAAGGGGAGCTCACTTACTGAATACGTAGTTGGGATTTTCATGTCCCGTGCTTTAATTCTGTGACGCACTGTCATTCCAAATATGGAAAGCTTAATTAGTTGTACTCAGAATGGGCAATGCATTATTTACTGGTTGGCCAAATACGAAGCAAGAACTCCAAATGGTTGGACGTCTTGCAAAAGTCACAAAATAACACCCATGCTACCAGTATCAACCATTGACTTAGAATCTCTTTTCATGAAACATGTCCATTTGTGTCTTATGATTAAAGAATGGAGCAACAAGCGTACACATGTTTGCAGAGGCTGAGTGCGGGGTACAGGAATTTAACCACCTATTACCGAACTCTTGGCAAATTGAGAATAGCCTTCACCCTTATTCACCCAGGCTTTATACAGATTCTTGCCCATTGTGAAACAAAATTGGATTTAGTGACCCATTTCCTCGTATTTCTGTTCTTGTTTCACGTGAAAATTTAATTATGCAGGTCGTAGCAACTTGTCAATTTTGAATGAATTAAATCATAGAATATCAAGACTCAAAACAGTGAGTTAGAGTTATACACCTATGTAATGTCTTATCTACATAAAAATTTATAATCTCTTCGATATCTAGATTTGCATTTAATTTTATATCTATACTCATATATGCATGTATAATATACCTTCGCCCATATAAATTTTCATATCTATATACCTACATTTACGATACATCTAAAGCTGTATTATATTTAGTATCAGCATCTGCCTTAAAATTGTTACCTATACTTGTATGTATGTATCTATCCGACTGCATGCCCAACATCTAGATATCTATTTTCATCTATGTCAGCAAGTCTCAATCTCAGCTCCCCGGCGGTCTATCTTCCCCCCCCCCCCAGCTGATTCAGCTGATTTTCATTATAATAAAGATTGCCCTTGAGGAGATCAAAAAATCTCAGAGCTTGAAAAATTCTAGAGGTGTTGTTGCTGTATACTTTGTGTACTATATTTTAATCCCAAATCGAGTAGATGGACCTTTCCCCACACTTGCCGCAATTTCACAATGAATCGCATACCCTAGAGTAAAAGTCTCTACAGATATGTGTTCAAAAATGTACCTGGCTTTTCTATAAATATCAAAGTTTGAAACATTTTTATCACATGACGTCATTATGACTGCAAAAGCACTGATCCTTTATCCTTTACCCTTGGCACAGTAAGTGCAGAACAGAAGATAAAGAAGGTATTAGGTTATAGGTAGACATAACATTTCTTTCCTTTGATGCTTGCTTGTGCAAAGAATCCACTAATCGTTATATAAAATAACACTTTCACTTTCTTCTTTAGTTACCGACGATCCTGTTGATGTTCCATATGACTGTAAGAGAACACAGTTTGACATCACCCTTTTCTATTGGCTCAAATACTCACACGTGACCATGGAGTCGGATACTGATATCAGTTATGGGTGGGAAAAATCTCTTGAGAACCGAGACGACGCTCTTTCCTTACTGAAAGAGAAAGATAACCGGATCTATAGACTGAAGAGGGAATTAGACGATGAAAGGCAGAAGAATTTGAAACTTCGAGATTACATCAGTGACTGTGCTTCTGTGGGGCAGAAATTGGCAGATCTGGGCAAAATCGACACTCAACCTACCTCCTGTGCTGCACAGTTGATCTGCGAAGGAGTTAAAGAGAGAGGGAAGCGGTTGCGTCAAGGAGATTGGCAACATTATCACACTAGTTAAGTCATAAGACGAACGCTTGTATTAATCACACTACGGGGCTGGCAATAAGAAGTTAAAAAATGCATATATTTTGTGAAATGTACAATTTACAGCAACCAACCTGCAATGTGCGAGCCGGCTGCACGGAATGGGGCTGCATTGCTAGTTCACTTCTAGTTCACTAGGGCATCAGAATCGCAACACTCGTCAATCAATGAAAGGCACTGTGCGGCCTGCCACCGGTGTATAATACACGGAAACGACGATCGATTTTCTCAGCGAAGAAGGAAGCAAATGGAAAAGGTCTGATATTCTTATTGACATTGAAAATACTAAAGACCATCTGTCTATTAGTATCATATTACAACCCCTTGTTTTCTCACCTCATGGGTCTACTCCTTGTACCGATAGTGTCTAAAAATGTGACTGCAAAAGTCACTCCGAGCCTTATTTGCCATATTAGCAAAATAGAATAATACCGTTACTGATAATTGCTATTGTCGGCAACGCCCCGTCATTTCCAAAACAGAAATCACCACATGGGTACTTGGCGTATATCCTCTCTCGAGACATGCACCAAAATGAGCTATCTGTGCAAAACTCCATTTTATTGCCGGAGAGACATGTTACGTCAAAAATAAATAAATAGGGATGCCTATTCCCTATTTTGATGATGGCGATGGCTATGAAGAGTTAAAATGGGAATAATGGGGAGTTAAATAATAATCATTGTCGTAATGATACTGGCAATAAAAAAATGACAATAACGATTACAATAATGATAACGATCACAGTGGTGGTGATGGTCTTGATAATTAAGGTATAAGGTAATGATGTAGTTGAACACCAAGCACGGCAAGACGACGACGACGACGACAACGACGACGACGATGATGGTGATGACGACGATGATGATGATGATGATAATAATGATGATGATGATGATGATGATGATGACGAGGATCATGATGACGATGATGTTGATGATGATAATGATGATGATGATGACGAGGATAATGATGATGATGATGATGATGACGAGGATAATGATGATGATGATGATGATGATGATGACAATGATAATGGTGATGACGATAACGATAGTGGTGGTGATGGTGATGACAAAGGTTATAAGAAACCAGTTCTGCTGCACTGTCTTTTTATGTAAAAATAAGCGTCTATACACAAAAAGACGAATGCAACAGAGAACAGGCTTATACAGAGAGTTCCGAAATTTACTGCCCAGCTGTATTTGTTGTAGGATCATGCCGTCCAAGTGCATTGTTCCCGGGTGCCCTTTTAAAAGGGTGAAGGGAAACACGTTCCACAGAATTCCTACGAAGAAAGAGCCCAGGTCTTCTGAATCACCCTAGTTCTCTTCCGTTGGGCTACTGTGTGTTCATTATCCTGTGAACAAAACAAACATATAAAAAAAGAGACAAGACAGGTTCACAACTGAAACAAGTACATAACTGAAGACAAGAACAGAAGCAGGAACGTCATATGTTCATAATTTTTTAGTTTAATTAATCCTTCCTAGGATTATCAACCATGCTAAGATGAGCTATTTATTATGACAGATATGTGGTTGATAATACTACTTCACACTTTGATTATAGTAGGTGCCACAACCACACTCATTCTATTATTTTTAAGGCTCAATTTTATTATTTTTCATATTTATTATTTTTTATATATGCTTATTTGTTATTTCTTTTTTTTTCATTTAAAACATTATTTCTAAGGGGCGTGAATTTCGGCTGCTAAGACGACTGTCTCTGAACATAGCTTCCTACCAAAAATAATTGAATATACTATTTTCGGTAGCATTTCTTTAAAAAGGTGACTTACCTTTTCTATTATGCGTAGCCTTATCTTACCAATGAGTGTAATTGAATTAGAAAATTTAGAATTAGGAAATGTAATTATAATTTTACAATTGCTTATAGTTTTCACGCAAATATTTTTAAAGCTTGCTTTTTTAAAGAATATTGGCTGTTCACTTAGAAAAAAGGGTGTTTAATATATTTTTTTGCATGCCCACCCTGCCACAGAGCTTGAATATCACAGTTACCACCATTCACTTACTAGTCAAATTTTATACAGCCTTAGTTTATGACCCCTCGGCACAAGCTCACATACATATTTTTTTCTTATCAAACGATACAACAATTCTGCTGCCGAGATGAAATTTGATTCCTGTCGAAACAAAGCTTCCAATCAGGGATGAATGAAAATATTATTACTAAAAGCACTGGTAAACGAGGTAGATTACTTTTTTTTACGGCAAGTCGCGTGCCATTGCAAAGCTTTGGTGGGTTGATATTTCTTAAAAGTATTATTGGTACGCCTTTGCTTACTTAGATGATATTTTGCTTTTTAGTAAAACTGTTGCAGAGAATACATTGCATGTTATTGCTACATTTAAGCGTTTAGAGGCTCAGGGTTTTACCTTAAATTTTGACAAGTGTGTATTTGGGGAGTCGAAAGCTACCTGTTTAGGGAAACGCCTGGATGCCCAAGGTGTGACCCCTGAGGCTTTAAATATGGAGCGTATTGTAATTATGGCGAACGTAGAAGTACATAATGCATGCACATCAAGATGACTTGCAAATAGATCTAATACCAGATGAACTGGTTCAGGGAGTGCAAACTCCTTACGCAATTGTGATAAATGACTTAAAGCATCTGGTAATGCATCCTTGGTACCTGGAATGTAGGTAACCATAAAGTTAAATGGTAGCAACTGTAATAGCCACCTAGAAATTCTACATGATACCCGATCAAATCCCTTATAATCAAGGAGTGCCACCAAGGCACGATGATCGGTACAAAACTCGAAATGGCACCTATAGAGCCATAATTTCCACTTATTGACAGCAAATATACAGGCCAACGCTTCAAGCTCTCCAATCGAGTAGCACTGTTCACTGCTAGTCAATAAACGACTCCCACAGGCAACAAGAACCTCCTTCCCTTTCTGCATTTGGGTCAAAGTACACCCAAAGTTGAAACAAGCGGTATGCAACTGTAGCAAAATTGGGGACATGCCCTGCATGGTACTGACAGGCCCAAAGAAACATCCTAACATCATGCACAGTAGCAGAGGTAGCTGATGATGATTTTGTCAATTTGCAGGACTTTATTAGGGGAACATGGCCTAAGAGCAAACCTACCAATAGTGCATTTCTTGCCTCGTGCTGGTCACTTCGTGATGAATTTTCCATTGATGATGGTATTGTATTCAGAGGGGACATAGTAGTGGTACCCCTTGCTTGTCGTCAACAGATTTTAGCACTAGCACATGAGGCTCATTTGGGAATCGTCAAGACCAAGCTGCATATACGTGATTTTGCTTGGTGGCCGGGGATCACACATGATGAAACAGCCTTTGTTAAGAACTGTAGTCTTTGTGCTGTTGCAGACAAGTCATGTGTACCCCCAGGGCCAGTGGGTCCCACCCCTATGTCCTATCCTCAGTCACCATGGGAGAAGATAGATAGCTCTAGATATTGTTGGTCCAATAGTGGATGCACCACAATCTTGTAAATATTTAATTACATGTATAGACTATCACATGTACAGTCTTTCTTAGATTACCTGAACTCACAGAATCAGAGTGTTCAATTTACCATCATGTTTGAACTTAATAACTAATCATCATTCCTGGATACAATTATTTTGCGTTCACAGGGTCTTTTCTCACTATTGTGTCTCAAAAATCCTCTTTTACAGGCCTTTTGACACGATATGACAGTTTCTTTCCATGGAATATAAGAACGTTTTTATTTTTGCACTCGCAAATCGTATTTCAATATTTGTTCTACGTATCCGCTCTTTAATGAAGAGCTTTTAAAACTACGTACCTTGCTTGTAAAAATAAGTTATCCTGTTTTTGTTTTTTTCGTAAAATGTTTTCAACATTTTTTCAAAAACCTCTATATATTCTTTGGTTCCTAAATAGTACATTATTTTTGTTTTTACAATTTATAGGGATCCACTCACTTATGCTTCGTTCACAACTCAACAAACTCATTTCTCCTGCTTATCCTTAAGTTAAACTTTGTTTATTTTCCGCTCGTCTTTTCGTCTATCTAACCTGTTTTCAGTTTAAGGACCAAACTCCCCAGTTACTACGCTTAGGGGTAGTGTACCATTTTAAGTGTCGCTTCTGTGCAGAAACGCATCTACGTCACGTAATACGAAAATTTCCTTGAACGTTTGTTGGATCATATGGGAGTGGCACCTTTAATGAAAAAACGCTTTCTAGCCCCCCATTTTCTAGTATTCGTCTACATGATGAAACTTATTTTCATCCGTTATCTTCCCCTGACCTTACGTTTCTCGCCTCAGCTTCTTCAAATTCGAGCTCCTGCTCAAAGAATGTCTTCTTTGTCTTAATACACCTATTCACTTAATATAAACAAATGCTCAACTCTCTCTCTTTTAGTATGTCTCTTGTTTGTTATAAATGTATCGTATTGTTTATGATGCGGTCTTAACCCAGCGTGTTTCATATATTGTGATTAATTGATTTGAGGATGGTGGTAGAATATAGCAAAATCCCATGGACTTCATGGACTTCTAAATAACAGCATCTAAAGTAAATAAATAATAATAGACGTTATTATTTAGAAGTCCATGATTATGTTATGTTTCTTTATTGTGTTTCACCTACTCGCCTAATGCTGGCCACTCATCTTTATACTAAAGCATAGTCTTTTATACTTTTGAGCGCACTTGAGAAGGTATGTAATAACGATAAGTGCCCAACAAATATAAAACTGCACATAGCATACATGAGAGGCTTCAAGGTGGCTAAGGTCCAGGTAATGTACAAGTTTGTTTTGAAGCAACTTATAAAAGAAAAGTCATATTTAGAAGTTGAATATCTCATCACACTGTCATTAAAATGAGTGACTCACTCTAAGGATGCACGCCCAATATACATCACTCAACACACCAATTGACTGATAATTGTGTTGTCCCTTATCTAGACTTAAGGCAACAAAACATTTTTATATTGAAAAAATTTTGTAAGATAATTTACACACATTTGGGCAATTATTAAATCACAAAAATGAGAAATGACTGAAATTAAGTTTTAAGCCCATGGGCTATAATGGAAACAGAAATCATCTTTATCCTGTTGAATTCAAAATAAGAATGTAAATGTTTTTATCAAGCCTTTCTACAAATATTTTTTGCTTTTACTACGATATTACATTTTAACAGTTTTGGTAAAAGTTCAAAAATAATGAAATCACAGTGCTGGAAGTTACAGCTTGACAGATTTGAAGTACTTTTGCCCAGATTATCCTGATATCCATGTGCAAATGTACTTTGAATTAACAGTGACAATTGATGATAGCAACACAGAACAAAGTTTTAATCACACAAAAAATCAATAAACTTACAGCATTTAACCTTTTGCAGCAACTGTGTGCATTGATGTAATCACATTCTAGATCTGACAATGTAACAATCTTTTCAGGTTAAGGCAAAATCCATTAAAACATGTATATATATATATATATATATATATATATATCATGTAGCAAATACCTGCTAGCTTTATTGCTAGTTTCAGATCTGTTCTTAGTTATGTATCTGACAAAACCTAATCTGAAAGATTGACACCAAAGTACTTCACCAGAGCTATGACTACATAATTATAAAACAAGTATATGTTTTCATTCCCTTTAAGATAGTCATGTGATAAATATCTGATTAGTGTATTATGCATTCCCTACAGTATATGTGAGCTGGGCAACCCAACAGGACATATGTAGCCAGGGGGAGGGAGCTATGCCTTGCATACCCCTTTTAAACTAATTAACACTAGACAAGCTGTTATACATTATATAAGAGTGGAGCGTTACCACAATAGCTTGCAATTTAACGGCACTGACTCAGGCTCGATGGCTCAATGGTTAAGGCGTTGGTTTAGTAATCATGAGGTCCCGGGTTCGAATTCAGTCAGCGCCGTTAAATTGCAAGCTATTGTGGTAACACTCCACTTGCTGACAAAAGTTATGGCAAGAATTTGGCTGGATATAATAGCCGAAAAGTAGGGAAGTTGGTCAGTGTGAAATGGGAGAATAGTTTTCGAGTCAGAGGGTAGAAAGGAGATGGGAAATCAGAGCCTTCCATTAAAAAATCAGGCCAAAATAGTTTCCTTCTATTGTCATGTAATGCGAGAGGCAGCAGGAAAGAGCATTGAAACAGAAAGAAATACGAAAAGGGCCTGGAATCAGAATGGTATGACGTCAAAAACGACTCTGAAAGAGATCGCTCAAAATCTTTGGCAGTTTTAGATATTGAAAACAATTACACGTATGAGACTGACAAATGGAAGAGGCTCTTATTTCGTTTTCTCTGCTCGATGATTTTTGGCTGAGCATAGTATCTATGTACGTCCAATCTTAGGAAAATATAAAATTAGATGCACACCTGTTCCATCTGATTTTCAGAAAGCAACCATATGAATTGCATATCTTTTACACCAAGAAGTAATAAGATAGTAAAGAATGTAAAAAGGTTTAGATACCTTGGAAGTGAAGTTTTAACTGCAGGATATTCAAATTCGCATGGCCAAAGCCAGTTCTGCCCCTGACAACCTACGAATCGTCTGGAAATCAAGCCTCCCAGACAGCTTAAAGAGCCAACTCTTCAGAGCTATGATTGACTCAATCCTACTTTATGGCTCCTAAACATAGACATTAACAAAGAAGCTTGATAGTGCGAATACAAGAATGCTTAGAGTTGTACTAAACAAGCATTGGCAGCAACATCCAACCACAGAATACCTATATGGATACGTACAATCTGTCTCAAGCATAGTCAGAAGAAGACGTATCTGTTATTCCGGGCACTGCTATAGAAGAAAAAATAAGCTGAACAACAAGCTCATGCTATGGAAACTAAGCCATACCCATTAAAATGTTAAGCCACCTTGTACCATCCACATTTACCAAGTCTGCCAGGATGCCGACATTCCCGCTGAGGGCCCGCTGAGAGATTTAACGGCTGAGGAAACTAATTTGCCTCCAATGTTAGTTCTTGGTATTAATTGACCTGCTAACCCAGGTTCCTAATTTATTATCACTGCCATATATTTGCTTAAGATTCCAAAGAATGACTGACAAAAATTTCAAGTACTTGATAAAACTGCAAAATTGTGTGCACTGTTGATTAAGAATCCCTTGTCCTTGCTTAACTACTTTGCTGGTGCAATTATAATTGTAGGAGAGTAATCGATATGAAACTGCCAGGAAAAAGGGGGAAAGGAAGGCAAAAACGTTGGTTTATGGACACAATAAACCAGGATATGTTGACGACATAAATGAATGTCCTCTAATTTGAGTTTGCGTGGCAAAATAAACTTGGCAAGACGTTCATAACGAAAGGATACCAAAAGTCGACATTCTCCATTATGAATGCTCCCCAAACTGTTCCAAATTGACCAATATTAGCTCGAACGGCTTCTTAAGAATTTGATTATTTTGTGACTTAATTTCAGCCTGCATAACCAACGATTGCGATAGTGGCTTTAAAAAATTGTATCACATTGAAGCTGGCGACGTCATCCCCATTTCAATCAGCATGATAATAAGGAAGTAACGAAGTCAAAACAGTGACAACAATAGACGACACCAAGGCAATTCGATCAAACGCAACGCTTCTTCTCTCAAAGATACTTACAAAATGTTCTCTCCGTTCAGGCACTGATAAATCACTTGTAATTTGACAAAAATATATATATTAAATATCAACGCTTGCTAAAAGCATCTATCATTCCGACCTAATTTTTACACCTGCGCACTACAGCGGCAGCAGCTCCGTCCCTTACGACGAGCATGGGAATACACAAATTGGGCCATTGCTACACTTTGAATCATATGAAGAAGCCAAACGTCAATGACTTTGGCACCGGGGGATGGGGTGGGGGTGTAGTGCTCCCCAGTTTCTGAAAAATTGTGTCTATTGTCCTTGTTGATAACAGGGTTATCTAACACTTGGTAACAATGGTCCAATTGTTTCCGTAAACATGCAAATAAATAATTGATGTACATCACTGGAATATCTAATTGCTCTTAAAATACAAGAACGTTCTATCAAACAAAAATTATGACCTAACTCTATTTTGTAACTTAGTAACGAATCACATACACCCGGAAACTACCAGCTCTATTTCATAAATTAACATAGAAACAATAACGTTCATTTAATACCTCTTTAATTAATGATGCTATTTAACAATCATAGCGTACGCAAGAACTGAAACTGTAAGATTCAAAGATGGACTGCCCAGCTTTGAACAATTAACGGAGTTACTCTAAGGCATTGATGCCAAATTTACAGCAACATTCACCACAGCTGGTTACAAGCAATGGATAGAAGCGCAGTAAAACATGTCACTTAATCAACTACTTCTTATCAATGCTTAACCAAACAAGCAGCCGCATTAATAGTTCTACTCAAGTCACGATGTTGTACTCATCAAGCTTCTCATTGAAATTATTTATGCTTCCATAACGACGTTATAAAATTGAACAGTCAAAGAATTTACTCCGCCTTTCTTCTTAAAACCTTGGTTCACTTTTTATTGCTATAGACTCTTAAAGAGTGTATAGCTCGACAATTCGCCAGCACCAATCTTCACCATCCACCTTCATTATCTTATCTTAAAAGTATAATGGTTGTATAAGAAATGCTCTGACACATTTCAAAACTCTAGGACAAACGACCATGAACCAGGGGATGCTATTTTACTTTGAAGTCCACTTCTAGAGGATGCTAAGCATACCAAGCATCCCACTGGCTACGGTACTGCAGTGGAAATGTGGTTCCTAATGGTAATGTCAAAAAGTACAGTAAGCTGAAAGAGTTAGTGATGCTTTTAAACGAGCGGAAGTAAACAGGAGGTTGATAAAAGTAAACAGCAAATAGCATAGACGGTTTCAGGAACATGCAATAAAATACAAATGAGTAGAGGAACCGATGTTGACAAGTAAATTAAAAGTAATAGGAGTAAAGGGGAAAAAGGTACAAGTTTATCACAACAATTAATAGAACTGTTCAAGCTGACGGAAGCAACTAGGACTTCTTGGAAGTATCACAACTTGTTGTAGATGGAAGACTGTGAATGCCCGAGTACGGAAAGGGTGGTGCGTCTAGATATGGGAGAAGAACAAGAACAGGAACAAGAACAAGAAGAACAAGAACAAAAACAAGAAGAACAAGAACAAGGACAAGAAGAACAATACCAAGAACAAGAAGAACAAGAAGGAACAGAAAGAAAAGCACGGAGATTGGAGAAACGCATATGTAAAGTAAAGGACAGGCAATAATTAGGTTAGAGTTGGAACTTCCATATGTCGAATTAGTATAAAGGCTGACTCAGGCAACGTCATCTTTTAAAAGACACTACTACGAAGAATCTGAAATAGTTTCATGGGAGGATTAAGTAGAATAACGCTTATCTTAATCCTTATTTAAGTTTTTACTTCAGAAAGAGCTCAAAATAGGTCCTTAGGGACTGAAGTTTAAACCTGTAGAAAAAGAATTAGCCATCAATCTATTATACTGTTGCAAATATTTGTTGAAAAGAATATAATCAAGATGTATTGTAGAAAAAACGTGTGTTGAACCATCTAACATTGTTATAAATTGGACACTGCTCTAAAAGGGTAGGGAAGTTTTGAGAGGAGAGGAAGGGTTTAGAAAGTGCATCTGGAATACCGGGCAATCTTGGCCAGAAAAAAAGTAATAATGTAAGTGTTTTCCCTTAGATCAGCAAGGGATTAAATATTTGTTATTTAAAATAGCGGTAGGGACAAGATCCACCCGTCCCTTAACGTTTTACAAACGTAATTGCACAACATAATACATGTAGACCTTCGTTGCAGATCCAAATAAACTTCATTGTTAACTCTAAGAAAGTGTCTCTGCGGGATTGTGCCCTCGCTTTTCGGCCTTTTGGCAAGGAATGGATAGGCGGTCCTACTGGGTAGTTAAGCCTGCCTCATGGCTTGGTTCTCTACACAGTAGCCTAAAGTGAGAGACGTTGTCCATGGACACCATAGCTACTTTTTATTCTTTAGTTAGTCTGTTTGATGGTTTTTCTGTTCATTTAGGATAGCTTCAGAATCGGGTCCACTGCTCATCAGGGGTCACTAATTGAGAGATTGCAATACCCTTCCCTTGCCACAATAGTCTACTTAAGACGCACCAATTCTTTCTAAATGCTCTTTAGTTTCAACTAGTATATCAGATCATTTGAGTCGAAATTTCTCAATGCAGAAGAAAAGTAAAACCAAATATAAAGTTCATGAAGTTATGGAAGCGCACGAATTTTTTTTCTAATTTGATCCTATTATCTCATCTCATCTGTATATAAATCACCACATTATGCAATGGTAGTACAATTAAATCTTATAGGAAGTATAAAAGTCTCTAATCGAGAAAGAAACCAAACCCAAAGGCTTCAGAGGATGCATAGAGACCATCCTTCAGTGCGGCTCAGAATTAAGGACGCTACATATAATGCATGCACTAGAATGCTACGATTAGCTTAAAGCGTCGCCTGGAAACGTCATCCCTCAAACAAATCACTGTGTGGTTCTTTACCCCATCTGACCGCTGTTGTGAGACAGAGGCAACCAGCAATCGCCGGATATGTTATCCGCCAGGACGAGGCAGCAGATGCACTCCTACTTTGGTCTCCGTATGCAAAAAGAAGAGGTGACCGTCCATATACCACTTAAAAGTCAAACATCCTAGAGTAAAGGGGATTGATAGGAACTGAACTACTATCTGCAATGGCCGACCAAGAACTCTATCAATCGGGATTTATTCACGTTTCACCTGCGCTTACCTGCATTGGATGAACCAAGTCAAGTCAAGTATGACCCCTAGTCTTTGCACAATTAGACAAACTGCCCTTCCATCACGTTTCGTTAAAAGCCTTTGCCGACCTCCTTTTCCCCTGTACCTTAATTCCCTATGTTTTATTTTCAGTGCCTTGATTGCAGTGCCTTATTTTCTAGTGGTTTATCTAACAGTGCTTTTTTGAACAGCGTAAATATGTACAGTAAGTCCATGTTTGATCCTATTCAGCACGTTCAAAACTTCTCTAAAGATCTCCGGATCAGTACATGGTAGAATGTTTGGTTTTGAACACTAATATTTATCTTTAGGAAACATTTTGACAGCTTTTGGCAGTTAACCTCACCCCTGATGTCCGCATATGGCCAATTTCTCAAACCTAGTACACTCGGTTTTTAAAAACTTTCTCCGATCCATTCTTACAAAAAATGGAAGGAATGGAATAAGTACGATTACGAGTACCATTATATAATTATAACATAATGAACTTTTACACTAACCTTCCTGTATTATAAGGAAGATGTAAACTGTAAAAAAAGACAAAGATTTTGGTAGGTTTCACTGATAAAATCATAGAGCATGGGGCGGGTGATGTAGAAAGATTTTGGTGTAGCTAATGGCGTTAAAAGAAAAATTTAAACTCATAATATAGTATTATCAAGAATGGCGCTTTTTATAGAGACATTTTACCTGAATCAAAAATCTCTGCTTTTGAGCATTGTTTCATATAAAACTTCATCAACGCGGTGAATACATTAAGAACAGCAATACAAGTCAATACAACTGTACTCAAAAGTTTGGCTACTGCTAACAAATGCAACTTTCTGGTTTTTTAGTGCTAAATTGAACGGCTCTAGATTTCCATTTCCTCAAACGTTTCACCCCGGTAGCAACTTACTATAAGCCCCCCAAGTTAATAAATTCAAGAAAAGCCACTTACCCCTCCTATTTAAGCTGCGGGGCTATTCCAAATGTATTTACATGCTGCAGTGGCTTTTTTTATTCCAAACGTTTTAATTCAAACAAAAGCTTTGAAACTCCGTAACAGTTCATTTGAAGCAGCAGAAACCGGGCCCGTAGCTACGGGGGGCATTTAGGGACAATGCCCTCCCCCCACGTTTAGAATGCCCAAGATTTTTTGCCACTCAGCAAGGTACACTTAAAGAGACTTTCCTAAACTTCCTAAAAATTAAAGGTTCGTCGCAAAATGGTATCAAAACGAAAACTCATACTCACAAATATCCAAACGAAGCAAATTGGGATGCAATGTATTTCATTCAACGGTAAAGTTATCAACCGGCCCTCTGAATGAAAAACAAGTTGACTCTATCTAAGAAAAAGAAACGGATATGCTATTGGTAGAAACGGTGAAGTTATAGGTAAACCTTCGCTGCAACACAGTATTGAAAGTATCAGAGGAGACATGAGTTTTCTCACAATACTTCAAATTGAAAAACACGGTATTTATGCTACAAAAGAGACTTTTAAATGATTTTGTTGACGATTACAAAGCTACGAGTTGCCTTTGTATTTGTGTTATATGACTGATTATTTTGTAAAGTTTGTGAAATTTCTCTCTTGGTAAAGGACAGTTTGATTTCTGCTTCTCGATTCCTTGCGTTCTCTTGAGGAGTGACCGAACTTTACAGGTCTTGATATGTCTTGCACAGGGTCTCTGTAAAGTATCGACTTCGGTCTTGCATAAGCATAAGTCCATAAATCGACTTTGATCTTGCACATACATGTCATAGAACGTCGTATTTTTAGTTGTCAACTACGCTGTTTTTTCAAAATGCGTTTATTGCTCATTTTGATAAAAAGTTATTTGGGGTGGGGGTTAGGAGGCGGTGGTATTAACCGGCTTTCCAGGTCTTTTTAGCTTTTTAATATAGAGGAAATAAAGAAACAAAGGAGTGAGGGATAAGTAAAGATTTAATGAACTGAATGCTGAAGAAAAGTTAATTTTTTACATTAATGCCCTGGGTACTCATTTTCGTCCTCCCACTAAAACATTTCTGGGAAAAATTCAAAGGTCCCCTCCTTTATTAACATTTTGGCGTTTGACGTAGTAACTTAGGTTAACTCGGGGATGAGGAAGGGGCATCCAGATCAATTGAAGTGTCGAAGATGAAAATCATTCAATGAGCGCCCCCCCCCCCCCTTTTTTTTTAACGAAAATTAAATAAATCCGCGGAGAACTTATTCGACCCATACGATAGCTTCGATTTCGGGTGTCGGAGGATACCTCTGAAGTACCTCTCTGCTTACGGCCCATGGTATTTGGAATAGGCTTTACCATTCATTTCTCCCTTAAGAACATAGTAGACAATAAAACAAGAGAGAAAAGGGGAAAAGAAAGGGCTTTTGTTAACTGAGAATGTAAAAAGATGCAAAATATTTTCTGAAACACAAAACATTCTACCAGAGTTACCTGCAAGGCATGTACAAGATGCTGCTTTTAATGGTGACAGCGATGGCGATTGTTGTACACGTACAGCTGAATCGAGGGATCATGATCGATCTGTTGAGTCATGAATGACACCTAAATACAATGGTTGCTATCTCGCCTGTGAATGGATTTCAAGCTTTGTGGGCAGGTTAATTTAGATCACCCGCCAAAAGAGTAGGAAGGTATGTCTCTTTGTCATAGTTAATAATTTTGGATGACACATTGTGCAAATCTGTACTCAGCTTGCAAAAACTTTTGTACAAGACTTGCTATTATCGTGGTCGAGTATTTTCTGGAAATTGGTTTTACGTTTAGCTCCCTTAGCCTACAGACTTCGTATATAATTTGTTATTGTACCAGTTGGTTCTGATCTTCACATAAAGATGCTAAACGGTAGATTTCATAAGCATATTCGAGGAATTAAAAACTGACTACCTTATGTCGTACGTATACTTCGACAATTGGTCAACTCACTTACCCTAAACTACTCCATTTCAGCCGCTGATAATACTAATCCTTGGGCTCACGGAGTGCCTAAGCTCATCCATACTACTACTTCTTTGACAGATGTTAAACACAAACAAGTTTAATAAAAAATCCTGTTCTAGATATGAGATGTGTTGCTGGTACTAAATTTTCGGATTTATGCTTATAGATAAAGTATAGGTTAGTACTTCTGATTTGCCCTGATTGTCGACTGATAAATGTCAATCATTGCTCATGGAAGCATAGCCTAACGTGTGCAACAACTTCTTACAGTGATTTGCAAAAGGATAGGCCCTATGCTGAAGGTGCTATTGCCTTCTGTTCATATAATTTCAATATATTCGTCTTTTTCTCTATTTTTTATGTAGCTGTGTTTAAGAGCTTTTTTATTCAAAAAGTGTACCGCAAAGAGAAAGTCTTAGGACTACATTATGTTGTCAGAGTGGGAAAGATCGGACACCCCGAAAGGGATTCCATTTTACATCAAGTAAGATCGATTTAGTAACCTTATTTACCGTACTATTCATAGTGTTTATAGTATATATCCCAATACACATACATCTGTTCCTAAATAGGAACCTGGCAACATTTCATAGAGGGTTTGCATTGTATTCCTATTTGCTTTGGTATGACATGTAATACAATTTTATAATTATAAAGCATATGATACAATACTTCCCATGTGGGAGAGAGATTAGTGGAGACTCAAAAGGTTGGATTTGAATGTATATGCACAGTTTTAATTATTGCAATTCCACAGAACGTACAATCCGAATATATTAAGTAGGCTCCTTTGACGAAGAAGATAAAAATATAAATATGAATATTAATAAAGATTATAATCGTTGCCGCTTACATAAATCCAAGAAGCACAAGAGTCGTCATTTGAGACGTATGGACAGTGGAGTCTGGGCTGTAAGGAAAGTACAATCAATATCTTTGTGCTTATATCCAGTGCTGCGTTAACATCGCAGGTAATTTTATAATGTGAAGGGTTTATAGCTCTTGTCATTTCTCTGCTCAGAGCACATATTTTCTACTCCAAACAATCTTAAGCTGATGCTTTCTTATAAACATGTCCAAGACGGGCAGTGCTATTATAAATCGTTTGAATCACATAATATTCTTTCTTTTTTCTTGTCTAAAGTATCTTTAGATTTACACCAATTATTCAATTTTAGAGAGGAATATTTCAGAAACACGTCTCGTAGTCCATAATTAAAATCACCTGATAAGCAGTTATTGGTAACAATCATCGTTGCCCAGTCTCTGTAAATCGAACCCACTTTTCATAGAAACAGCTATGATCTCATGATAGAGATCCTTTGCCAAATGTCGGATTGGCATGTACGGGTTTGTACACGTGGTCGACAGACGAACTCGTTTTGTAGAGAATCACGAAAAAGATCTGTTATCCATGGGAGCTACTTTTAGTTTCCCAAATGTACTTTGCTCTAATTCGAAGTTGGACATGTGGTTTACCACATAACGGTTTGAGGAAACGCCTAACATACGAGCAAATCCTTGCTAGTAAAACGCGTTATTTGATATCATGTGACGGTAAACTTATAGTGATGACATAACTCCCGGTTTGTATATCAATGAGATTCTTAGTTGGTTAGGATTGCCTCGCTTTCAAGTTCTTTGAATTGTATTTAAAAAAAAAAAAGAAAAGAGGATCAAAGCCTCAGCAAAGTCTAGCAGGCTAAAATTGATCCCATGGACTGCTGTTGAAATTGGAGGGTGCTTTCATTAGTTGGGGGTGGGGATGAGAAGGAGGAAGGCCTAGAGTAATATGGTATGGAGAAAGATACATCTTAGAAAATGGCGAAAACATTTAAAAGTGCAAAAACACTTCAGGACATTGTCCTGTAAAAACGTGTGGAATTACTGCCCCCCCCCCCCCCCCCCCCCCCCCCTCCCGCCCCCTCTCTCCCTCTCTCCTCGTCGCCTCCGACGCCCCCCTTCCGCGGCCCATACTGATTCATTCATTGATGGATTGACACAACTGATCAATAGTATTATCCATGAAGGTGTTATGCCAACTGATTGGCATTCGTCATTCATTGTGAACCTCTTCAAAAGTAAAGGAGATTCCCTGTCTAGAGGAAACTACAGAGGTCTCAAGCTAGTCTCCTTCTTATATCAGTATTACGCAGTCTATCATGGAGAGTGACACCTAGTATCATACGCAGACATTGCATTTCAAAAACTAGACTTTTGCGTTTATCTTCCTATAAAATTGTCCATGTTTCACTGGCATATATAGCAATAGTGACAATAAGAGCGTAGTTTTGATTGAAAGATCTCTCCTACTCCAAATGCTCTGTTTGAGGCGACCAAGGGCATTGGCAGCTAGCCCAATCCTCCTTCTCACATCTTCTAAAGATCCGTGTACCACAGATCCAAGAAATATAAACGTTTTTACTTTTTCAACTGCTTTATCATCGATCTTAATATTTGCTGCGGAATCAGAGATTATTTTACATTTGTATTGGTTCAATTTCATGCCCCATTTGTTGCAGGCACTTTCTAACTCAGCAGTAGAGATAGATAGTTTCTTAAAGATGGCTTTGGTAATGTCGTGTCATCAGCATATCTGATATCGATCGAAAGTTCTTGAGTTATAGAAAGTGATTGTTGCAGACTTTTTAGCTCTGTCATTACGAATTCAAGGAATATGTTAAATAGCGTTGGAGACAAATTGCACTCCTGACGCACGCCTGCTATGACATTAAACCATTCTGTGAGGTGACCATTGGTAATAATGGCGCCTCTGGCAGTTTGTGTATACAACTTTTCCACCACATTTATTATCTTTTAATCGATGTTTATTTTACTCCTCATTTTCCATAGAGCATTGCGCCAGAACATGTCAAAAGCCGCCTTGAAGTCAATAAAGTGAAAGTGTAGACTGACATTTCTTTCCCTTGCTTTTTGTATTATCTGCGGCACCACATATGTCGCATCTAGAGTGCCTCTTCGAAGACGGAAACCGTATTGGGATTCTTTGGACCAATTTTCTATACGTTGCTTCATTCTTTGGAGTAAAACGTGGAGGAAGACTTTTCCTGTTACAGAGAGTAATGCTATAGCTCGGTAATTGGCAGGGTTGAGTTTATCACGTTTTTTGTAAATAGTGACCAATCCTTCGGTGCCTTTTCTTCTCACCAAACTTGCACGGCTATTGTATGTAATATACTAAATAGAAACGGAACACTAATTTAGAGTTCTCCCATTGGAATATTTCATCACCTGAAAGGTTACACAATGCCACTTCCCTGAAGAAAAAACCCTAAACCCCCACCTTCTTGAGAGAAAAACTTTTCTTAAGTTAGGTGAAACAGAATCGCTAATACAACTTTTAATTTGAAGTGGATACCACCGTGTACAAAATTTAGACTGGTTGATAACCCCCACTTGCAGATATCAACCCTCACTTTAGAAGTCAACCCGACCTGTAAATGGGATTCGAGCTAACCCCCACCTAGACAAAAAATTTTGAAAATACTGTACCCCCACCTGCCTGGGGGAGGGGGTGCAAACTATGTTGTCTATTTACTCTTTTATAGGTTTTTTAAAGTTTATTTATAGATCTCCATCATTATGACTGACATGTCAAATCCAAAAGAGAAGAAGAATCGAGATGACGTCAAATATACGTCACTGTGGCAGTTTTTGTCTCCTTATTTTCGATTGGTACCAGTTCCCATACAGTCCAAAGGGTTACACGGGACCTCCTTGGAAGCGGACACAAGCTGGTCCACTTTCATAAGCGGTCTGAAACTAGTAAACTGGTACGGGTAGCATATCAATTGAGTTCGGATCCACCTGGTCCCATGTACGCATATTTTTTTTATAAGCAACTCGAGTTTCAGGGTCATGGCTAAGGCTGCTAAGATTATGATACACTTTCAGGGCTAAAGTTGCTTAACAGCTTGCTAAGGTTATATTTTCCTCTGTGATACCGAATCATGAAATCAACGAAAAATTTCGCTCTCTGCCAAAACCTAACAAGGTACCCTAACGCAAAGCATTCCAAGTGCGAGTTTCCTATGTAAAGCAATGCAATTATTTTCAGAAAATAAATTCGAATTCGATAAATGCGAGTTTCCTATGTAAAGCAATGCAATGTTTTCAGAAAATAAATTCGAATTCGATAAATGCTAGTTTCCTATGTAAAGCAATGCAATCCCATGTACGCATATTTTTTTATAAGCAACTCGAGTTTCAGGGTCAGGGCTAAGGCTGCTAAGATTATGATACACTTTCAGGGCTAAAGTTGCTTAACAGCTTGCTAAGGTTATATTTTCCTCTGTGATACCGAATCATGAAATCAACGAAAAATCTCGCTCTCTGCCAAAACCTAACAAGGTACCCTAACGCAAAGCATTCCAAGTGCGAGTTTCCTATGTAAAGCAATGCATAGTAGTAGTAGTAGTAGTAGTAGTAGTAGTAGTAGTTTACATTAATGATCCGACCACGGGGAAAAACATCACTACCCCAGTACGAAACAATAACGATTCCTGTATCAGTCCTGTCTGTAGCGGGGAGAGGCGCAGTCCTGTCTGTAGCGGGGAGAGGCGCAGGGGTGAGTGGAAAGCGTGGGAAGGGATGGGGAGGGATGGTAGGGGTACATTTTGTAATTTTCTAACTACAAGATGGGAACATGGCTATTCATCGACCGCCATTCGATCCCCTGGATACTCGTCGACACCCATTTGACCCCTTGAGTATTTATCGACGCCTTGGATGGTCCCATCGACCACTTTGAGAATCCCTGCCTTAAAGCCTAATTCTGCAAAAAGTAAGGAGACTAATGCCCGGGTACAACCTCTTGTCCTCACCCATGTAGCAAGCATTGTTATTACAAACCGCAGGACAACTGAGATGAGAACAACATTCCGATACATAGATAACTGTCAAGAGCTAAATATGGAAGGTCTCAAGTAAATTTGAAAATTCGAGCTATGCGTTGCTGTAGACAAAATAAAAGGGGTAGAGGTAAAAGAATTTGCCTGCAGCAATGGAATGACGACTATTAACCTTGGCAGAAAAGAATATGCGATGAGAATTTCCCAAAATTTACCCATTGAAAGGAGGTCAACAACTCCTATTTCATGCTAAGCTAATAAAATAGACCTGAGAAGCAGAAACTGATGACAGGAATGCAATAGGAATGCGTCTCCGGAGGGAAGCTTCATGGGTACTCTGAATTACGAAATCTACATCATTTCCAAGATTAGGAAACGCAATTTATTTTACTGTTTCTCCCTGCGTTTTCGTATATTACAGGCAACGCCTGATTCTATAACATAGGTTATTGACTCTCCCTATTTTTGCAATACTTTTAAAGGAAACGATGATTTCTTGAGTGCATCGTACTCGTCATCTTGAATAATTAGCTATTGATTCAAGAGAATTACGTTATGGTTTTATCATAATTGATAAATTTAGATAATTTATTAGATTGTCGAGACCTCAGTGGCAGATTCCGTCACTCCCTCCCCTCCATCGAGCTGTGGGCTCATGGCAAACGTGCACTAAAGACGAAATCATATTTGTTTAAGGCTAAAATGTGGATTAGGAACTACAATGCTTGGGTCATGTCTCCAACAACTTAACAATTTTTCCATGTCGTGTGGAACTAATGAGTGAGAGAAAAAATTTTGCACATGGCGGAAGGCATGCACCGGAGTATTGATTCCAAATATTAAAATAAAAAAGTATCGACAGGAATTATAAAGATCAAATGTAATCAGGTGATGTTCAAGTGGTTAGAGCATAATCATGAAGAGATCAAAAGATAAAACAACTCCCAAGGGCAATCCAACACATTACCAAAGACATCATCAATACAAGATCCTGCGCATAATCAACGATAATAAAGAATTCAGGGCTGAAATGCGTACGAGACTAGTTATCTTTCAGTCACTCTACCGTTTTAACCTCTACAGCACGAACATACTCTGCGACTTGAATGAAATCCTGGAAGATGGATGCAGTATGTAGATGATATAGTCCCCCTGGCAGAAACTACCAAGACTCAATGAGTCAGGTCATTGAATCAAATAGAAACCATGGGCAATTAATCAACAACATCTCGTTTAAATGTTGTGACATCATCACAGGAGCACGTGATTGCTAACAATGGTATTAAATAGTGTCAAACGTTGGACAACAAAACGCCAGAAAAAGGAGGATAACAAAAATCTTGTAGACAGGGTTGACTTCATACATAGTAAATGGCAACAGATGTCTACCAAAAACCATGACTTATTAAACAGAATAAGGATAACTTTCTTCCCGAACCCACGAAATGGAGTGAACTGAGAATACTTGTTTTATTCTCAAAATTAAATCTTGATAAATGTGTACACAAACAACTACTGTAGATTTGAGTACACAATAAATGATTGGTAAATTTGATTTAAGAAAGGTTGCTTTTAGATAATTATGGTAGATGCACTTAATAATTCAAAAATCAAGCTGTTGGTTCCCAAATTACATATTAGAATTTGCTATATATTAAGAATTACTAGTAACCTATACCTTGCTAAGATATCTAAAGGATTTGATAAGTGAAGGGCGACTTTAAGAGGTAAGAAATAGTGCAGAGGTATATGAATGAGGGAAAAACCCAGAAAATATATTGACGTAGACTTATGATGTACTACTCCGTACTACTACTACTTGGTCGCCTTCAGCATACTACTAAAGTAAGTATGATTTACCAGACATGCAAAAACCGCTTGAAAAGCATATGAAATAGTTGTAGCACTCCAGTCACTAAGAAAGGATTAACCTGAGAGATCTGAAGTCACCACCTTGACTGTTGATTAAACATTGAAACGTAACTCACCTTATCAAGTAATTTTACGTCAATGGCGAACACCATTAGCCTCGTTTTCTGAATTTCTACGTGAATGGTGAACACCATTAGCCTTGTGTTGGGAATTTTACGTCAATGTTGAACATCATTAGCCTCGTTTTCAGAAGTTCTACGTCAATGGCAAACAGCATTAGCCTCGTTTTCAGAATTTTACGTCAATGGCGAACACCATTAGCCTCGTTGTCTGAATTTCTACGTGAATGGTGAACACCATTAGCCTTGTGTTCGGAATTTTACGTCAATAGCGAACATCATTAGCCTCGTTTTCAGAATTTCTACGTCAATGGTGAACGTCATTAGCTGCGTTTTCGGAATTGTACGTAAATGGCGAACACCATTAGCGTCGTTTTCAGAATTTCTGTCTCGCATGTGCAAGTATTTGGGCCACACCAGTCCCGAACCGAATGTTCTGCCTGTTCGCTTTGCTATTAAAGGCCTTTATATTGTATCACCAATTTTCCTGTCCAATTAAAATCTTTTTTATTCACAGGGATGAAATAGAAGCGGCAAAGAAGCACCTATTCATTGACGGCGGGGAGAACAAAGCTCTTTATTTCTCGAACAAGCAAGACAGCATGCTACAACCTAATGTGACAAAGGGACTGAACCGAGATCCGTTGGAAAACTTATCGGACGACGAATACCGGATTACGAAACCATTACCAAAACCCAAAGGCGGAACCAGGAAAAGAACGCAATCGGATTCAGGCTCCGATTATGATCCGTTGGAGGATTCTCTATACCAAGATGCTAACTTCGGTAGGTTGAAAACCCAACCGCTTCTTGAAAGCGAGATTCGTCTGGTAAGGCTGCCAGAGTGCTAAATGACCTGAAGTATTGTGACGGCCTAAAACTTGTCGTAAGGTCTGTACATACTGTATAGCCAAAAATCGAACGAAGGATGGTTAAATCATTAGTGCTATAAAGGTTACGTATGGCATTTTGCAAAGTACATGTTTTTTTTGTAAGCATAACGCTTACAAGCACAAACGGGCTCAGACTGCGGGAAAAATAGGCATACACTAAGCATATTGCTTAGCCTGTTTTTCTCAGCAGTGACATTCTCGTGATTGTGCCAAAATGCATTGCATGTTAATATTATTCTTGACCTCTACATTCAGTCGAAGTCAACAGCAAGATACCAAAATTTGGAAAGCCTATACCTACCATAGAAGCCTTACATTATTGTTAAACAGTATCTTGTTTTCTTGGTACAAAGCCTCTTGCAAAAAAACAGGGAAGGATTAACCCTGGAGAATCTGCGGAAGTACTTTGTTGTGCACTGCAATGGAGACTGTTAATTTTCCTTCATTGACTCTGGCCTGTGTTTCTTTCTTGACGTTTCGTATACTCAACTATGGTTATAAATTAATCTGCAAATAAAGCCACATATTTAGGCAATAATAAATACATATTTTTGACTTTTTTACCACATAAATTCTGGCCCCTGATCATCAACCACAGACCGTGACAGAAAAGAACAACATGACAGTACTGTGGGATATGCCAGTGAACACAGACAGAGAGGTACTTGCCAACCGGCCAGATATCGTCATCAAAAGGCAAAGACGAAAGGGCATGCATAATGATTGACATGACCGTTCCTTCCCAAAGCAATGTAGCCACCAAAGAAGTGGAGAAGTTATCCAGATACAAAGACCTGGAAATCGACATCACTCGAATCTGGGGACTGAAGACAACAACAGTACCTGTAGTAGTTTGAGCGCTGGGGCTTATTAAGAAAGGATAAGGGAAGCGAATGCGGCATATACCAGGGAGCCTAACTATTCATAAAATACAAAAGATAGTCTTACTTGGAATTGCCCATATAATCAAGGAAACGCTATCCATCTCTTGAACACTAAAATTACCCAAGAGTCATGGGCTGACCTCGATATTTTAGTTAGGATCTACTAAGTTACAACAAATATCACATCATAATAATAACGATATGAAGGATACATTAGATTGGGCAACAAATTTAATACTAAAGAGAACTACAAGAAGTTTTGCAATCATTTTTATCTCAATATTTCGTATCTTCACTAAGATACATATTCATGAGAGATATGAAGGAGCTTTCCAAATTACATTTGCTCTAATTTCAGTGAACTTCACTTTATTGATACTTAAATTAGTTTTTAAGCCACCACCGATGGACTTAAGCAGCCATCAATAAAATTGAAAATAATATAGATGAAATTTTGTATTGACAATACTATTAATCGTCTGTCGGCAATGATTGAAACATTGCGCAATATATTGACGATATCAAACCCCCGTATATATTCATTGACGATCCCTTAATATTTTTTAATTGTTTGTAGCACTTTATTGATATTGAAAGAAAAACATGGCAACTTATAAAGATTTAACTTGAATATTGCTTTGAGTAACGGATTCACTTTGCCAAACGTTTTCGCCATGAGTGTACAAGGACCTGACGACGTCTTAAAGAAAAGACGAAACATTGTTAAAATTGTAGTTTCCTTCTTGGCGTCTATCTATAGTTTGTCGGTGTCGTTGTCAACATAATATTTACAAAGTAAATGTAATGTTGTTTCGCTACAAATATAGATAGAATTGGTTTCACAGAACTGGTAATTTAACTCTCTGGAATTGCCGTAAGAAGAATAGTTTAGCTCAGGTTTTGACCACTTTTAACATTTTTCAAATGCAAATTTTGACAAAGTTTTATAATCATTTGGACAGAAATGCAAATATATAGTAAATAACATAGAAAACGTAAAACTCCAGAAAGTTATAAATTAAAGAATGAGAAATAAATGCTAGGGTGGCTCTATCCCCCTCCACGCCCGTTCTCAGCAGAGTAGGGTAAAGTATAAACGTTAATGACTATCATTAGGAGTGTGGCATGTACTGTAGGTCCAATGTTATGGAAGTATATTGCTTTGTTCTCCAATGGTTATAAAACCTTGATAGATAGTTTTTTTAAAACTGTTCATCCAAGTTTCGACGACAGAGTATATCGCGTGGCCTCCTTTAACTTGCTTTATTTATTAAAAACGCAAAAAATATAGTGTGTTTTAAGGTTTCCGTTCCAAGTTGCTTAAGAGGCAGCATGTCAATTATAAAAAAGTTACTATGCGAGGACGTTTTAATCCCAAAAGATGTAAAAATCGAGAATTTCTAGAAGGCCAAAATAAAAAGAAATAATTTTCCATTGCGGTTTTAGTTACTATTAGCTGTACAATGTGAAAACTAGAGACAACAGTTTAATAGCTTCTAACACTTTCAGTATTGTAAAAGTAATAGGAGAAATATTGATGCTTGAGCTCGTGACTTACGCTATCGTGGCGTGTGCTCTACCAGCTGCGCCATGTGACTTCCGATGTTAGCTAACTCCATTTCTCTAATCACCACATTAGCTCCCAGTCATCCATCGATGGACATCGACATCAAGCTCAACGGGATTAGAAATGAGTCGCTCCAGGTCATATCACTTAACTAAGGCCGGACTGTTATCCGGCGCGACTATCTTTCAAAAGTCCATTGAAAGTTAGAAAGTACCATCAAGAAGAAAGGATACCCTCTCTTCTCCATGATACTTTCTGGTACTTTCTTAAAACATACTCCCCTGTTACATTGAACCAGGCTTAAGGAGAATATTCTGACTGAGAGCAGAGATACTCAGCAATATCTTTTTCGCAATCTCTCGGTATTGCCCCCTGACAAGCATATCTTTCTAGCAATGGAATTTGTTTCTTCGACGAGACACGCGTGCGGCACGTGGATGATACAAGCGTTTGATAGAATAACCTATACAAAGATGTTCCTGTTTATTTTTTTAAAATAATATCTTTTTCATAACAGTCGCCGTTGCCACCGGGTAACCGAGACCCTTTTATCATGTGGTTAAACTGCGTTTTGATGTAAAAATTGTACGTTTTTGCGGCAAGCAGTTTTCCCCACGTTTTGGATGGTACTTATATCTAAAACCCCTACTGTTTTAATACGCCCCTCAGAGAACTTCTCGCTTCCCGGCCTTTTGGCAAAGAATGGATATAGTATGTGTTTTCACTGATGACAGATTCTTTCCATAATCCGCGAGAGGCGGTCCTAATGGATGGTAGAGCCTGCCTCATGACTTGCTCCTCTGCCCGTCAGCCAAACTTAAGGGGCGTCCTTGGACCCCATCTGCCCTTTATTTATTAGTTATCCAGTTTGGTGTTTATTCAGGGTAGCTGAAATGTCTGACTGACTGACCGACTGCAGAAGCCTCGACTGTAAATCAGCCGCCATTACGATTGTAAGGCAAAATCACAGAATAGTGATTCAGCAGCAGGGCAACTGTGGCTTTTTCAAGCGAGTCACATTTTTATTACGCATGTGTCGGCATGGACTGACACGAAAACGAGGCTTAACAATTAAACAAGGGAAATCTTTCCAAGAAGTGACAAAGCCGCCAGCTGAATTTCAACATATATTTTTGAATTTGTGCTAGCAGTTTTCAAAATTTGGAGGAAATGTGTAAGGGGACATAATCTTATATATATTAAGCAATCAACAGAATTTCGTATCACAAGACAAAATTTTTAGCGTACGTTATGGGCTGCAGATCTAAGTATTAGTAAAAGCAATAAAACCTACAATTAGTTATCCTGCTTTCACAGCATGCTAATATAATTAAGGTAAAATAATTTCTCAAAACGTATTGGCTAGTCCATATGTAGTTACTGCTGCAAAGCCGTAGACATGTTGCGGATTTGTTAAAGCAATGCACACATACGGCCGACGTAATATCGTCATCATTGCAGTAATGAAACCAAGGCGCTAATACCAATCTACAACACACAGATACTTCCATGTGTACAGGTACAATAATATCACAACTCTGTTATTTAACACTTTATTGATAATTTCTTCATGGTTTGTTAATTACAGCACTAGGTAAACAAAGCAAATGTATCCACATTTTTGTTTTATTACTAAAAGTTTGTTTCATGATGGCTATTGCATGCACGAAAGTTGTTCTTGCATAATATAGTGATATAGAAGCTGTAGTATTATTTTAGCAAGATTTTGTGCTGGAGGGTAGCTGTACCATGCATTTCTTTTATTAACAGTGGCCCTTGTCTGATCTTGTTGAGTTTTTCAATGTGTTTGCTAAAAGAGATGACTTCCTCTTATTAAAGGCATCCTGAAATAATAAAGTCTTCATACTTAATCAGTTTGCAGTTTTTGTGGCCTCTGAGGAATCTTGTGATAATGTACCCGTGTCACTTGTTTAAGTAATTAGTTGCGTTTTTCCCCAGAGGGGTGGTGGAGATGTGGAGACTGTAAATAAACTTATTCTCTGTTAGTGTTACTGCTTTAAAAAATTTATGTTAATATTACTATTTTTTATATTTCCTTGGGCAAATCCATAAAATTTCCGTACATTCAGTGGAGAATATCATAATTCTATAATCCTTCATTTTGAACCAGGTCAGGTAGTATATACCTGACCTACCTTTTTTATTTCCCATAGTGTATAGTTGGTGTTTAATGACAGTGAAGTTGAAGACAGGTGTATATAGTCTGATGTAGTGAAAGAAGTACTACAGATGAAGCTACATTTAGTGGCTTCCCATGACATGCCTTATTAGTTGGCAAACGTAGCAAACTAATCTTGATTGTTTAGCTGAAATTGGAAATTTTGATAATGCACATCGCCTGATTACATGTTCAGAAAGGGGAGTGAAAGTCATTGTAGTTCTAAAACAGCTCTCATGTGTATTTAATTTTAGAGGGTAAGTCTGTATGGGTAATATACTTGTACTTATATTTTAAGGCTTTTGTTTGGAAAGTAATTGTTACAATATATGATCAAAAACAGGGCATACTTTAATTGAGTTGTATTTTTTTGAAGCATTGAGATTCAGGAACTCTTCTACAATTTTGATCTTAAGTGATATTTTGATGTTTGCTTTTCTGTTTTATGCAGCTGATCAATGAATATTGGCTGTAGGCCCCCTCAATAATTTTTTATGTTGGGTCATATATGCTGCATTTTGATTGCTTTCAACACCCCCACCTTTGCTGTTAAATAGATTGATGGAGACATAGAAATAGAGCAGTATGTATTCACCATACTCTCTTCCAATTATACTTGAAAGTTTATTTAATTTATCAAGGGACATCAACCCTGATACTTCCTCTAATGTAGATACTTTTTCAGTGGCATTTAGTCGAGAATTATGTAACGTGGAAAGTTCAGAGTGTCTTGTTGAACAGTATGCACCGCGTGATTATGATTACAGGGGTGCAACTAGAACTTTTTGAGAGCTTTTATCAGCATTAGGGCAAGATTTTCTCATACATATTTTTATGAAGCGACGAAGTCGTAGGAGTTCGTTTTATTGAAAATCAACCTGTTCTCTACACCATAAGTTTAATATACCATTTGCCCCTACCCATAGCTAACACCCTAATTTTTAACAAAAAATACATTAGATTCATAGCATAAAAATTTAAGAATCGACTTGAGAATTATTTGAGGCTGAAAACGCTGATTTGTTAAGAATGACGTGGCTCATAAAAATGAAGACCAACCGTTAGCGTCTTGCGTTCAAGGGCAAGGCCTACCTTCTGGTTGTGCTTAAGATGAAGGCACAACTTTCGGTAGAAAAATTAGGGCAGGAGAGACCTCCCCTCCCTCCCCCTCTAGTTGCACTCCTGTGATTAACCCATGATTGCATCATGCAACCCAGTCGTTGTGGAAGTTGTAATACCAAATGGTATCAAGTCTTTGAGTTAGTTGCTTCAATGTTCAACACATGTGAGGGTGTGTTTTCGATAGTGAATTAATACCTTTTATTATGATACAGGAATGAAAATTCCTTTAGTCCCAACTCCACTGCATATTTATCTTTTAGAAAGCACTGTTTTAACAATGTTGTTGCCACCACGTTACCATGGTCGTTCTGGTCTAACGAGCGTTTGCGGTCTAGTCGCGAGTGACGCCCTTGCCATACCAGGGATATTTAAGGGTACTTCACAAGCAAAATACCTCTCTTGCAGCTCATTATTTCTTCTGGAGAGAATAGGGGCATAGTAGCTACACATAGCGATTTTGGCCGACGTATTAATTGACGTGTTTGCCTCTTCCTAATTTACATCCCGGTAAGGGAAGGCAAAGAAAGGAAACAAGTAAGGATCCCGCTAAACATAACAGAGACGCTCACCTTAGGGCTCTGCATATGATGACCCTTTCCATTTCAGCCAGTTGCAGAAACCACTAGGGTACACTCCCCCTTTATTTCTATCCCCCCATTTTTGCACAGTTAATAGTAACCAGCAGCGGCGTCACCGGGGAGAGGGTTGATATCGACCACTTTGAGAACCCCTGAGATACACAAATGACTGCCGGTCGCCATTTCTTCTGTAACCCCTGAACTTCCTCTTTAAAGGCTCTTCCTCAATATTTCCTCAAAACAAACTGCAAAGAATTAATATTTTCTTGAGACACTTCTTACTTTCATGACAAATAACTTCTGGGCAACAAGCTCCTGCTCTCTTTATCTGTCGACAGCCAGCTGGAACAGACGGGCAAGAGATCTGCGCGCAGTAGACATCTCCATCTCTGCATGAACACGAGGTACAATCATCCTCGTACCAATGGTCTCCATTAGCGTAAGTCTCGTTTCCACGTCTGCAATTCCCAAGACCTACATTTTAAGCAGAAGAAACAAACAGCAATGCGTGAATCTCTTGACAAGAAATTGAATATGCGAAGAATGATTTAAAGCGCACATATAGAAAGGTCACCTAGCTGAGGTGGTAGAGCACACGCTGCGAAAGCGTGGGTCGGCGGGTTCGACCCTCGGTGGTAACGTATTTTCTACTTCTTTAGTGGCTTTTCAATATCGACTTTTCAGATCCGCTCTTCTCGAGGAAATACAACTGTGCACCATCAGTCCGCAGACGGACATAATCCGCAGATGGACATAATCCGCACACGGACACAATCCGCAGACGGGCACAATCCACAGACGGACACAATCCGCTAGAAGAGAGCCACAACGACAAGGCAAATAATCACGTTTACGACAGAAATATTCAACTACCTTGAAATTGGCACTCAATTTCCGGACAGCATTGATTTTCCACTGATATTACATCGCAATCTTGTCCAGGACGCGGGCAATGCATACTAACTGGTTTGCATTCGGTGGCATTGTCATTAGTGCACTTGCAAATGGTGCAGCTGTCTTTGTACCACTGATCGCCAGCTTGCCTACGAATGCCTCTTGCGTCGATGCAATCTATAAAAAAGGCAATAATATATAATATACAATAGACAATATGCAATATACAGCACACAATATAAAATATAAAATATACAAAATAAAATATAAAATATAAAATATACAAAATAAAATATAAAATATAAAATATACAACAGAAAATATAAAATATAAAATATACAAAATAAAATATAAAATATAAAATATACAAGATTAAATATACAACATACAGTATCATTTATAAAGTTAAAAATATAAAATATATGATACAAATTTACAATGATTAATATACCTTAAAGGAAACAAAATCACGATTTAGCAACAGTTCTTAAAATTGTCCTAATGAGCCTTACATCGTCCCTTCTACATAAAGAACACTTCGTGGTCCGTCTTATTGTAGCAAAAGCGATAGAACAGTTTCACAATAAGGATTATAAAGACTTTAAAGTAACACTATGGTTGTTGAATAGACATGATAATAACACGATGTTTAACATAAGTTATGAGAGGACTGAAATATCTACGTCACACAAGAAGATATCCTCCGCTATGACTTTACTAGCACTTATCAGGTACCATGATAGAGCTGCTCTATCCATCAAAATCTCTCTAACGGATCCTTGTATGACTATCAAAGCAGTTTACAGTTAAAAAGTGCAACAATATCAAAGAAAAATAACCACCATATTATGATACCTCCTCATTTAAAAGAACGTATCAGGCTGTCGCAAAGATATTTTTAAAGTCATACTCTTCTCCCACGAGAAGACAATTTTCTACACAATTTTGTACCCATTTATTCAGATCTCCCCCGTCATATGTCAGGATTCATAAATCAAAGCAATATGGCATCGCGTATATATTACAGAGAAGTTGCTATAGCAGAAAGTAATTTTGTGAGACGACTTGCAATTCTAAAGACGTCTTCCCTATTATTTGAAAATATTGGCGATTTTTAAAATCTTCTCTCAACCCCACCACTTCCATAATCTGCTCTTACTCGGTTCAGCACTCTTGCTTATTTCCTGAATGTGATTTACTTTCTTAGCATCTACCTCTTCCGAGTTTGCTTCCTTAGCATCTGCCTCTGACGAGTTTGCTTCCTTGGCATCTGCCTTTGACAAGTTTTCACTGTCCTATTAAAAAGCCTTATTCTTGGAAACTCGGACAATTTATCCCAAAATTAAGTAATGTGTCTTCCCATAGGAATACTAAACATTTAATGAACACTCAAATGACTGAGTGGTTAGTTACAATACAACGATGCTTACAAATATCTTACAAATCGTATATATGCACTGTTTTAAATTAGTAAAGACCTCATTTCTCTTCAAAGATAGTGTCAAAGCTAGTTGGAGGTTTAGAGTCCACGGCCCACTTTCTGCAAGAAATTTATTTCTCCGGCAAAGAGAACAGAAGATACAGTAAACAAGAAGGGAAAGAAGAAAAGGGAAACCATGACAAGTACTGACATTCAAAGGATGCAAAATCTTTCAGCATTCCCATGCATAAACAACGGCTTCGTGCTTGAAAAAGCCATGTCATCCAGAGGCAGAATGTAATGAAATTAGTGGAGGCAAAGGATACGACTGCAAGGTAAGTAGATCTTTCTCCTTCATCTCCTTCTTCTTCTTCTTCTTCTTCTTCTTCTTCTTCTTTTCCTTCTTCTTTCCTTCTTCCTTTCCTTCTTCTTTCCTCCTTCTTTTCCTTCTTCTTTTCCTTCTTCTTTCCTTTTTCTTTTCCTTCTTCTTTTCCTTCTTCTTTCCTTCTTCTTTTCCTTCTTCAGGTTTCTGCCTCGCGGCAGGTTCATCTTCCCCCATTTCTTTCTATTTTCAGCTAATGTTGTCATATCTACGTATGATTTATTTAGAGCAGCTAGCATTCCTTTCCGCTTTGTACGTCTTGAAGGCTTTCCAGATAGTTTGTTTCCATAACAGTTCTTAGAGTGCAAGTGTCCCGTAGCACATGACGAATGAATTTCTTTTGTCCGTTGTGGATGGTCAGAGTCAGCGACTACTTCTCTGAACCTCTTGTGCGTTTTCCGTCCATGAGATTCTCGCCATCCACTTCTAGAATCACGTCTGGCAACTTTCCACGGGCTCGACATCCGGCATTTCAATGTCCATGTCCATATCCAATAGCGAAGTAAACCCTATGTCACGTTTTACAATTTTTTACTGAACTCTTTGCTTACATTCGTTGTGAGTAGCAGTCTATTACCTAAGTAGATCTTTATTGTATTAATGGAGGATTACGATAAATTGTCATTGCAGAGATATGTTTTTTTGCATTCACCTATCATAAGACAATCACTTACATAGTAAGATTTGATTGGTGGGAAAAAAATGCAGGAGTAGGTAGACTTGGCGAGTTAGTGTTTGATTGTTTGATTGTATGAAGACAAGTTTAATTCTTCGAGGTAGAGGAAGTTATATGGTTAGTCGAATCGTGTTTAACAAAATAATACCCAATTATGACAATAGTTTGCTGCCCGAAAATTTCATTGACCCATTTTCGCGTTCCTTTTTAATGGATGAGCAATGCACTACTACCTTTGCATTGACTGATTCTTATTGGTAATTCTTTGTGTCTTTATCGTCCATCTAGTGTCGCACCGGATTCGCTGGTAATGGCATACTGTGTGGAAGAGATACAGATATCGATGGTTACCCAGACGAGCAACTTCAGTGCACTGAAAAACACTGCAAGAAGGTAATATTATGAAGCTTTTGATGGATTTACCTGCCAACACAAACTTTACGGCAGCATGCAGTAAGAATACGCACCTCTTATGAAGCGCACAGCAAGTTGTCGCGCATTCAGTCCAACATAATAGCAGGTCATTAACTCGCAGGTGTTACGTTCTTACCACCTAACATATTGGATTCTGAAAATATTTACATTATTCCGACACATTTTAAGGTTTTTGGAAAGTGATTTTACACGGAATATTGCGAATTCCATGGTCAGTGCAAACGGAAACTAAGTGCCATTTGAGAAGGGAGGCATTTATAAGCGGAAGAATCGAAGCCTGAAATTTGTAAGGCTGCACAGAGGGCAGAAGATCTCACGGAAAGCCGACTAATAGTCAATTTTAAGAAGGCGAGATGTTAAGCATACTATTAGCCTTCCTTGTGATAATGTTTACAAATATTACCCATCAACATTTACAAGAGGCTTATCAAATACACAAATGTATGATAATGATTATGACTTAAATTTGCAATTTATTAATCATGTATGAATAGTATGTCAGCTTGATATCTGAAATTATATATTAGCCTTGAATGCTATTAGCCTTCCTTGTGATAATGTTTACAAATATATCTTGAAAGGTGTGTTAAGTAACGGACTCGTTAGAACTAACAGTTGTTTTCGTCAGGCATAATGTGTGCGAGTGTAGTAAGGCACACGCGAAAGATCACAGTAGTTCAAGACAAGCAGGCATACTTTAGGAACTCAAGATTCTGTAATGTTTATAGATAACTTTAAGAACTCGTCAGTATATGAAAATCTATGAAAATCTTAACTGAATGAAATACTTGCGTCAACTGTTCCGTATTCGTTACTAACATACAAAGATGCTGGCTAGTTGATATAACACAATACCTCCTAATTGCATGTATTAAAACATTAGCTACTACCCTAATTATCGATAAGAACATAATAAGACGTTTGACTGCAGCATTCGTTTTGAGTGAAGGAGGAAAACGTTTTGCTTCGAATTCGTCTTACGTTTTAGTATGTTTCTTGTTAGCTGTTGATGTACCCTCTTGTTTATGTTGAAGTCTGTACACACACACACTTGTTCACTACGAGAGGTCCTCAATTAATTACAGTTCCAGCGTCCGCTAAATTAAATTTCTTCTGATTGGGGCTGTTTAGGCATTGACATTTCTTACCCCCTTGGTTGAATCAGATGCTTTATCATGATGAACAATATGAATTATTGTTATATTTATACGGAAAATGCGGAATCATAGGATGTCAGAAAATAAAGGGCAGAGTGGGTCCTCTGTACATTCCTCCTCTGTGATACTACTTCACTAGTATCTGTTCACGCAGATGCTGCGCGTCCATCAGATCCATGGATTTTGTATCTCAATTTAGTTTCTTTCTCAAGTTATTTTATTCAAGAAAGTCTGTATTTTGATTAGATGAGTAAAGGTACAATAGGAAAAATAAAGCAACTTAAGAAGTAAAAAGCAAAACGATAGACTTTTAAAGCCTGCCAAGTTTCGTTATAATCCCCGCTGTGGTTCCCCCTGCCATGCGGCCACTTCAGTATAGAGGACGTCTATGCGTCTTCGACTAAATTTAATTTTCTAGAAAATACTGCTTTACTTCATTCTGGCGACTTTCATGCCTTACTAAACCATGGCATACTATCAACTAAAAATGTTACAAATGACATTTTGCAGCCAAAAAACTGTATAGGCCTACTTTATAATCAAAATGACAATATTACCTCTTAACTTATTTGTATTAACTTAGTATAGTTATAGCACGCAGTGCTGACATCCTGTCAAGTGCTTATAAAAGAAACATACCAAGAGCTCCTCCGCAAACGCTCTCAGTCTCTTTCTGATTTTAGTTCTAATGGCACTTAGGATTTTAAAGTCCAACTAAGATAGATATGTCGTGAAAAATGCAAAATTGTAAAAGCAGGTTTTCTCAAAATAGAAAATCCTTTAGCAGCAGTCAATCTTTGAAACTGTTAAAAGATAAATGGGCAAAGTTATGTTTTAAACCACTATCTGGTTGCAGTTACTTCAGCCTGCTCTTCCTAAGTCAGTTTCTTTTCCTACAACTTATACTGAGCTATCCGGATCTCTACATCCCATCAAAGCATGGATCAAGGCTGAAGATCTATAAAATGCTATTTTTTTCTCAAAAGTTTTCAAACGTTAACTTACTTTCTCGCGCCGTCTAGAGGTTTTCCCTAAGCGATAGGAAGTTTTCAAGGTTGGTATAATTCGTTACATGTTGTAGTTAGAAATGAACCTGTGATAGCCAAATAGCAAATAGCTTCGACGTTTCCTTACGGAAAAGTGGCGTTCACAAAGGTGCGGGGATAAAGGGCGCATCACCACCCTCCCGAGAGAATTCACTTTTGTATTCCGCCCCACCTGACATTCTTATCAGCATATACATTTTTCACTTTAGTACATCATAATGCATTGGCTGCCCTTGCTCTTGTCAATTGGTCAGATACTAACTTACTATTGTATCCCCTAGCCAACAACCATCCCTCTAATTCCAATATATAATTATATAATTCTCAAAGAGTGGAGCATTACCACAATAGCTCACAATTTAATGGCTCTGACCGGATTTGAACCGCAATTCTTTCCCAAATTCTCCTCCAGTCAGTGGGTACAGGGAAATTAATTAATCAATATTTATTGTGTTTCTGCTTTGAGCCTTCATCACTCCCGAAACACAATGAAAAGACACTGGAGAAATAGAAAATATGTCACCACAGGGACTTCTACCCATGATCGGCTCCTTTGTGTTCTCTAACAACTGAGCTAGATGACCCACAACACTAACATGCTCCTTTTCTCTGATCACTGCATTAGCTCCTTGTCATCCACTAAGAACAGCCATCACACCCATCATGCTGTCCAAAGCCCATTGAGATAAGAGAGGGTTCCAAGAGTAAATTTTGAAAAGATGCTAGAGAATTTGAAACTATGCCGCCACCAGGACCCAAACCTATGGCCCATGCTTTCATGTCATGTGCTCTAGGTGGCCCCAACTAAACAGTGACCCCAACTTACTTTTGTACTGTATCATGGTACATCATTAAAACACCTGTAATATTCTCATAGTATGTTATTGTGTTACAATACAACTTCATTGTCTCTATTACCAGGACTCAAGTATTCTTGGCTTTTGGTATCCAGTGGATACTCAGGTAGCATATATTCTCATATTAGGTGTTGTTAAAGATTTTCGAAGGAGAGGAGTAGGTGAGTGTAGTGCTATATGTTATACTGTAGAAGTATACACACATCTAACTTGTTGATCCTTGGACTATGAATAGCTTTTTGCTGTCCAAAGTTTCTCCTGGATATTCACGGCAGTGACCAAAGATTTAATGTGGCATAAGTCCAAGATAAGTTAAGATTAAAGGCTACAAGTTACAATATTCATTAAATGTTTTGTGTGTTTTGACATGCGACAGAACTTTGACACTACTGTACCTTAGTAATGGCAGCACTAAGTAAATCTCCTTATGTTTGTTTCTTAGGCTTCAAAATTTTGTTTCTGATTGTTTCTTGCCATATAGAACAATATCTAGTTTTAATAAGGGGTGATATTTCTTTTTGTTCCTGATTCTATTCAAATCTACTGCTCTGTTATTTTCTTCTTAGAGAGAAGTAGACCCTTTTATACAGTTGTAATCCACAAGGCGCAGAGAAGCTAGTCTCCAAATTCCATGGAGCTGGATGCTAATCCCACCCGCCGCTTATGATATACCAAATGAACTCTATTTACATGAGGGTTGGCCTTACTTCTACGGAACGGCCAGTCATTTCAGTTCACATAAAAGGATGAGGAAATTCTCCCAGAAGTTGATACCTACAGATAAAAATAATCGTAGAATGACCCTCGCCGCTCTGTGACCTCCGTCAAGTAACCAGTTCTCTGGAGTAACTGCGGGGAAGTGAAGTGTCGCTTGAAACGAGAAGAATGTTTTGTTCCCATAGCTTGATATGCCGATCGTACAAATTAGCACGAATACAGTAGGTGGTCGATAGTGCTGCAGCAGCAATGTGATAGGGTAAAAGGGGAATTGCTTCACTAATATATTAAGCTTCTACACAAATTGAAAAGAGTTTACAAATGATAGGGATCTTCTCCAATGGAAAGACAGGCCACTTTGTCAATTCTTAATGAGGGATCCGTCGTGGGAAACTGGGTCCCATGTAGCAGAACCCTTAGTTAAACTAAATGAAATACTAACCTAATTTATTAACTAATGAACAAGCTAAGTAATAAACCTAATGAATGAACTTAAGTGACAGATTATGTAGCTAAGCCAACTATTTATCTTAGGTAATTGACCTAAATAATTTCTTAATCAAGTTCAGTTGAGAGTCCCACTGAAGGCAGAGTTTATGGAAAATGTTTATCCCTTTTTAATCAACAAAATAATTACGTTTGCAAGTAGATTTATATACTTTACTAGAACACTAATTAACTTCAAAACCTTGGATCCCACTCCTGTTCTGAAAGTTACAATTATAATTCTGTATGTCTGTCTTGTCTGTATATTACAGTCTCTTTGCTAAGTAGAGGAGGATTGCAATAGGCTGGAATCTGCAAATTGCCCATCAAGTTATAAAATTGCTAGTTCTTAGAAAATTTCTTGAGTTCGGTATTTTTTAATGTTTCAGTACATACATCAAACATATTTAGCCGCAGACACATTTTTGAAATATTTGCTCTAGATATTGCTGGAGTAATTTGTACGTACAATATTTTCTTATTTAGTCCTGTCCAATTCAGACATGCTATCTCTCCTTATAATTGCCATTGTTCATTCTCATTTTACTGTCTCGGTTGCAATGGAACCCTATAATACAAGTAGTATTTGCTTAGGACCCGTAATACACACATAAAATTAAACTTTACAGATTAAGACAAGCACAAACTGTGATTGCTTCATGGATCACAAGTTCTAAAGGGTATTAATTCCTAAATGTATGTCTCATTGTGCATGGTTGAGAAAAGAGAATCTATCAGTTTTAGAGCCTTTGTAGCACTGAGGATTCTGCAGTAGGTGTTGATCGAAGATGGTATCATGTCCACCGGTTCCAATGGTTCTTTTCCTAATAACTTCATCTCTTTCGTATTTCAACCAAGTGGACCACGGCTGGAACATGTTGATTGATTCTGACAGCTAGAATCTGAGACAAACAGTAGACATATCGATATGCACATCGTCATTGATACTGTTTAAGAAACGCGTTACATTTGCACCGCAAACTAACTACTAACGTGCTGATCAAATGTTGATCTTCCAATAATCTTGGAGATAACACGAACAAGCAAAATTCAGCTCGCAGGTCAGCGCTCGAGAAGTAACAAAGCCGTAGCAAAAGTAGTTCTGTGATAGCCTAGGGGCGGCCAAAAGAACCTTGTCTGCTGAAACATGGATCATTCCAGTCTCTTGTCGGAAGTGAATGCGCTCGATTTTACAGAATTGGGTCAAGCAATGTGGCACAGAGAGCACCTGCAATACGTATGAATGTGCCTGGCTAATGATGATGCTGACCCAAAAGAAACAGCAAGTCAGCCTGAAACTATTTAACCACATAATAAGGAGATGAACTAGAAACAACAAAAACTTAAGAGTCGGAAGTCAATTTTCTAAAATGTCAACAATCTTTTCTTAAACATTTTTATGCCTAACTTTTCTTATCCTACATAGTCCTATTTAGATGATGTCCTAAAGCTATCAATTTTATTCAGCTTTTACTGTAATGATGTTTTCCGGAAATCGGGTTTTATGGGAAGTACACTTTTAAGAATTAGGCTTAGAAGTTTACATGTAACGTAGTTCTTAACGGAAGGCATCAAACGTATGAAACTATCACGACATTGCTATGAATTGTAAAAATAAAGGGCTTGAAGGGGGCTACTGTCGTCTACAGAGAAAATTAGGATTTTCTACCCATGGATTATTTCAAACTATATGCTATATTTCTAAATGTTTTCTACTGGTTGAGTGTGTGAAGTTCTTCCCTACTTAGAGCATTCACTAAATCTTGATACAAAATGAGGATTTGATAATCAATGACCCAGCAAAGAGGAGTGTGCTTCACATTAAATTAATTTCCCTTCATATTATGCATTGTCCAATTTTCGTAAAATTAAAAAATACTAAGAGTACAGTTATTTTACACTGATTTGCTAAACTATATGAAATCAGAGAGCAAATAGTTAATATTTTTTAAATGTATATCTCTCACCACATATTGACTTGATTTGTACATTTTCTTATCATGGCTGGACGAGGAACCCTCCTGCTACTTTTGTGCGCCACGGAATACACGACTTTCCAAGTGATATATAGCTCCTTGCATGGTGAACACTAACAGGATTTTAGATTTAGATCGGCTTTAACAATTTATATTAAGTATAAACCAAATATTATTCACTCAAATATAACGCGGGTATTACTTACTGTTACTTTTCCTGTTTTACATACGCCATGAAGCACATCACTGACGAATAACGTATTCTCGAATTCTCGAGAGCACGCAAAGATCATTCGAACGTTGTATATACATTATCGCGGTCATTCGAACGTTTAAGATACATTTCATCACAAACAAAGCAGTGGTGGTACCGCAGATGGGGAGGGGCTAGATGGATGTGAAAAGAGAGTACTATTCCGTATCGGAGATGCTCGGAGACGAGAGATTAAACATCCGTGTATATAACATAAAGCATAATTCTTAGAACAACATCGTGAGAACAAGAAGAAGGAACAATAAATGGAGGTATCAAGATCCAGAACGGATTCACAACACCCTTCGGTTATAACAGTGCTAATCACAGGGGGCTGATAGTCGGGAATAATCAATACTATATATTCTGAACAGGATGGCCCCCTTCCCTTGGCTGCCATGTAATGTTTTCTCTGTGGAATAGAGCGTAAAAGGGAACAAACGAACAAGAAAGAAAACAGGAAGAGAGAGCCCTACGTAACCTCATAAGTGTGAAAACGCAAAATGTTTTCTTAAGATTTAGTGAAATAAAATTCTTCGTTAAGTCCCCCTCGTCATTTCTCACAGGTTGGTGCCGCCCCTACAACACCATCCTTATACCACAGACTATCAACATAAGAAGTAGACAAATTCATTACAAAAACCACAGCGCATGGCAGTTCTAAAGACTCCTCAACGTAAAAGATAAAAAATTTTCGAGGAGGCTTTCGGTTTATGAATTTTTTTCTGTTAGTCTACATATAATGGCGAACTTGTATATAAAAATTTAGCTTTATACGAATTTTTCCCGGGTTCATCCAATCTTTACCGGACTAAAAGAATGTCATGTATAGAACGTCATAAACTCAAGAAAGAAAAAAATCGGGAGAATAGAAATTTACAATATCAGGTCAACACAATCGCTGATTGGTTACTTAATAACACGGTACAGACATAAATGAAAGCATTACTGAAAGAATATAATGTTCTAAACATTTTTTGCGTTAGAATTTTTGCCACAGTCCCCTCATGTGCTCAGAAACAGAAACTATGAAGTAAGAGTCTGATGGTGCCTCATGGAATGCACAGGACCAATCGGCTTTAGAAGTATTATAGCACTGGTTCAAGAGTAAGGGTTAATAGACGGAGGCAGAAAGAAAATATGTCACTGTGTTGGTGGTTTCAGCATTTCTGTCATCATCACTGCGACGCACCAGTTGCACGTTTATTGGCCTTGCAACGCACCAGTTGCACATTTATTAGCCTTGCACCCCACCAGTTGCACGTTTATTAGTCGTGCGATGCACCAGTTACGCGTTTATTGGCCTTGCGACATACCAGTTGCACGTTTATTAGCCTTGCACCGCACCAGTTGCACGTTTATTAGTCGTGCGATGCACCAGTTACACGTTTATTGGCCTTGCGACATACCAGTTGCACGTTTATTAGCTTTGCACCGCACCAGTTGCACGTTTATTAGTCGTGCGATGCACCAGTTACGCGTTTATTGGCCTTGCGACATACCAGTTGCACGTTTATTGGCCTTGCCATGCAGCAGTTGCACGTTTATTGGCCTTGCAACGCACCAGTTGCACGTTTATTAGCCTTGCGATGCACCAGTGCACGTTTATTAGCCTTGCAACGCACCAGTTGCACATTTATTGGCCTTGCAATGCACCAGTTGCACGTTTATTAGCCTTGCAACGCACCAGTTACACGTTTATTAGCCTTGCGAGGCACCAGTTGCACGTTTATTAGCCTTGTAACGCACCAGTTGCACGTTTATTAGCCTTGCAACGCACCAGTTGCACGTTTATTAGTCGTGCGATGCACCAGTTGCACGTTTATTAGTCGTGCGATGCACCAGTTACACGTTTATTGGCCTTGCCATGCAGCAGTTGCACGTTTATGGGCCTTGCTATGGACCAGTTGCACCTTTACCGGCTTTGGGTCTTACGTTGGAAATTGAATTTAGAGGACGCATTCAGTAAGTTTATGATGATTTATGGCTATTGATGTCAATATGATTTTACCAGTTCATTTTGGACCCGCAGCTTTCTTCAGATGCTACGGGATAATATTTACTTGACCAACACCGAGAGCATAAATAACGTTACTATAACTGAACTTGATAGGTACTTGCTTAGCTAACGCAGTATATGTGTCAAATAGTGAACTAACAAATACCATGTGTGAACTTGCACCGGCATCAATAAAGGGTAAATAATTACCGTCTCCTACAACGTGTGCGATACTTTCTTCGTTTTTTTAATCAACGACATAGCACGCCAGTCTTTTGTCCTTGACTTCACATAGTCCTCTTCTGATTTATTTGAGCTATCTGATTCTGCTGCTTTCACTGTTTGCCTTACATTGCCCTTCCTTGAGTTACCTTTGACGCCATCTGTCGCTTGTTTTCCTTACAATTTCTTGCCTGGTGCCCCGTTTGGCCATAGTTAATGCATGATCCAGGGGATCCACGTCCTTTAGGTGGAATTTTCTTGCTACCTCCTTGTTTGCTTTCTTATGACGTCATTGCTTGCACAGGACTGTGTCCACGTTTCAATCGAATTTCCTTTGATCGTAGTGCCTCAATTAATTCAACCATTGCAAATGTTCTTTTCGCTAAATAAGCAGCACAAATTGTATCAATTCCAGGGGGTAATCTGCGTATTTACACAAGCCCAACTGAACTGAGCAGGCAATTCATATTTTAAGGCAGTAAGTTGCATTGAAAGTTCCAAATATTGCTTGTAATGTGAATCATTAGTGTCTCCAGCATTCATTTTCATGTCCAACATTCTTGAAACAACCTGTAACTAGTTCATCATTGTACCCTTCTGAAACTCGGGTGGTTTTTAGCTTACAGTCCACAACTAGATGAAGCAAATCCTTTGAAACCATCCTGTTTAACTCGTGTTTTTCCTTAGCTAATCAAAGATTCCAGTTTTTCTTCCTCGTTTCATGTTCATTCTTCCCTTCGTTAGTTCATCATTGAGAGGAGTGACTTCTTGGCATGTTTCTTCTCCGACGATTAGGCTTAAGAAATCCATAGATCCCAAATAGCTTTGCATAGCATCACTCCAAATTGAGCAGTTCTCCTTACCTTTAAGTTTCTCAAACGGTAAGCCTTTTTCTTTAGACATCCAATCATTATGTGTTTCATCTGTCTCTTTGAATTTATAACCCTGTTTGTCCCACAGTAGCACGATTAATTGAACGCAGAGATAAACTAAGTAAAGACGTCTATCTATGATTTTCACTTTGAGAGCAGTAATCAAGTCGATCCCGAAAATTGATAGTCACCATGATTGGTGCCAAAAGCAAAATTTCTACCTTGTAAGTAAATACATTTTCCTTACATCTGCCTTCCCTCGCTACTTCAACTTCAAATTTTATGCCCCCCTGTGGAGAAATTTTATCCCCCAGTTTCCTGGGGCAAGGGAGGATGCTACGCGTACATTATCAACAGGTAGAGAGTACTGGTTTGATTAATTTACAAAGAGTTTGCTGAATTTACTGGAAGTAATTTCAGTAAGTCCTGAAATATAAGTCTTGAGGTATGGATGCCAACAATAAAGAAAAACAAGAAGAAACACATCAGAAGACCTATGTTGGGTCAAACTCCCATGGAAACAGCTCCCTGGCAAAATATGAGGATTGCAGGTAAACCAATCACAGACAATTAGCCTTTAGTATAAATTGTAACGCACACAAAGTTGACACATTGCCTGACAAAGACTAGCAGTATGCAGTTGAAACAATATGTTCTTGAATGACAGTGACAATATTGTGAAACATATGATTACCTGTATTGTTGCTGTGTAGCATGTTTGACAAAAAGGATAAAAATACAAAGAAGTAGAAAGTATTGGTTCAAAATGTCTGTCAGACACCCAACAAACTTGTGTGGTACCCTTTGGGCCTCTAGACAAAAAGTAGCATATATCATCAATGCCTGATAACATCTAGGCCTTTGACATATGATATTGGTTTAAATCAGCTTACATTATATTGGATTACTGACTTGATGGTTACAAACTGATGTACAGAGGCTTGCAGTTGTATGATACTGGATAAGTAATCTCTGGCGCAGTCTTCACGCATATGCTATAGCACTTGATAACCGTGTTTGTTCCCAGTACGAAGTTAAGATATATCCTCTATCAAAGGACTCCTTCAATAAGATAAAACTCTCCTTCTTATCCTTCTCTAAAGAAACATCATTCTCAAATTCTTCAATCATGTGACAATCCTCATCATTTCAGAGTGCACACTTGATAACAGAGCTAAGTAACACCAGCTCTAAAACTGTCCTCATCATGCAAAATGTCCAGTGACTATCAGCTTGTGATGCAGAGATCTACCTTGCAACAATGGAATGCATCTGTTAAGATGCAACAGCATTTCAATAAGCTATTAACTTGCCATTTTAGGAAAGAAGAGGGAGGTGACAATGAGACTATATACTATTCACTGACGATGAAGTATGAGAATATCAATATCAAATTTGTTTCATGTCCATGCTAATCTTCTCTGTATCGTTCCAATTTTAGTATATGTGCTGCCGAAGCAAGCACATCAGGGTAAAGAAACGAAGTAACAATGTAAGGAATGAAATACTAAAATGTACCAATGTGGTTAATATATAGCAGTGTGCGCAATTCAAGTAAAACTAACTCCAAAGTAACGCTTCTCATTAAAACTTTATTAGTACTGGTATAATAGGATATTTATACACATCATAACAATATACAGAAGAAGAAAAAAGGTGTTCATGCCATGAGATCATGCCCTAGTTAATACACAACATACCATGTTCATTATTCAATTCACAGATCCCATCAAGCTTTGCTCCAATCTTTTCTGCTGACTTTGATTAATTCTGCTGATAGAAGTCGTCTCGTTTTAAAATAGTTTCCAAGGCATTAAGTTGCTAAACGAAGGTTCTGGCAGAAGGCTCAGGGCCGTTTTGCCACTGTCTTGAGCTTTTTGGCAACTCTTCTGCTCTTTGTAAAGCTTGTCTCTTTATCGATTATTTTGCCTTCTTCTCTCCCTGAGACCATAAATGGGTTACCAGTTACGTTCATATCTCATCTTTGTTCCTCATTATATCACAGGCCTATCATCTTTCCAAACATCTATGATTTACAGCATAGGTCCTTCTACCATTTTTGAAATGAATGACTATCTTTCACATGATTACATTCAAAGGCATATATATTGGATATTACGTATTTGAATTTTTTCTAAAGGTCGATAGCCCTGCTTGTAGCCAGACGCTGACCTTATACGTCTGCATAAGTTTTTGTTTTGTTTTTTATGATAGTTTTAAAGTTGAGTGAATTGTCAGACTTTAAATAATTGCTTTAAAGAAGATACATGTTCATCAAGAAGAGAGGATTTGAAATGTTAGTTTTGAAAAGAACACTAGAGAAATAAAAATATGTCATCATAGGGGATCGAACCCGTGACCCACGCTTTCGCGGCGTGCGCTCTACCTACTTTTAAAAACTAACATTTCAAATCATCTCTTCTCGATGATACTCGAGAGGAGAGGATCGAAATAACTTTAATTGGCTTTGGATTGATGACGGGCCGGAGGGCAGTTCTTTTCTTGGTCAAGTTAAACGGCGCCGAGAAGCTGGTCTCCAATTGCATGGAGCTGGATGTTGATGTCCACCGGTGGATGATTGGGAGCTAATGTGGTGACTAGAGAAATAAAAGTATGTTAACATCGGAGGTGGTGGAGGGCAAGAAGGCACAGCTTGTTGTTATAGCCCACGATGTAGACCCAGTTGAGGTATGTTGTAGTACCTTGCTCCTGTTGGCATAAATGGATTAATGTTGTGTAGAAGATATTACCGTTTATTTCATATAATAGGGCACTGGGATAGGCCTTATAAAGAGTTCCTCAAAATCAGGAAAATAACTCGCCAAAGCATGAAAAGTTCTTGGGTTAGGCTGTATTTGTAGTACCACTCCTCGTATTAGGTACGAATGATGTTATCATTCAATCCAAATAGGTTTTATGTTTGATTGTCATATGTTTGAGCTACTTAAGTGATGTTTTGGTAACAGTGAGTCATTGAGATGGTTCTTTTCTTTATCATCTTTGCAAAACTCTAGATAATATGTTAGGCCATTTTCAAAATGCTTAAATGAAAATACTCATGTTCAAACAAAATAAGGTAATCAGAATTTACATTTCATGCCCCCAAACCACAAACGTTGCACAAGATACTTAAATATCAGTAGATAACCTATCTGACAATTTATTTGAACCATGATTTGGTCTTCCCTGCTTTGGAAAATTGCAAGCATTAATTAAAATTACATAATTAATACTTAACTCATTAACCTCATACCAGCCGAGTGCTAAAAGTGAGCATAAGATTATCTGATTGTTATTTAAAGATGAACTATTTACCCTGTGATTTGACAAAAGTTACTCTGTGTGTAAGTTTCAAAATCAGTTGACGTTTTGCATACAGCTTTGGGATAATGGTGTTAATTAGGGGGTTGGGGTGAGGGTAAAGGTAATTACACATGCATGAAATGGAAGGTTGAAAGTGTTTTAGGCATTTTGCATCTCATGTCGTTATAAACGCTTTTCATTTTCAAAGGTGTAGTCTTTTGCTTTTTGAGAAAAAAGGAGAATTGATCCCCCCCCCCGCGCCCTTATTTATAGAGCCTTAGTCAGAATTGTGTAAAGAATTTTGTGGCTGATGATTTTTAAGTCTTTGCAGTTTATGAACTCTTTTAAAGAAAATTTTGAGACATTTCTGAAAGGAAGCAATTCTTTGTGGAAAATCTTGTTTATTAAGCACAAAACAGAGAGCTATTTCGAGAATTCTGAATGATGTGCATTGTTTATTATGATATGACCTTTACATTTTAGATCGTTGTTTGGTTGCCTGCCCTGTGCCGAAAGATGGGAGTGCTTTACTGCATTGTGAAGGGAAAGAGTCTGAGAGGTAAATTACGCTGAAGGCAAGCATTCGTGCATATGCCGCAGCTGATGTTGTCTTCGCTATTGGAAATTGACCTTATGCAACGTTCCAATAGTAAAACTGAGCCCAGAGTTTGAAAACTCTCATTCTTAATCCGCGTTAACCTAAAGAAATCTAGTAGTAGTAGCTTGACATGCTCATTCATGCGTACTCTAGAATCCGTGATTTTAGTCAGTTGACTCCTGTGCCATGGAATGGCCGCGGAAATCTAGTTGTAACATCAAATCTTTGCAGTGGTCACGATGTAGACTCTGACAACACATACACGATATAAAGGTAGCACAAGAGAGTAAACTGATCGGAGGAAATAGTTCAGAATTTTCGATAATTTCGTATTTCTGATCACATAGGCGTATTACCTTCAAGGCTTCATAGCTATGTAACACTCATTTGGATAAAACTTGCTCTAGACAGCTTTTTTTATGTCCCATAATCCAATGCCTCAACTGAAGTCAATATGTCCAATTTTTAACGTTAGGTTTTGGGCCTATCCTTTGAATATGAATGGATATAGCCTAGGCCCTATTTCTTATAGTTTTGCCCAGATCTAGAGGCCCAACTACTTGTCTTTACTTTTCCATCCACGAACAGTATGCCTACGATTATTTTAACTTGAGTACACATCAGACACATTTCTTTATGCCTATGCCTGTTATTTCTTCAGATACCTCCTCACCCCTTTTGTACCCTACTAGATTCTTTTAGCAGTGTGCATATTCAACGAACAGTTAAGTAAAACACACCTAACACAGAAAGGTACAGTCTTGCACTGCTTAAAGGAAGATTTAAACATACTTTTACTTGAGCATCAGCCTTACCAGTGCACATGAATGTGACATCCCTACACTAGGACAGGTATGTGCAACCTTTTCAAGGGACAGACCATTTAAGAATCAAAAACTGGCAGGGAAGTAACAGACCAGATTTTTGTTACCTCTACTTAGAAGTAAAAAAATGTTATTTAGTCAGCTGCTCTTCGCTGCATATAGTTATCAGACATCATGTACTTCAAATTGGTGTAAACATTATTCTCCATCTTTTAATGAGGTGTAACAATTTTTTATGGCAAAGTACAGACATAAATTTTTGGAGTCTGATTCCGTGCATATTTTTAAGTGCCCTCATTTACTTAATTGTATTTGCATCTGCAAATTCTCCCCAAGAGGGGGCAGGGGCTGGAGCTCCTGCAGCAAAGCATGCTGGTTGCATAGGTTATTTCCAAATTATAAGAAAAAAACATTAGGATTTTTGACTAGTCAACTGAAACTGACTTTGCTTTTTGATGTTGTCCTGCAAGTTGCCAAAAGTTGCCAATTGGATAAGTGTAAAGCAGAATAACTTCTTTATGATTACGAAAATAATATTTTTAAAAGAAACTTTCAAACTTGTCCTATATTAGACAACACGAGGAGCTGAAGATGACAGAGGTTTTTTTGCGTGTAAAGCAATTACGAATAAAAACAAATGTTGATATCACATAAACGTAACATCTATGTGAAGGAACACTTGAGCACGAAAACCTATAAGAATAGCACTTTTGTGACCAATTGTCCAATTGTGCTCCTTAGCAGTACCTTTTTACCTCGCATTTTAAACCATTTTAATGTATTGGTAAAACATTTTCTGAATGTTATCTTACTTTAGTAGGGTCGAATTTGCCAAAATTGTGTGTCAATATTATTATCAATATAAACATTTTTAACCCTGAATATATGTATTACTATTTAAAATTTTTATGTGCAACTAATCATTAATGTTATAGTAGATATCGGAAGAAATTGAAGAAAAATTCTGATATCTTCGGACTAATTTTAGATTGGATAAGCATATGCTATGTTAGGCGCTCAAAGGTATTAAAGCAACTTTGATGTAGTATGTTTTGATACAAATATGTATAGCATTCTATTTTGACTATTTTTAACCCCTGGTTTCTAGATTATCTTAATACTGTAGTATTTTTTTATAGATGTGGAAGTAATCTGACGATTGGAGAAAGCGAAACCAAAGTATTTCACTGTGCTCGCATTATCAAAGGACGTTTTGTCATCATTCATTTGACAAAATATGAGTATCTGCAAATCTGTGAGGTCGAAGTCTATACCAATGGTATGTTTTGAACAAGTTAAAGCAGCATTTTTAGCAATTAACTCTACCTTACATGGGGTGGGGGAGGGGGGCAAGGAGGCCTGCGGCTACACATTTCAGCTTATACTTTTTCAAAGCCTGGCCGGATTGAAATGAAATTTAAATGACTTTTCCTAAAAATCTATAAGAATTCTTATGATGAATAAATATTTTTGAAATTTTTTAGAATTTTTGCGTTATTGACGTTTAGTTGACCTATAATAAAGTTTTTACCTTTCAAAGTTTGGTATTCTCAAGTTTTTTTATTTTTTATACTCTGCGTCAATTGCCACGTCTTTTCCACTCGGATCAAGCAATAATGCGAGGTCATCAAGAAAGCCCATGATCTGAAACGGAAAGCACCATGTCAAATGTAACGCACGTTACCAATCGATTTCTACACATGGCGGTTCAAGAGCCTCTAAAACCTTCAAGGTACATAAAAGTGAAAATGGCTGAAGAGACAAGAATATTTGGCGGCCTAAGCGACGTTCTCAGGTACACTAATGCTTCTAATTTAGTTTTGAAGAGATACCAGAGAAAATAAAAAATATGTAATTACTGGGATTCAACCATGGGACACGCAAGGTGTTTGCTCTACCAACTGTGCTTGGTGAATTCCGGCGTCAACATACTCTATTTCTGGCAGCCTGAGAGAAGTCGTTGTTAAAGTTGTCCAAGATTTCGAAGCTTAACAGACTAGAAATGACTTAAAACGAAGATAAACAATTCCTTGTATTTTTTGGTTAGGAGGGGGACAGTTTTATCACACCAAGGCAAACATGTATTCTCTAAAGAAAAGCTAATGATATACATGTCTTTTTTCCCAATTTCTTGTGAACTTCTCTTACCCCTTGTATTAATTTAAAGATGGTTGAGTTACCTCGTAGGTCTTTGGATTTTTAAATACTTTATCACATTATTATTAACTTTTTCAGATAGGTGTACGCGACAAATTTCAGTTTTTAACCCTTGATAATTACGACTCTAATTTCTGTTTTGCTCCACTCTTTTTTGTTTAAGGCGATTTTCTGTTCCGCTTAGCCATGGTCACATCATTGGCTTACCCCACCTCTTACCTCGCTATCGCTCTATCATTCTTGACATTTATTCTATCATCTTTTACTTGTATCCTTGTTGTATCTCTGTCATAACCCTTTCGTGTGCTTCCTACACTTCTACCCTTGTTTCAGGTTTGTCCTTAACAAGTTGGATTTTTCACTTTTTTAAAAAGTAATAAAAAGATGGTCGATCAGCATAAGAAAATAGCAATGGCGGGGCACAGAAGCTACGAGAACAGAGAAGAAGCGACAAAACAAGTACGAACATTAAAAAAACACACATTTTGTTTCTTGCGTTGAGCTGGATGTCGATGTCCACCGGTGGATGATTGGGAGCTAATGTGGCGACTAGAGTAATAAAAGCATGTTAACAGCGGAGGTCACCTAGCTCAGTTGGTAGAGCCAATGCCGCGAAAGCGTGGGTCACGGGTTCGATCCAGAAGTTATAAGGGGTAATTGTTAACACAATGTTATATTAAATGATAAAATGGAAACAGTATCTAAATTAAAGTTTTGAGTAATTTAAAATTTGGACGTTGAATAGTAAATATCTCAATAAATGGCAGATACACTTCAACTATTATTCTATATACTGCTAGGACAAAATCAATATAAAGAACATTATGGATAGGCTGAGGAGTGTAATGAGTTTTATTAACATTCAGAAAATTAGCTAAACATTGGAATGGAATTAATTGAAAACTATAGCAGAAAATGCATGGATGTCTTGTGTACTGTTGTATACGGATAGAGTTAGGATCAGCAATGACATCATAAAAAAGAAGCCAGTGAGAGAGAAACTGATAGGAAAATGATGTTACGAAATAATGAATATGGAGCACTAAAGACCAAGTAACAAGTAGTTAAAGTTTGCGAATGGAATTAAAACAAAACAGTTTTAAGAAGATGAAAATCATGTTTTTGTGACCAGAGAGATCCCTTTTGGTGTGGATTCTCACCTTCGGGGTGTTACCTGTTAAATTTTGCACAAGACCAGTAAAGATTTTGGTCACTAAAACATTATCAATAAGTTCGGCTTAGACCCTATGCATCAAGTTAAAGAGCTTTATTATAGGACGACACTTCATCAACATGATATTTTAGGAACAAATGTTTGTCCAATTCAATGCCACCTACAAAGTTCTAGTTTTGCAATAGGATGGTAAAGGCAAAGTTTAACTTGAATAAGAAGACGCACGTAAAGTGATTTCGTATTTACATTCAAACAATTCTGACACGTAATAATATGAGTTTAAAATAGAACAAACGTCAAACAGTTCCTTTTTAACTTGCCAGTACACTATATTATTCCTTTGCCAAGTTACATTCGGAACAAATCTAATCTTTATCATGAAAATCAAGTTTCAGAATCAATGGCAAGATCAAGTTTGCTACTAGACTTCTAAGAAACGTCACATACCAAAGACTTCATGTAACATATAATATTAAAGTAATTATTTCTCATGAAAAACAAACAAACTGCAAGTGTAATCTGGTGTGTAAGATGAAAATATGAATATAATTGAAACAGTTTTTTGCATCAATATATCACTAATATTGCAAGAAATAGCGAAAACATTGCGGACTTAAAAGCTTTTTTCGTCTGACACTCCTCAGAGTACTAACGTCAGAATGACCGAAATGGAATGTGTGAAAGAGTATGTAAAAAACAAAGCACAACGCAAAAAATAGAGGAAAAAAAAGAAGAAGGGGGGGGGGAGGGGGAGGGGGGGGGGGGGGGGGGCAGACATTTCTTTAGCTGCTGCTAAATTTACAAGATGAGAAATAAAAGTGTATTAGTGGGTTATTGGGGAAGAAATGGATATTGTCCAAACAAACGGTGAGCTGGGGATGATAATGAGTTGGTGATGGTAGTTTGTGGATGTAGTGGTATAGATCGTGAGGGGACTATAAATGGGCACGTGCCAGTTAGGGCTAGTGTACATAAGGTAATAATTATCATAACTGGTAAAGATGAAGAAGATTCATGGAATCATAAATAAGAAGATAAGGATAAGACTCTGCTTGCTCCAAGCCTTCATCTGGTCGCCTGAGCAGGCAGAGCCATCTAGCAGGAACAAACAAACTTAGCTGTGTAGCTAAGTAATGTGGACCAAGTTCAATGTGTGTTGAACAAAGTTCATGGTTCAGGTTTAAATATTGACGACTGCTTTGTTTAGAGCGTCCAAACGGAGGAGGGGGTAGTTAGCCATAGATGTGACATTGAATCTGTACTTTCATATGATAGGCGAATACGAGACCGTAAAAAAGGACGTATTTTGCAGGCTACGCTAAGAGGGGTGGTGGGGGTATTTTCAAATAAAACTTCTCATCTTGCCTGCCACAATGTCCTGATGATAAGTTTTATCATGTGTATTAATATTGTTGCTTTGGATGTGGAGTCTGTCATTGGGGAGGCACGTAGTGTGACAATATGAGGTGTTAACTGAAACTGACCCCTGCTGACAGACTCTAAAGTGGGTTTAATTCAGTCCACTGCTGCTGCAAAAGGGCAGGACCTCAGAACGTGAAGGAGGTCTTCTGGGGCCTGACAGTGAGGACAGTTTGGTAATGTTAGCCCAATATTCCAATTCTTGAGGTATTGTCAAGTTTTAAGGACTTGGTGAACTATCTTAAATGCCATGTCATTGTCCTGGCCTGGAGATGATTGTGTAAACAAGCCGGTCCACACTGAAGGCCAGTGTTGAGGTTGGGGCTGAGGAGGCAAACTCTGACAACGAGGGGGGGGAGCTGTTTTGCCTCACTCCTTAGTATTTGCTAGAGATTTTTGGTGGTGAAATTTGGGGGGCCTAGCATCTTAAGGGAGTCATGATGCTTTCTAATGGTCGCGAGAAGGGATTGATAGTGCGGGGGTTGATTTGAGGGCGGCCAAGGGCGACGCCCCTCAACTTGTGCTACCGGGCAGAGAAGCAAGCCATGAAGCAGGCTCAACTGTCCAGTAGGACTGCCTCTTGTGGATTATGGAAAACATGTGTCATCAATGAGAACAGATACTACATCCATTCCTTGCCAAAAGGCCGAGAAGCACGGCTGGCTAACAATCAACTTATTTACAAGCAAAACACGGACCAGCATCTTACACAAAAAGCAGCATTAAATATCTTAAGTTCATCAATTCAAGAGACCAATTGCTAATAACATACTCATGAACATGCCACATGGTTACTTGGAATCATGCCATGCATTCAAGGGTCAAGGACAGAGTTTTGGTTATGTGTGAAAACCATGAACCCCTTCTGTTATACGTAAAAGAGTAAACTGCACTTCGGACAAGTCATTTGTTTCAAGAAACTGCTGAATGTATTCAACTATGTATTGGAAAGGGCCAGGAAAACAAGGAAATACTCTTGGGTATCGAATAGAAGGGGGTTAGAACATTCACAAAAATTTAATAAACGGGGCGATGGAATAGACGAGGGGAGGGGTTGGAAAATGATAGAAAATGTAACTGATTTCAGGCCTGGACAAAACGTGTGAAAAAGGAACTCAGGAATTAATGTTTATTATCAACTGCAGCTTACTAAAATTAGGGTAATACAACACAAAAAATAGTCAGTTATTCAAAGTTATGGTAGTCTCCAACATGCCTTCCAAGATTTTCAATTTGTTTCTCTCATCCTGTTGCTCAATGACAGTGTTATTGCTAACATATGTAACCCTCTTCATTTTTTGCACTTCTTCAAGCCTCTTAAAAGGCCACCTTCATCTTTTAATGTGTGATTTTTATATTTTAATAAAGATGTTTTCTACTGGTCCGACAAAGTACCTTCTCAAATAATTGTCATGAGTGGGAGATTACTTAAAAACTAATAGACTGGAGAGGGGGGGTGGGGGTGGAATAAGAATGTCCTGGTGGAAACGCTTTGAAAAATTAATTAGCGGGGGTTGGGGGGCGTCCATTAGGCACCTAAGAGTAGAAGACTACGTGTTAGCTGCCTCACAAGCATCGCTAAGTGAACACAGGTATCCTTCCAACAAGCATAACAGCGAGTACCAGTCAGCAAGAGTGGGCATGCATCTTAGTACCAGATCTATCACACCTTCGGTAAACGGGGTATGGATCACAAAGTCCCTTGCAACTGAAGACATTCTTCGGCAAGGATCGGCTATTGCATCTGTTGTCACTGATAACAAACGCGCCCCGCGATCTTTGAGAGGCGCTCGTTCTTGACAGCTAAGTATGTCTCATGGCTTGCCTCTCCGCCAAATAGCTCGAAGCCAGGAGTGTAAGGGCTTTGTTCTGGAAGTAGTCTGGGCATGAGTGATTTAGGGTAAGTCACGCCCATGCTAGAACAAATTTGTATCGCATTTGACCTGAGGGTCAGAGTTAAGTAGAGAATGAGCTGAGTAGCAGAATATTATGGAGTTTTAGGATCTTGAGAGTATAGACTTTACGTTGGAATTTTTGTGAGCTTTGATCAGAATATATATATTAAAAAGAACTAAGAAGAATGTATCTTTCATAGATTACAGCTCTGACACGATTCGATTTCTATGTCAATTACAACAGGCTTCTCGTTTTTTGGCAATGGAAGGGTTTATTATCTGTTCTCATAGATTATGGATTCTTCCCGTGAACTGTAGAAGGTGGTCCTATTGGGCGATTGAGCGATCTTGTCTGCACGTTAGTTTAAGTTGAGGGTCGTTGAATTTTGAAGTCCGCTAAATTTATAAAAATCTTTATAAGTAATTTGTGTATATTAAATTTTTACTTACAAAGAATGGCATGGTTTCGGAAAATGGTGCAAATTCCTTAGTGGTTGCCCTGTCTTGATTGCCCCACCACTGTCCTTGGTAACATACAGAGGGTTGCTGCCAACAAGTTTTGAGCAAGAATTGGATGTAGTATCTGTTTCCCTGATTACAGATTCTTCCCATTATTCGTGCGAGACCGTCCTAATTGGCGGTTTTGTAAATTTCATGGCTCGCTTCTCTGCCCTAAAACGAGGGGATATGCCTTCGCTGACGTTTATTAATTAGTTAGCTGTTTTGGTGGTTTTACCATTTATTTAGAGTAGTTTCAAAGTCGGGCCCATTGCTCATCAGGGGTATTTTATTGAGAGACTGCAAGGAGTGCGAGGAGTACAAGTCGAAAGTTTTTCCTTATCGATAAGCGTAACTTGCAACGCGCTTTTTACATTTTATTAGCACTATTAAACATTATCTAGGGACATGGAATTCAGTAAATATCCAGGGTCTGTTTCATTGCTAACAGTTGTTCCCAACTATCTGTAAACTCCTGTCCTACTGGCCGTCTGAGTTTGCTTAATGGTTCCTTATCTGCCCAGGAGTCCAAATTGAAGGGCGTAGTACAGGATGGCACTCAACAAGGATGGCACAGTTCATTCCTAATTATCAAAGTCTCCTCTGTAAGCAAAAACTCCCCCTCCCCTTTCCTCTCCCCTCCTCACTTCCTGCCTTAGATCCTACTTGGTTCCAGGCTGAAAAGAATCTCGATTAATAAAGTATATCTAGTTTTATGCTGCATGCGAAATCACATGTTGGTCTGATCCGTTACTAAGACACGAGTGGCCAACTTTAAAAGAATTCTTCCTCAAGATGCACCTCATATTTTGGCTAAAGTTGAGGCTCTTTGTCGCAGTAATGGATCGAATCGATAAAACGCTTTCGGATGTAAGAAATAGAAATCATTAATGCTGTTTGCACAAGAAAAAAAGTGAAGTGTGCGCATGTGCATGTTTACTTACTCACCCTTTTAACGTCTTCTTCTTCTCAACTTAATGAGGCGACATGATCAATGATGTTTTTCTATCGGCCTCAGTCCAGTGCAGGATCCTGTCTGTATTAAGGGATCTCAATTCACCCTTCATCATTTTTTGTCATGTTTTATTGGGTCTTCCTGGTGGCCTTCTCCATGTGTCCACAAAATTTCAAATTTTAGATAGAGCTTCATTTTCTTCTCTTCTTTGAATTACGGAGTTTTTCTTCAGACCACATCTACTTGCTATCTCTTCGCTAGAAATCATACCTTTCACGAAAAAAAACAACAACAGCTAAATATCTACGATTCCTCCTATTACTTCTAATCACTATGTTCTTTACATTCTCTATAAGCGGCCATGCTTCTCCACCGATAATATTAATAGACATCTGATACAGGCTTCGTAAACATGGCATCTCTTTTTTTATTGGAAAGTTCATATTTGTATAAGTGTAGAGATTTCACACCATTTATGAATTGCTGCAGCCACTCCGGCTCGTGATGTTCTCTATGCTACTCTCTCACAGCGCAGCACGTCTCCAAGGTAACAGAAATAATCCATCTCTTCCACCACCTCACCATTTACTATAATGGGTTCCTCCTCTTGTGTGTCTCTTATTGCATCTTCTACGTGTACACATAATGAACCACAAAATTCAAAACTCCGTTTAGTTTACGAAGGCCTGAGCAACTTTTATGACACCTTTTACTGCTACAGCAGACTGAGTTTACCCAAACTCCTCGGTTGCATACTGCGCACGGAAATCTACATGCATGGAGCTTGTCTTCCGGTTTCTTCCCTGTAACCATTGAACTTTATTAATGAAATGTACTGCGCAATGGCTAAAGTAGAATGATGTCTTGCATTGGACAAAGTACTATTAGAGAAACAATATCGGGGCTTAAGCTATGATCGCTGAGTAGCGCGGATCTGATTCAATGTTATATATGGGTACGGTCATTTCTATCGCCTTCATGGCAACAGAATAAATAAAATAAGGATGAACCATCTACTGAGTGGTTGAACCTATCAGGTGGTTTTAAAGATTGTTTTGGGTAATTTTAAAATCGAGTCTACCACTTATCAGAGGTCTCTGATTAAGAGACTGTCAACTTCAAAGGGGCAAATTTCAATATTCGCAAATATTTGCATAGATTTTTTGTCACATAACGCCTCCGCCATCCATACTCGCATTGTTATTGTCATTATCAAACATTTTAAAATCAACCAGACTTTCCCTTTCGTTTATCTTCAGTAAAAATAGAAAAGAGACAATTTATGAAGGAACCTCGGCAGTGGCGCATGGTCTGGGTAGCACCTTTATTTCCTATATAAACATCTGAAACATTTACTGCTTTCCCCGGCGTCTCCATTTAGCCGCCGTAATATCATTAGTTTCTTAAAACTATAATTTGAACGATCTCCTGCCTTTGTCGCATCACACAGCTGATGTTTGCGCTGAATAATTCAAAAAATTCTCCTTCTTTTTACTTCTCTGCATTCGTCTTTGGTCTATCTTCCTCTCCTATATCCACTAAATGTACAATAGTTGTTGTCCGATTCTCGCAAGTGTACAACTTGTCTTCGTGATGTGATTGCGTTTTTGCTTATATCGCCCTTACCAGGTCTTCCCACTAATGACCCACTATCATGAGATCATAGGAAAGTTTGCAATGCGCTGTCCTCTCCAAAGCCAGGAAGCATAGTAATAACCTATTTAATTGCTCTCACAACTAAATAATTGAAGTGCCCTTAGCAGTTTTTCTCTTAGATACATAGATTTTATCACATTACTACTCCTGACTAGATAGCAGCACCATCTCATTAATAGTGACCAGTTTGGCAGTCTTTCAAAAGCAACTGCAACCTGTACATCCTGGGGCTCAGGTAAAAATTTTTTAACAGTCAGCATTAAACAAAATGATCGGTTTTTAGTCATTTTTGCGTATCAATCGTGTCTATCATTTCTCATTTACAAGCCAGGATACTTTTCGTCGCATACCATTTTTGACAGATTTCAACAATATATAAAATGCTGCGCATGCGGCCGCCCATCATGGCGGACATCATGCCCCCCATCATCCCGCCGCCGAACGCAATCTCGTGCCGCCTGGCGTTTCGGAGATCGGGCTCGGGAAGCGGGTTCAACGGAAGGGTTGGGACTGGTTTGCGGGAATTGTCGGCGATACCTTCGTTTCGATAAACGAGATCGATCAGCCGATACGATAGTCGGCGATAAAACGTATCCTTTAACGTGACACGGTCGCCGGGCGCGCCGGTCATATCCAAAAGCAGGTCGATCCGCATAGCCGGACCGAGCACCACCCGATTACCCGGGACGCCGTGCGGCGTCACGGGTTGGCCGTCATAAGCGACAATCATCGGCTTCAGGGAACCGAATTCGATGCCGAAAATCCGGGCGTTTGCTGCGTTTACGAGGCGAAGCCGGAGGCGCTCGCCGGCACCCACCGAAAACGTCTCGGGGACATGACCGTTGATTGTCACGGTGTTGCCGACTCGGCCGCTATGGCTCATGTCGTGCCTGTCGCCAAAATCGCCACTGATCTGTGCATTGTCGAGGAGCCGCCAATCGTCCAGGATCCAGGTGACATCCCGGTCGACTTGCGGCGCGTGCGGTTCCTCGACGATCAGAGGGCCGTAAAGACCCCGGGCCACTTGCTCGAAACCGCGCTGATGCGGGTGATACCAAAAGGTTCCGGCATCGGGGACGTCGAATTCGTAGTGAAATGTCTCACCGGGCGCGATCGGCCGTTGCGTCAGATGCGGTACGCCATCCATCGCGTTCGGCACCCGGAGCCCATGCCAATGAACCGTCGTTTCCTCGCCCAACCGATTTTCGACAGCGACCCGCAATCGGTCGCCCTGACGGACCCTGATTTCCGGTCCCGGGACTTTGCCGCTATAGGACCAGACCGCGGTCGCGGGATGATCGCCGCCGGCCAGCTTCGCTTTTGCCGGTTCGGCTTGTATGTGAAAAGTTTTGGTTGCCCTTGCCGGGCCTGACCAGGTCGGTATCGCGGCAACAGCGGTTGCCGCGCCGAGCGTTGCCAGAGCGGAACGTCGCGAGATTCCCTTTCGGGACAGGTAATTCATGGTCGATGCCATCCATCGTGTCATACGCCGTACCGGCGGGTTGCCGCGGCGATTGAAAGCAAGAGGCGGCAATCACTTTCTTCAAAGGTGACGCTTGTGAATGTGACAACGCACATTTTGTTGCAGCTGCATCAAGAAGCGCCTATTATTGTTTAAGTTACTGTTGACGTCCTCCTGTAGCAAAGAATTATTTAACAGAAATCTGTTTCTTGCTGTGGTTCGATTTTCACTTTGCCTTCAAAGTAATTCCCAATCTTCTCCTTGTGTTGCCAGTTACTCTTTGGTTTCTGATAAACGGGGGGTTAGAATAAACGGGGGGTTGGACACAATTTCAACAATTAATAACAGGGGAAGGGTAAGAATCAATTTTTTGAAATAACTTCCGATAGTTGTAAAATGTAAAACAGAAAAGATATCAACATAAGGCACATTTTAGTCTCGGAAATCTTTACATCACTTAAAAATCATCATCAAATAAATCCGTAAAAATGTTTCTTTTTACATCATCAAAGCTGATTTGCCAAAATTAATAAACGTGGGGTTCTAATTTGCTCTGGGGTGTTGAAAAATGTTACTCCATATTTAAGAAAGATGGCATTGCCGGACGTTATTTAAATGACGCAAGTTACAATAACGACCCCTTGCAGCTTTTATGACGTGGCATCAGAGTACATCAGAGAATCATACGAAAGCCTAGTGCAGATGTTTTGCGTTAACAACAGGACAGAGTACGGGCAAATATGATATTAGGGTAGCATATAATCTCCCTATCAAAACATAGATAAAGAAGAGGAAAGAGAGGCGAATAAAATATATGCTCAGCACAAGGCTCGAGAAATGAATTTCGGTTACGAGTCTGCACAATTTAAGCTATTCGACACACTTTTACGTGACACAACACCAAGACAAATAGCCAAAATGAGGGAAAATGAAAGATTTTGTGTGTGACTAATTCAAGGGCCTTTTCATCTGTGTGTGTGATTTACTCTAGCTTTTCCAAAGTAAGACAAAGTAAACCACTAATATTCAACGGTGTTTTTTGCTATATCGAAGTGCATTTTACGTTGAACGACATGTATAGCAGTCTCTCAATCAAAGACTCCTGGTGAGCAGTGGGCCCCGACATGGAAACTACACTAAATAAACAGAATAATCCCAAAACACGCTAACTAATAAATAAAGGGCAGCTGGGGCGTCCAAGGGCGCCCCTCAATGTTGGCTACCGGGCAGAGAAGCAAACCATGAGGTAGGCTCAACTACCCAGTAGGACCGCCTCTCGCGGATTAGGGAAAGCATCTGTCATCAATGAGAACAGATACTACATCCATTTCTTGCCAAAAGGCCGACACGTATAGCTCGCTAAAAAGTATAGACAATTTTGCAATAGCATGTAGAAAAGACTGTATAAAGTGTGTTGTTGCCACCACGTAACCGAGGCTGTTGGCCATAGGCATGTAACCATGGGCGAACAAGTATCTCCCGTTTAGTACCGTATTTCGTAAAGTATTTATTACCTACCTCTCTTGATCTAACTCTCCTACAAAGTTCTTCGTAACTTAGGTATCGTAGTATCACAATATTACACGTTTGGCTGACCGAAATCAGAGCCTGTAATCAATAATTTTCAAAGACTTGAATGTGCAAGCATTCTCCCTTGGAGACTTCTCTCTTAGTTGCTAACAACTATTTTGGGCGTCGTATTTAGATGGAAAATCACTGCAATATATCCTATGTCTTCCTATGACGGTTTTCTACTGAGTTCTGAAAGTTTGCTAGAAAACGTCCGGTGAAACGGATCAGTTATAATATGGGTAAGACATGCATAAAACACAAAGATCTGACCGTGGTCTGCTCAACATCATTCATTGCCGGACGAATAGCAGATGAGTAAACAAATTTTGCTAAAAGTTTTATATTTCGGCAATGTGACTGTCTGATTGCATTTGTTTCATTGACTTGTCTTGATTTAAAGCATTGTACACTTAACTTCTCCTTAGCTGCCATTTTTTTTAATTCAAATAATCAGGCGCGTAACAACGGTAGTTTGGGCCCCTAGAACACGTTCATCATGGCCCCCCCGGGCAAATTAGTGCAAAGCGAGAACCTCTACTCGCATAGCAAATGGATATACAGCTGAGTTGTCTGGGAGCGTTGTACGTGTGGGGAATATAACACAAATAATACAAGTTTAATTTGAGTTCTGCCATTACTTGACAAGAATTCTCTTTTCTCCAACAAACATCAACAAGGTAAACATGATTGAGAATAACTAACGATCAAGAGAAGGTGACACGAGGTCTACAAAACAGTCAAAGGGACTGGACCCAAGAGCCTTGAAATAGGCATAAGACTTTACAAAATTATGCCTCATAAAAGATTCGCAACATACTGGGGGCGGCCAAATGACTTCCCTTATTATCTACTGAAAGTAGTCTGGTTTCCTGCGAATTCTACCACTCCTAGTGTGTGTAACAGTAGGAGCTTTCTTACAACCGGCTGTAGGAGCCTTGGTAGCTTTACTGGCTGCACAAGTTACAGCCTGCTTAGTGCAAGATAAACGACGATGTAATACCTGCAAGTCTTCAGTCTGTATTTTTGACCATTTCTATGGTTGACTGTACACCCATAATAGTCCCTCCTGTTTCATTGAACCGTTTTAGTCACTGCTTGAATAATGTTTCCTTCTGCAATGAAAGCCACAACAAAAAGTACCAATTAGACCTTTCGACAGCTTAGACTGATATAGTCTATAGCACAGCTTTAGCTAGTTATGCACTCCATATGGTAATCACTAATGTGCACGTACACTTACGTGTAGTTGCACGTACTGCATATACATCATTTACACAACATTTCCTCAACAGAACAAGCAAGTCACTGTCGGCAGTTGCGGTAAACAAAATCCCATCTGCCATTTAGTACAAGAATTCCTTATACTATTAACTTTTGAAGTGAATAATCATTCATATTTTTTTCTTCATTCATTTCATGTTTTACAATCAATTTGTTTCATGATACAAGGTCATAGGAATTAAATTGTACTACTTCATACATGTTATGGGTTCACAGCTCCCGTGTTTTTGGACCGTGTGCGTTTCTAATGCTACTTGTTTGATTTGAGATCTCTTTGGCGAAACTTCGAGCTGTCATTTCGATAGTCACCAAAATGCTATAACGTTAACCGTAGTACCAATTACATGTTACATCGGAATTATTGTTGTATACTTCATGTTATGTTGTCATGCTTTACCCGGAAAGAGTAGGTTCAGTATCCTAGCCTTGATACAAACTTGACTTGTGACACTGTATTAATATCATCGTGCTCACAGTAGCTAAACAAGATGAGCAGATGCTTAATATTTCTAAACTTATGCATGGTATTGTTTTGGTCTATTAGACAGAAATGATAATATATTATTTAACCTATTTATGAAGGGTCAATTTTACTCTTTGTAAACGCATAGCATGGATTATTTTACACAGTAAATATATACATGAACGTATCTACAAAGTACATATGGCGCAAAATATAAAAAAATTGACAAGATTTGTATCCATTCACAGTAAGAAAACAAAAAAACAAACAAATAGAAAACAACTACAACAAAAAAAAGACCCCAACGTAATAACACAGTTCTTGGCTTACATAATAAAGAAACCATCAAAAGTGAATACTGATGAATATTAATGAAGTTGTACGTATTAGCAAGTCTCTATTTGGTGTTTTAGAGAATAATGATAAAATACGCACTAGACAGGTAAAATAGTGTACATAGTGCAAGGCTAAGTGCTCAACGGGCCCGTAGCTACCTATCACTTTTGATTCGCGATCAAATGAGTATCCTCCCAATCATCTAGAATCATTGGTTTGATACAGTCATCTTGCTAGAGAAAATTAAACAAAAAAGAATAATAAATAAACACGCATTTTTTTTTTCTTTTTGGAATAAAGAAAATTGAACATTTTAGTATATACTAATGCTACAAATTACTCACCACAGCACCAAGCCGTCCGAAGCCAACACAGCTACGCACGCTCCTCCTCCAACTCAATCTATTCAAAGCCTCCTTCTTTAAACCGTTCCAAGGAAGGTTCTATTTCCTTTAAAACTTTATTTATGACATCCTCCCACCCCCGACGAGGATAACCTTCTAGCCCTGCTTTCTTATTCACTGCTTCGCTTTCTTATTCACCTTGAGCCCTACTCCCTGCCTATGTACCCCATCCTTCCTGCCTGAGCAAACAAATGCAATATCTCCTAATTTCATACTTCCTTCTCTTCGGACATGGGTTCCTGAAACTCCCAATAAGTCCATTTTAAACCGTCTTAATTCGTCAGTCAAAACGTCGATACGATAATTATTATTTAACGTCGTAACATTCCAAGTTCCAATTTTTATGTTCTTTAAATCATTGAAATTATTTTAGCCTCAGGAAAACCATTGATTCCGGTTACCAGTGCAGGATGGGGACCAACATATCTTCTCAAGTCTACACCGAAGCACTTAAGCCAACTTAGAGCTGGACAGCAAGAAGTCCCTGGGACCTTCAGTATGATTGGAGGCTGTATGCAATCCTAGGCCCATCTTGGTCACAACATGGTTTTTAGCATTTGGCGATACTCTTCTATCAACAAAAGTCGAAATCCTGCACAGACAGTCCCAAGCCTATTACCTCCAACTCATTATGTATTCAGGCCTACAAATATTATGTTTTTACGGGGAGGCAGCCCGTAGTGTATAAATTATTAGTATTTGGTTAATCTAGAATAAAAAATTAATTATTTAGTATATAGGAGCTTGAAACAGCTAAAATACAATGTTCTGATACGCTCAATATTATATTCTAATTTTTCAAGCTTTGTCACTCCTTGCTTACAGTTCGCTCCTATGAACTGTTTGATATATTCCTTTTTCCATAATTCATGCTTTGTTATGATTTATTGTATTTGACTAATCAGTCTTTCCATCCCGATCTACCATTTTAGTGTATAATGCATGTAAACGATATCATTAAGTAAATGTCTTCAAAACTCCAAAAGGATTGTTCGTATTTAGTGTAGTTACGTTTTGCAAAGTCACTAGAGAAGTACAAAATATTTCATCACCGGGATTCGAACCTATGGCCATACAATCGCGTATACTTTTATCACCTTAGCTAGGTGGCTCCATTGTTAATATATTTTATTCACTAGTCGTCAGGTTAGCTCCCAAGTATCCACCAGTGCATTTCGGCATCCAGTTCAAAGTAATTCGATACCATACACTCTGCCTTATGTGATTTGACCAAGGAAGGACTGTCATGCTATCCAAAACCCAATACAAGTATCATCGAGAAGAGAGTATTGGGAATGTCAGTTTTCCATGGATCACGGCTTATGGTCACAATGGTGTCATATTTGATATTTCTGTAGCTTGTTTTTCAAAATTGAAATTTCAAATTCTCTCACTTCAATGAAAACTGAAGTTATAAAATGTTCATTTTTAGGATAAGGAGACCAACAATTTCATTTTTAACTCTTTTTTCTCCGAAAGGATGTCCCTCTGGGTTACCCATAGTTCCTTGCAAGGCAGACCCATGTCTATTTTCAAGATGTCCGGCTTATCCTTTAGCTAGATGTAAAAGAAGTAACTGTGGAGGATGTCGACCAAAGTATTTTGCTGGTGGAATAGAAATTATTGATTGTTACAAGAAAAGTAAGTCCATACAGTTATTCCTGTTCAGTTAAATGCCACGCACATTTGCGTTTTATACTGCAGCAAAAAGGGCTATATATATATATATATATATATATATATATATATATATGTAAAATAATATAGTGCTCATATGTCACATAAAAATGCCAGTAGCTTTCAGTCCTCATAAGATAAGCTAAAATAGCTTAGCGTGGGATAATATACAGTTAACATAACATAACGCAAGAAAACATGGGTTAACGTAAGATAACTTTAATTTATGTAAAAAATAAAAAAATATTGGAAGATCATGTAACGTATAATAACGTAAGTTAACATAGACTAACATAGAATAACATAAGATTACATAGTTTAACATAGGATAATACAAGATTACATAAGATAACATAGGTTAACATAGGATAACGTAAGATGACGTAAGATAACGCAGGCTGACATATGACAATTTCAGATAAAATAGGATAAGATTACATAAGATAACATAAGATAACATAAGATTACATAAGATAACATAAGATTACATAAGATAACATAAGATTACATAAGATAACATAAGTGTTGGGACATTCAGTCCCCTGCTGTCAATAGCTTGACTGGCACAGTTAAAAGGTCAACCTATGAGTATCGTATTTGAATGTTTGGAAGGATCCGATCTTCCAGGCGTAATTTGATTATTTGCTCTTGATAAACATGTACAAGAATCTTGATCTGTAATGAGACGCCATTGTAATTCTTTTGGGATTTAAAATCTTGCGAAAGATAAAACAAGAATTACATTTACCAAACCGCGTAGTAAATGTACGTCAATAAGTGATTAATTGCATCTTTGCAAGTTGCCTTTGTTACGTAGAAAATTTACTTTGGACCCACCTTATGTAGAATTTTGCCTACTATGAAGTGTTCAAGCTCTCTGCTGTTAAGAAATTAAAGAAAAAAGGAAAGCCAGAAGTGCGCTTTACTTTTAAAATATACTATAAATCGCTCACAGATATCGAGAGACTAATTTCAGATAGGGCTGTCCTGCTACAGTACTCAGGCCTCCTCCTTCGATGACGTGGAAAAATGAGGCAGCCGAGGGAAAGCCCTATCATAAAGGACTGTAGTAAACCTTTTAGATATGGCCATGTCTGTAAATTACCAAATTTTCAATGTATTTCAATAATTTTTATGCTAAGAGTTCTTCGGTCGTTCAGAGTATCCTTACTTAGCAGCGGATTAGCCGTGAAGTACATGCGCCTGGGTCCCGAAGAATTTAGGGCCGCAAAAACGATTAAAAGAAACGGTTTTTTCTGTGGAAAAGTTGCGCTTCTTTTCTGTTATGCAAAGTTCTATGTGCCATCTAATATGTTTTTGAAGTCATTGGTTCATTTTCATGCATGTTTGGTTAGCTAACAAGACAGTGCTATTATCTAATCCTACACTTTCGCTGATTTTTTTAGTCAGTATTCTACTTACATTCCTGTATTGTTGACTCCAAAACAAAATACTTACGTTGTATGCACCATTTGAATTAGGTATACAGCCAGCCATCAACGCTTGGGCGATTAATTGCATAAAGAAAGGACAGCGAACTGGAATACTTTATACCATTATTTTAGCTTCGAGAAATCAAAATGTTCCAGAATTTGAAATGTTCCTCAAGCTGTTGTCCCTTGTAAATCTCGCGGCCATCGGCCTAATTTTAGTACATACCTTTTATTTGAAATTCTGTTTTCCGCAAGTATATTTGCTGTACCTACACATTGAATATAGTGAACATGGGAGAGAAATGTTGAACTTGGCCTTTACAAAGACAGTAAATCAGTCTTGGAAATTTTGAACAAATTGATGCTACAAGAAAAGGAATATATGATCAAAAAATTATAAGTCGTTGTATTCGCAATCTCTCAATCAAAGACCCCTGATAAGCAGTGGGCCCGACATTGAAACTACCCTAAATAAACAGGAAAACCGCCGAACAGGCTAACTAATAAATAAAGGGCAGCTGGGGCGTCCAAGGGCGACGCCCCTCAATTTGTGCTACGGGGCTTGAAGCAGGCTTAACAGTTGTTGTATTCGCACATCGTAATTCTGAATGACCATATCCAGAACTTTTAGATTGGTAAGCTTAACCAACTACCCCGGTGTTTCATACCAGTCTCCCTGATAAGCAGCGGAGACTTGACCAACTACCCTGTTATCAGTTAGGCGTTTATTTTTCTTATTGTTGTTGTAGTTGTTTTATGTGTTTCAAAAGTCAGATATGCCTATGCAGTAAGTGTCTGACTTAGTATTTTTGTACTAGGTGAAATTACGAAATAAATGTTGAAGCTTAAAAAATATTATTATGGGAAACAAAAGTATGCTCAGATGTCATGAAAGTATGACCACAATAAGTAAAGATATCGATAAGCTTCAGAATGACCACAAATGATGCAAGAGATAAAATCAAATTAAAGTGTTACAAGCAAAAGTAAGTCTACGGCATCTACTTTACATTCTAAATATACATACAAACTAGTACAACATATTCTTCTACGATTAAAATGAAACTACTTTAAGTGACACCGATCTAAAAATATAAAGCTAGTTTGATAAAACATCCATGTACGCTCAAACAGTAGCCAAAAACGTAACGCTACCTAAGCCTAATAAAACATCCATTTACATTCGAACAGTAGCCAAAAATACTTTACGATCACAGGGTATATAAGCCAAATATTAAATAATGTTCCCGTGGCTATGATATCATCAAACGTGGTACACATCCCTTTACGTGATACCAGACTACCTACCGTTCAAAATGCATTCCATATTAACATAACCAAGAAATCTTTGCATTAATGACATCAACACAGCAGGGAATGAGGTCAAAATCTACATGATACAAAGTCGTATGGCTTAAGGGCATCACGGACAAAGAAAGGCAAGGCAAAGCCAACATCCACAACTGAAACTGGACAGGAACGGGCTCTCTGTGCATCATTATACTACAGGTAGGGTTAGTCTAACCCGTAATTCTAAAACGCATAGTGCATCACAGAATGTACGCATTCCAAGCATGCAAGTGTCACCAAAAACAGCTTTTAGTGCTATTCGAAACGCATTGTGCACCCTGCAATGTACCCATTCCAAGCGTGCAAGTGTCACCAAAAACAACTTTTGGTCCTATTCTAAACGCATTGTGCAACATGGAATGTACGCATTCCAAGCATGCAAGTGTCACCATAAACAGCTTTTCGTGCTATTGGAAACGCATTGTGCACCCTGGAATGTACTCATTCCAAGCGTGCAAGTGTCACGAAAGACAGCTTTTGGTGCTATTCTAAACGGAGTGTACACCATGGAATGTACGCATTCTGAGCATGCAAGTCTCACTAAAACAGCTTTTGGTGCTATTCTAAACTCATTCTGTACCATGGAATGTACACATTCCAAGAATGCAAGTGTCACTAAAAACAGCTTTTCGTGCCATTCCAAACTCATTGTGCAACATGGAATGTACGCATTACAAGCATGTAAATGTCACTAGAAACAGCTTTTGGTGCCATTCGAAACTCATTGTGCAACATGGAATGTAAGCACTCGAAGCATGGAAGTGTCACTAAAAACAGCTTTTGGTGCTATACGAAACGCGTTGTGGAGCATGGAATGTAAGGATTCCAAGCATGCAAGTGTCAACAAAAACGGCTTTTGGTGTTATTGCAAACGCATAGTGCACCACGTAATGCACGCATTCCAAGCATGCAAGTGTCACCAAAAACAGCTTTTGGTACTATTCTAAACGCATTGTGCAACATGGAATGTACGCATTTCAAGTATGCAAGTGTCCCTAAAAACAGATTTCGGTGTTATTCTAAACGCATTGTGCATCTTGGAATGTACGCATTTCGAGCATGTAAGTGTCACTAAAAACGGCTTTTGGTGTTACTCTAAACGGAGTGTACACCATGGAATGTACGCATTCCGAGCATGCAAGTTTCACTAAAACAGCTTTTGGTGCTATTCTAAACGCATTGTGCACCATGGAATGTTCGCACTCGAAGCATGGAAGTGTCACTAAAAACAGCTTTTGGTGCTATTCGAAACGCTTTGTGCACCTTGCAATGTACGCATTTCAAGCATGTAAGTGTCACTAAAAACGGCTTTTTGTGCTACTTTAAACACAGTGTTCACCACAGAATGTACACATTCTAAGCGTGCAAGTGTCACTAAAAACAGCTTTTGGTGCTATTCTAAACGGAGTAACAAGAAACCTCAGATTTGTCCAGGAAGTTGCTCTGCAATCTTTTGTAAGAACGTGTTGTCACAAAATTTTTAATGCTACTGTAATCTGGGCTTTTTCTAGCAGTTACAGATATAGGTTTTATATATATTTGTTTTCGTTAAGGAACATTTACATGTTTAGTTAACAAATATTCTTATTAGTCTCATATAACGAAAATTATAACCCCAAGAGAACTTAGGTTTTAATTCTAAAATCTACAAATTATAAAATGAAAATAAAGTATAGCATTTCGGTCATAAACAAGGCATCCAAAGCAACTTATTCTCCTTAACATAAAAATACAAATTGCTTTTCAAAAGAAAATGGACGGTCTTTTATCTCTGCATGTTGGAAAATGAAGAAATGTGTAAATTTCTCGCAAGTAGGCCCTCTTGATCATTGCAGTAGAAGAGAGAAATGCGAGGAAAGCGTAGGAAGAGAGGAACTGAACGTACGCCTGTTTATCGGCATACAGAAACATGTTTGCACAATATTATCAATGAATAAGGATTGAACGTTCGCCACCGACTTCGGACGTCGCCACCTGTGAAATGCCATTGTGCAAAATACGCGAAATTATCAATACAAAGCCAGTTTTTGACACTGTAATGGACAGCTGCAAATAGAAATAGTAAAACTAATAAAAGAATAAAAATGAAAAAAATGACAAGCATCTAAAAAGCCGCGAGGACTTACTCATGTGAAGAAAGTTGATACCTAAACAACCAAGTGTGTTAATGCTATAATATTCGATTAGTACACATGGGTATAAAAGTGGGAAGGTCATGCCCTCTGAGGCGTGTATGGAGTGATGTTTCTTAACAGTGTTATGGGCTTGTACCATTTGAGCTTGAGCTTTCAAAACATTTCCTCGTATCCCCTATTTAAAATAACTCAGAACGTAAGTACTGGGCGTATACACTGAAATCGACAGCAAAACTCGTACTCCTTCTTTGATGCTGAGTACTAGGGAAGGGGTACATGTATCCCCCGTTAAGAACCACAGGTATTGAAAGAGGGGACGAATATATCGCTACCCAGGAAGATTGTTGCTACTTTCGTTATGTGGCGCATGTATTTATGGTATTGACACTATGTGGGCGTGGGGGGTCATACTCATTGTTCTTGAACATTGGAATGTGTTGTTCCTCTAAACGTCAAGCAAGTGGTAAGTGTCTTAAAATATCAGTTGTTAATGGCTTGCGCAAATATTTTTGTTTACACTAAAATCTATCATTTATACTTAATGAAAAAGTCCCCATTAGTGTTTATTCTGATAACTCCTGGCAATTCAGGCTACCATGTCATATGTGGCTGTCCCTTAAAACACAAAAAAAAGCAATTCAAACTAAAAAAAAATTAAAAAAAATAAAAAAACCTTTAAAGTATAAAATATAAATAAAAAGAACCATGAACTAAAGAATGGTGGGGATCCAAAAAAAAATCCAGATGCGAAGCTTGTTACTAGAGGTAAATTTAAGCTAACTTAAGATATTTTTGAAGGCTTTTAATGAAGAATCCTTGGATTTTGAGCCAAGACTTGATGTCCCAAGTTGAACAGCGCAGATTAAAACAATCTTTTCTCTTAAAATTTAATATAATTTTGTTAGAGGTAAATTTAAGCCACTTTAAGATATTTTTGAGGACTTTTAATGAAGATACATTGTTTCTTTGACTGAGCGTTAGATTTCACTCCCCTCCCCCCGTCAAAAAAATTCTTTTAACACCTCCCAGCTTCAATTTAAGCTTTAGAAAATGTTGACACAAGTAATTTACGCCACCATTGAAATATGTGGCTGCAAAACACAGAAAAAGCAATTCAAACTAAAAAAAAGGAAAAAACAAAACATGAAAAAAGCTTATAAATGATACAATATAAGCAAAATGAACCGTAAATTAAAGGAAGTCGGGGATTTCTGCTAACAAATTCCAGAGGGTAAGGGGGTCTTGTTTTTAAAGGTAAATTTAAACCATGTTAAAATACTTTTAAGGACTTTTAATGAAAATTCCTTGTTTCTTAGAGACAAAACTATAAATTGCATTTGACAAGCACAAATTTGAATAATATTGTCTCTTCAAATTTCACTTAATCTGTTTATAGGTAAATTTAAGCCAGATTAAGATATTTTTGAGAGTTTTTAATGAAAATACCTCGTTCCTCTGACTGTGCGTTACATGTAACTCCCCTCAGTCAAAAAATTTCTTTTATCACCTCCCACCTCAGCTTTAAGCTCTAGTATATGTTAGTACAAACAGCTCCTGCCGCTCTACCACACTATTATTGATCCTTGGCCACCCTCTGACATCGTCTCTGGTCATTCCTAAGCCTTTTTCTAGATATTTTCTTGTTAAATATCCTGTAGTAAATCTAGTGGCTCAAGTTATCACAAATAAACCTTCCTTGATACGCCATCTCAATTCACACTCCTTAGTAGAATTAATTGTATTCTATGTTGAATCCGAGTTGGGATGCCAACTGTTCTTTCGTGAACGTTTGTTTCCGACTTGAGAGAACCCCAACCGAGAAGCATTCCATTGCATAGTAATAGGGCATATGCGGAGAATGTAGATAGCGCACGAGTCAATCCTATTTGGTATGGACGGGGGCTTCATATTCGCGCGACAATTTGGAGTCTTATCACTTGTAATTCACTCAGCAGTTGTGACTCAGACTAGGTAACATTTCTAAAATAAATTTCGTCATCAAAATTAGTAAAAGTTTTCAAAAGTAAAAATAAACTTAATTATTCTAAACATTCTTGAGTCCGGATTTGAACAAGGGGTATACTATAGAACTTTTTTGTAATGACATACGTTCTCTACATTCTTAAAGAAACTTCCATGTAAAATTAATTAGCCAGTCATGACATCATAATTTCTACTAAATGGCGCCATCGTCTTTTGCAAAATGACGTCATATCACAAAAAATAATGTTATTTTTGGATTTCTATTCAATTACTTCTTTTTTACTTGTACATTAAATGCCCTATAAATTTTGGTGAGATATCATCAGAAATTTTGCAAAAATGTTAGTAAGGCTTATGCTGCAGTAACGTACCAGGTTGAAATAAATGAAGCTTAGGAAAAGATCTTAGTATCAGAAACGGTTCAAATTATGTATTATATTCGTAACCGCATTTTGCATGAAGGAAAAGGATAATTGGCATTAAATATATGCAGATATATGCTAATTTATTTTCTTGTAGACCAAATACCCATAAATATTTCCACCAGGTCTTACAGCCACAGTTTTAGTAGTTTTGTGTATACTACATGCGGGAGGGACGAAACCCTCAAAACTTTCAAAGGCCACAGAAATCCATGCTAAACAGAGTTAAACACGATTGTTTCAACATCATCAATCTAATATCATGAGAGGACATCCAAAAAGAAATCTTCAATAACGAGATTCATAAATAATTTCCATGCACTTGCTGGTTAATCAGCTTTGGAGTCTGGTAATTCAACTCAAGCTCGTTTGTCAGCAAGTTTTTAACCCTATCTTAAAGGGGGGCGAAGGCGGGGGCTAGTAGGCTCGCGGCTACACATTTCAGCTCATTACTTTTTCTAGACTGGCCGGATTGACATGAAATTTTGCGACTTTTCCTAAATTTTATGATAAATAAATTTTTTTGAGAATTTTTGAACAAGTTAAAGCTCTCTCTCTTGCTCTGCGAGGCCATGGTCTGTTGGAAGTAGCCCTTTGTGAAAACATTTTATCATCAGAACTGAATAGTAGAGGGTTTAGTGGCAATGACACGCTAACAGAACCCTTTGGAAAGGCAAAACAGTTCAACGAGTCACTCTTTGAAGGAGATTCTATCGACGAAGTGTAGGTCTCGGAAGCAGCAGAGCTAACCCACGAAATAGTTTATAGTGTAAAAGGACGATTATCCGAGTCCAGAACTGTCTGTCTTTGGTTTCAGTATCTGGACCCATTTGGAATCTTGAGACAGAACCTGAGAGCTAAACGAAGTGGTAATTTTGAGCTTTGCCTGAAGCATTTGTTAGAAATGCTGCCTTACTTTGCTGCTTCCAGTCATATTATTTAAACTAAGTCTACTTGTATGTTCGTGCAGTCGACGTTTTAGTTGAGGAAAGACAACCCGATTAGTAATGTTGCAGGAATTTTGTTCATCTGGAGCACTGAAAACTACTGGCCGGCATTTTCTCTGATTTGGTGATCATACAAACATTAACGAGAAGTATGAAAACGAGTGGCGGACTGACGAGACGTAGAGACATGGATAAATTGTAGCAGACAATTTAGACATTTGCTATGCCTACTCTGGCTCTCGTTAACGAACATGACAGGCAGAACCTGACTTTCCTTGCAGAGTTGACTATTGAAACCCTCACAGAAGCAATATCTTCGAGGAGAGTTCGAGATCTGGCGGAAAGAGAAAAGGTAGGTCGATACATTGAGCCCCAAGAACACTTCATGTAGGATTCAAAGCTGTTGAATATGGTTACTGGTGTCCACCCTTCATCATTTGTAAACATAGACCATGTCAAATATGTGGAAGAAAAGATTCTGATGGACATTGAAGCGAAAGAAATTGACAAATATCTTTTCAGAAAAAAGGAAAAAGCAGTAACTGTGGCTGAGACGTCATCGGTGGTGATATATAACGAGAAAGAAATCGTCAAACCAGCTCTAATCTTCCAACGTCTAGCCTTAGTGGCTAGCACCAGTGGTTCTGACTAGAACGAGTTTCCGTCGTTCAAGCTCGGTACTTTTCCACCATCGCTCTTTAGTTGGTCTGAGGTGATGAGAACAGCTGAAAAACTCTCTCTAAGAAATACACTGATAAAATATAGGGCCTCGATGGTCCAGTGACATTGCCAACCTCCCAGAGAGTTTTGGACGAAATTGCAAGCTATTGTGGTAACGCTCCACTCTTTGAGAATTATATATATATATATATATATATATATATAGTTTGTTAGTGGTACAAAACAAGAATATTGCACGAAATAGCGAAAACATTATATACTTAAAAGCTTTTTTCCTCTGACACTCCTCAGAGTACTAACGTCAGAATGACCAAAATTTCACACATTCCATTTCAGTCATTCTGACGTTAGTACTCTGAGGAGTGTCAGACGAAAAAAGCTTTTAATTATATATTATATATATATATTGGCTCATGTAGTACATGCCATGAGCCCATAGTTTCCAAACTGGTAAAAATGGTAAAAATCTGATTTTTCAATTTTTGTCAAAATAAAGTAGACCATAATATATATCGTATACTCTTAATTTGCATAATTTAGCTGATTATTAACGTTTAACAGGAAGTAGTATGTTGAAACAGGAAGTAATCTGCCGAAGCCCGCAAATTGGTGAAATATATATATCTTTTTCACATTTTTGTGATACAGCTCGCAATGCAATCACGCACTGATCAATTTTTGCTTGCCAAACATTTCTACAGTTACATTTGGGGTTTTCAGATTCATTGTCATGTCGCATAATTTTGGTGTTGCACTGATTGGTTATACTTTAGAGTTAGGCATCAAATAGTTGAAATGCCCATAATTTAAATTTTAATGGGATTTAAACAAACGTTATTCTAGTTATGATTTAAAAAAATACTCATTGCAAGCAGAAAGAACATGCAAAATTTAAGTGTAAGAAAGTGTAAATGCATAGTTATTCCTTTAAATCTTCTTTTAACCCTCCACAGAGTTTTGCCTAAACCGTAACCATATAAACATAGCCTTGTTTCTCTTCCACCATTGCTAGAAATTTTTCGAATTATATTATTTGTGCCACTACGGTTACATTGCTTGTTGAAATCAACAAAAAAAGTAAATAGGAGCTGTTAATATTCGTAGTTCATGAGTCAAGAAAGTGACAACAAAAGATACGAAGCAAGAAGCAAGATGAACCAAACATTTACATGGGAAAGAAGGGGCATTTACATTCCATTAACTAATTATACGTCTTTTAACATATTTGTAGGCAATCACAGATATTGCAAGCAGTATTTTGGCAAGAAAGCAAATGAATTCATGGATGGAAATGAACAGGGTATGTGCTAATTTTGAAATGAAACGCATATGTTGAGTAACTCTTGCAGCTGTAACAAAGGGTAATATGTTGGCATGCAGGGCATCATGACGGCACTAGAATTGAAACTGCCGTATTAGTCTGATGTGATCCCCAATGCCTCCAATCCACCAACATTTACAGTCACCTTATTATACAATGTCTGTAACCTGCTTGTCCGTGAATTAGGATGGGTATTCAATTTCAAAAAAATTATCCATATGGGTACCGAAGGTTTGCTGTTTCCTGCCAACTATTTTTCGTAGAATGCCAACGTAAGAAACATTATTGCCTCCCGCAAGCCTTGAATTGTTTTGTAAGCATTTTCTTTAAGAACAGTGTTTGCTAAGCTGGCGGAGGGGTTTACCTCCTTAGGGTTGTCTCACAAAAGAGGACAACAGATGTAAATAAAAAATCAAAACTATTATCCAAAGCCAGAGCCCGATCTTCTTTTCATCGTGCCGCTATAGAAGCCGGTACCCTGTCGACAAAAAGAATTTGTTTACAATTTACGCCTTTTGCAATAACACGAGTGGCAGAAAACGTGTTACTCTCATGACCGTTATTATTTAGGATCTTATCGTTTCCTATAAATTCTTCGTAATATCTTTCTCATTTCACTTCATACAATAGCTGTCATCAGTGTATGGCGAAAACGTTCAGCAGAATGAATCCGTTACTCAACACAATATTAAAAATTATTATCCACAATCCTATGTACAAAAATTATCAACAATAATATTCCCCCTTTCAAAGTTCGTAAATATCTACGTCGGAGCAAGCAATTATGGTTAACTAACGTTCATCTTTTGAAGAACTTTTTTATGGTGAGGAACGGCGAAACTCTTGAATCGGCGAGATGGCACAAAAGGCCGACTACTGCAGCAGATGCGGAGGGCAACTCAACTGCATTGACTTGAAAAATCTTTGGGGGAAAGAGCTGGACTATCTGCCCTCTTCTTGACAAATCTGGACTACCTGCCCTCCTCTTTCCTTACGCTCAGCTTTCCGCTGCCTTGTATTAATAAGACAAGAAGGTGCGTCATTCCTTACTTGGCCATTCAGCTTGCTATCAGCGGTTGTCAGCCGTCATAGCATTAAAGCAATTTTGTTTTGAGCTCTTACACAAAGATCTTACGCTAGAGCCCTTTGTTCCAAATTTCTTGCTTTCACAAACTTTCACTTTATTTCAATTAAATTTCGGTAAACTAATTTTTGGTAGTCGTGCTCGGCCTCCTATTGAGTCGACAGGTCCGTTGTTATCTGTTGTTGTTGTTATTGTTTTAAACTACAAACCACACCCCATTATAATGGACACGCAATAAGATGGACACACCAGTGACATATTGTTCAAATAAAATGTCGGTAGTAAAGACCCGACATGTACCCCCTACGTTTGTAAAGAAGCGGCTTACATTCAAAGAGTTTTAAAAATGTGATAGCTTTGACTCTTGTCAAGTGGTTAATAGCAACGTAATGCTACCATGAAAAGAACTTCTAAATAGTAGTTACCTTAACGTTCTTGACGAATGAACGGGAACAAACGGATTAATTGTTCCCCCAACTTCCAAATGCCCGGCTGTCATTAATCGTTGATCTAGTTGCAGTGGCAAAACTGGAACCATATATAAGGCTACAGTTCACAGTCCACTTGAATAGGGGAACGCCCCCCTACTTTTTGAGCCGCTTCGGCAACGTCGAGTGTCGCTTATATTCGGCATTACACAGCCAATCTGTACAGTGGTGATTTTTTTAAAGTTCAAAGTCTTGTGCTTACGATCGTATATCTGTCGCATTGCATTACGTCAAGCAATCACTGGAGCGGGAAGCGTTGCAGGCCTACTGGATCCATGCTCTCGCAATCTTTCAGGAAGTGGTCTAGTTGCCCCCCACCCCCACCCCCTCAAATATTGGGCCATTCAATTAAAAGATAGTAGATTTTGTTTATATTTTTGTTGACATATATTCAATAGCCTCAATTTCAGAGCAAGTTATGTTTGCTTGTTCGTTGCCATGCATTTTTTCTGCACCAGTTGCCCTGTTATTTGGTTTTCTATTAAGATAAAAAATATCAAACCGCTCTTTAAAATCGTTTCGGCGCCGTTACAAGAAATTAACATAAACGTAAATGTTTCGTTTGCGTTCTAGCTATGTATAGAGCCAGGATCTCCGCACATTCTCATGACTTGTGGAGAAGATGCTGTCGTATATAACATAGACTTACGGGAACAAAAACCAAACAAGTACGTATTACCTATGATGGTTGTATGAGATACAGCTAAATAAGGGGAGTAGGGAAAAATATAGATCTTTCCCGATTTCACTAGGCGGACAAGGAAATTAAGACACTACATATACTTTTATTAAACTTGTTAAAATGTACCAGGAAAATATAATGTGTGCATGGTAGGGTGCAGAGCTGCTTTGAATGACTTCTCCTAGAGAAGAAAACTGTTCTTTCACCTATAATCGGCAGCAGCGAATATACAGTTAGTGAAAATGAGTGAACCTTTTTATCTTGTAAAATGTTAGCTTTTATCACACAGTCTTGGCTGAACTTTTCGTTAAGAAGTAATGATGGCTATTTAAAAAAAAATGGATTTTTAACCAAGAATTTTTATTGTATGTGTTTTTTTGTGTTATATTTTTTATTATTTTCTTTGCTGAAGACAGCCCTTAGATACAGGACCGAAATATTCAAATAGGTTTTGTTTATTCACTCTCTTGGGAAAAAAAAGTCCTCATTATTCTCTCCTCTGTATTTGTATTATGGAATGGCTGTGTGATCATCATCATTATTTACCCAAAGCTTAATTTTCGCATGTTTCTAAAAAGCTGGCAACCAAATCACCAGATTCACCAATTTCAATCGCTATTACCAAGTAATTACCGAGAGTATTACCGAGTAATTGGATTACCAAGTAATTACCGAGAGTATTACCGAGTAATTGGATTACCAAGTAATCAAGAAATGAACCTGATCCACTCTGAATTTGAATTGCATCTAAGTGAGCATCTGTTTTCACCAATTTCGGTTAGGATAGTTTTATTCTAGTAAGGTGATATTAAATCTGAAATTCATTATCTATTTCCGTTAGTACAAGTTGTTTTTCTTAAGAAACCTGCTAAATTACTTCATTGTTAAAAGTCCTCTAATTTTTTCTAGCTATCTGCCTTCACTTATTTTCCAAAAGGGAAGGAAGCCCCTATTGACGTGGGTAACTTCACTGTTAATCTTCAAACTGTCAAATGTAAACCATTATGGACGGAAAGAGTCGTGCAACTGACCAATAGAGACACCAAAGTCAGTAGATATGTTGTACATCTGCAGTTTACTTGCTGGGGCTCCACGTAAGTAAACTCTAGATCTACGTTTCAGCAGTAGTTAATTTGGCATCCTAGGTCAGAAACAGAAGTAGTCTTTTTTTATTTATTTCTCTCAAAATCAGGAGATTAATTTTAGGTCTCGGGACTAATTCGGTGCTACAAGAACAAATTTTGAGATGAAATTACAATTTGTTGTTATTATATATATTTTTTATCTACGAAATAAACACCACGGAATCCAAAGAGAAAAGTAAAATAACAAGCACAAACAAATGCAGTAACCAATAATAAATATATGAATAAAAAATTAACCATAATCACCGAGGAAAAACTTAGACAGTGGATCATTAACGCTCAAAAGATTGACTGATTTTGAACGCTCCACATACATGCTACAGATAAACTTTACGGGAGTGAGGCCTTTTAAGGTCTAGGGGGGCCTCTTGATAAGAACTGCATAGGAAGGCATAACCGGTGGAGTGACTGATTGATTCATGGATGTAGCAAGTTTTTCAGCTGCACGGGCTTTTTTCTCACTTTCAATGAAGTCCTTCAAATTGCTGGAGTCTTCTGTTACTTTTTGAGTAACAATAGCACTCAACTCACCAGGCGTAGTTGGGACCTCTGTAAGATCAAAAATTACGAATTTCGGCAATTTGATCCAGTTTTCAGCATAAATTAAAATTACCAATTCTATTGATAGCTTGTGGGAAGTATGGGTACTTGAGTTATATATCTCCGGTAATTTAAGACCTATAGGGAGGCCTGTAGGAGTTTTTCTGTCATGTCTGTTTATTTTAATGTTTGGTTTTCAAAAGAAAAACTAAATAGTGAAAGGAGCGCGAGGCTAAGTTCGTTGTTCTAAGAACAACGCAATGAGAACGAAGAACGGCATTTCAATGGACGAATTCTAAGTACAAAGTATAAACCAAACGGCTTATTAGTAAACCGAGATTTGATTTCGGTAGAATGGCCAAAGCGAACGGAGCTAGTTATCGTTGATTGTTTTCGTCGTTTTCATCGACAAATTTCAACGATATCTGAATTTTGACTCAAAGCATGCTTTTGCTTTCACTAACTTAAAACTAGTGAATTTCCTAGGGTACTATTTTACAGCAGCTAGGTTTAAAGTTGGTCTGGCTAACCTTGACTTAGTTTAGTTTGTAAAGGTTATTAGTTTTGTAGCCTATTCCGACTCTCCATAAGCAAATGTTATAAAATTGTGGAAACTTCTTTTAAACATTCTACAATGTTTATTTAGCTTTTAAAGGGCAAATCAATAAATTCAGACTGCTCTGCTTTAGCAGCTTACTTAGAAAGCCAATCACAAGGCTACATTTCACAGTTAAATCACTAATATATCACCTAGAAAATAGATTTGGTAAATAATTTGCTGTTCATATTTTTGATTTATGAATGAAGTTAATATACTACCTGATGTTTTTTTTTCATGCTCTTTCCAAATATATTAATCACTTACTGCAAATGAATACCCAACCCTCTATATACCAATTCAGGGTAGGCCCTAGGCCTATCCTATTTGCACATTAGGGGTGATGGTAAAGTTTCTGATGCAAATGAGAGGTGAAATTTTAAATTTCACATATTATGTTCTAGAACCCTTAGCTTAAAGCCTAAGATGTAACAAGTACTGGTATTTCAAATTCTTTTTGCCGATCTGTACCACTCAGTTGTTCTTGCCCATAAAAGGAACCTGATATATAGAAATTCATTATTAGAGTCCTAATCAGTTATCCGTCTGATCGGGAGTACTGTTTCCTCCTTTAAAATGGGGATAAGTCTAACTTCCCAATATTCTTTATGAGCCTGCCCAGGGAACTCAATTAAGCGCTTTTACATTCCTAACACTTTTCGGTAATGTTACGAACTACTGCTTAGACCTTTTACGGTTAAGAGGAACTTAATTTTCTTTATGTATACACGTTTGGGATCCCGACTACAACCAATCTAGGTGAGCTTAATTAACTGAACCGTAAAATACCTCCGTTTTGACAATTTTTTCCTTAAAACAAATATAATTGACCGTACTGACCTATAACTTTGCACCGTAGACTGTAAAGCTCTTAGATATTTTGTTAGAAAGTAACCTAAAATTTAATTCTCATGTTTCAAAAATGATTAAAATCTAAAAAATTGTAATCTCAACTTAAAATATTTACTATTCAAATAACTGGTTAATTGTTCGTATGTCCAAACCTCGCTAGATGAACTTAACTCCGTTCGGCACACATGTCTCAAGTGAAAAATTGGACATTTTTTTTCTTTAATGTTTAAATTAGAGCTTTTAAAGGATTTTGAGCTCTTCCCTCACTATTTATGAGGATGATTTAACAACAGATGGTTTACACCAGATTCATCTGATGACTGTGAAATCCAACAAACTTTCCACTTACCATAAAGTGAAATACCAACTATCTGACCCCCACCCAAAAATCCTCGAAAACTAAATACTATAATAAATACTAGCAAGAAGATTGCTAGTGGAATCAGATCAAGAAAATTCCACTTTGGCACTGTGCAGCATTCTAGTCACAAGGGATCTAAGCCGCATAGTTTCTTTGATATTGAACAATCGATTTTGCTTTATTCATTTCTATTTTATTGATCATGTGTTTTAATATTGAAATGATTTTGTTAATTTGAAGACATTTCAAATTAATGACTTCTATTTTATCTTCAAGGTTTTTTTTTTGACTTTTTGCAACTTCCGTGGATATCTTTAATTATAATACTGCCAAAAATAAGTAAGGGAATGGTTAAGTTCAACCATTTTCTATTGGTATAGGGTTGATTTATCGTTTGCATAGCTATCGCCTTGCGACGCCTGACGATGAAATTCAGGCTGGTATGCAAAAAGAGAGGTGGTTACGATTTTACGATCTTTCACCTGGCGTGTATCAGCTTACAATTTCTTTACTAGAAGACCAAAGTTCGTTGCCACATTCTCCCGTTTTGATCAGCATTATCGTATTACCTGAATGGTACGAAACGATGTTGTTTAAAGCGGTGTTAGCTTTAACATTTTTATTCACCTTTTATTTGAGCTTTCGTTGGCGAGTTCGGGCATTGAAAGCAAGGGAAAAGTTTCTAGAATTACAAGTTGTACAACGAACTTCACAGTTGGCCGCCTCTCATGAAGAACTTCAGCAGTCACATCAGGAGCTAAACGATGCACACAATTATCTGAAGAAGACCCAAAAGCAGTTAATTCAACAAGAGAAAATGGCAGGATTGGGCACACTGACCGCCGGGGTGATGCATGAGATAAATAACCCGACAAACTTCACCCATGCCAGTCTGTATTCGTTACGAGAAAAACATGACGAATTATTTGTCTTTTTGCGTGAACTTGCAGGTGGAGACGATGCCGATCCAGATGTTGTTAAATTGTTTGAAGAAAAACGCCAAGAGCTTGAAAGTATTACTAATACAGCCGAAGAAGGAACAAATCGAATTAAGAAAATCGTCGCTGATCTAAGTAATTTCAGTCGTATCGACAAAGATGAGAAGAAGCCTGCTGATATCAAAGCACTGATCGAATCTTCAGTTAATTTAACTCACACTAAATACCCAGATATTGTGTTCGATTGTGATCGGATTGGCTCATGCCAAATTCTCTGTTTCCAGTCCAAATTATCTCAAGTTTTGTTAAACCTGTTTGTGAATGCTTGCCAGGCGATTGAAAAAGCGCAAAGTGATGAACCGGAGCGCGAGGGCTAGTCTGATTGCTTCTTTTACTGAGGAAAAATCGAATATATTGTTCCGAAATTGCTTATCTAGTGAATGACCTAGGAAATAACAATATTTTCGTTTAGCCTTTATAGATCAAAGCATTGAGTCATATGCGGATATCTTAGTCTTTATATTTTTCTGCCTTTCTTACTATACATCATTTATACAGATTTTTCTTTTCTAGAGCTTCCAAAATGACGAGGGTCCCAAAGAAGACGTCACAATCACTTTTTTGTTGGGGGTGGGGGAGGTTATGATAAAAAAAAAAGCTTTAAAAACGCATCAAAAACTTGCTCGCTGGCGTCGTGGAGCGCCGACCGCGCCGCGCCGTGACCACGGTCGCGTGGGTGCTGAACCTCGACGCCGAGCTGACGCATCAACTCCTCTGCGACAGGCAATCCAACGAACTCATTGGCGAGATAGCCATTTTGGAAGATCTCGAACGCCGTCGCGAACAGCTCGTCCGATGCCACGAAGTCAGGCTTGGCATGGACGTTGCCGGGGAAAGCGTTGGCGATCGACACGAGCTTGGCGTTCACCTCCGTGCTCATGAGGTAGGCCACCAGTTTGAAGGCTTCCTCTTTATGCTCGCTGTGTTCGCTGACGCCGATGCCCCAAGACGCATAGGGAAGACCGCGTGAGCCATCGTAACCGTCCGCGGCTGGCACCGCCGTAATGCCAAAGTTCAGGTCGGGGCTGCGTTCACGGATCAAGTTAATGTGGGCCAGAGAGTCGACCATCATCGCAACGCGGCCGTTCACGAACTCCTCAACCTTGTCCTGCTCTTTTTTCGCAAACGCGCCTGGAGAGATAAGGCCTTCGTCATACATGGACTGAACGTATTCAAGCGTGCCGACAACGTCGCCATTCGTCAGGTCAGGCTGACCGTCCTTCAACATGCTGCTGCCCGATGCCCAGAGCCACGACATGACGTCGTTTTGAATCCCGTTAGGCGCCTGGAGCGAAAGCGGTAATACCCAGCCATACTGATTGCTTTCAGCATCGGTGAGCTTGCGCGCCGCTTCGACGAATTCGCTGCGCGTTTGCGGCATGGTCTCGACACCGGCTTTTTCCATCAGATCCAGGTTCATGAAAACCGGATAGACGAAGGACGCCACAGGAAACATGTAGCTGTTGCCGTCGAGCTGGATGATGGCGGCCACCTCGCTGGAATCGAAATCCGACGCCGACATCAGATCGTCCATTGCGGCAATCGCGCCTTGCTTGGCCAAATCATTCACCCAGGCTCCGTCAAGCCCGACGACGTCGCTCAACGTGCCCGATGCTGCGCCGATGACGATCTGGTCGCGCGTATTCGCATAAGGACCACTGACGAGGGAGACCTTGATGTCGGGGTTTTGCGCCTCGAAATCATCCATAATGCCGCGGAGCGCGCCGGCCGGAAGCTCCGGTTCCCACCACTGGATGAACTCCAACGTTGTCTGGGCCTGAGCGACCGTCGGGCTGAAGGCGCCGGCGACGCCGAGAGCACAGGCTGCCGCAATCGACGTCAGCCGTGTCATCCAAAATCAACGTCGCCCGCGCGCACCCGCGAATGGCTTCAAGGTAAGTCGAGACCGAGGTCATTTCCCCACTCACCGGAGCCACCGCATCCGCCATCACCACGACTCGCTGATGACCGGCGAGCTTACGCGTCAGGTCAAAGACATCCCCAGACTTGAAACGAATCGTCGGGGCTCCAGGCAACGCCGATGCCTCAGCCACACAATAGTGACAGGCATCGTCAAGCAACAGCGCATCGGGAGGAAAATCCAAAGCCGAAACCAGGATGTGGTTGGACATGTAGCCACTCCCAAAATAGAAAGCGGCCTCAGTCCCAAAAAACCGAGCCGCCATAGCCTCCACCTCGGCCACGATTGGGGTTGTGCCACAGCCGGACCGCGATGTCGCCGAGTGCACCCCATACTTACGAAGTGCCTCACACCCCGCCTCAATCACCTCCGGATCAGCCGCCAAACCCAGGTAGCTCGTCCCCCCGAAGTAGAGATAGCGACGCCCATCGAACACCGTCTCCGGTCCCGGCGCACTCTCCATCTGTGGTGCCACTGCCATGCGCCAGGCACTATCTCAAAGGCCCGCCGCCTTAACAAGGCTGCGCCGCTGTACCAGTCACCTTGTCACCCTGTCACCATAGCCATCTCATTCATCATAATATTCCAAAATATCGGCCGGCTGACATTTCAGTTCACGACATAACGCCTCCAACGTGCTAAAGCGAACCGCTTTCGCTTTGTTTGTCTTCAGGATGGAGAGATTCGCCAGGGTAATCCCCACCCGATCCGCCAATTCCGAGAGACTAACACCGCGAGCCTTCATGACTTGATCCAAGTTGACGCGAATGGGCATAGGACGGATCAGATCGTCAGTTCGCTCTCTTCCTTCAGCGCCACCCCCTGACGAAACGCCTCCCCAATGGCCAGCACCATCAGGCCCAGGAGAACAATCGGCACATTGATGCCAAACTTGGCTTCTTCCGCTCCGAACCCAACACTCAGCTGTCCTTCACGGGCAATCGTGAACTGCGTTTCGATCCCCTCAACACTCATCGTCTGTATCAAATACCGGCTAATCTCGCTATGGATGAACAAAGAGAGAAAGGCAATACCCACTTCCAACACAATAATCAATACACCGATCTTGTGCAGGTTTGCCACCGTAGCGGGTTGAAACGATTCTCCTCGCCGCACACTTCGAAAGAATCGTCGTAAGCATTCCAGAATCATACGTCTTATCTCTATAATCAAACCTAAAAACCCAATACAGAATCTTACGATGAAAAAACATCATTAGAATATCTCTCCTACAATTTAGGAGTTCCCAAGTACTCTCCCGAGGAGTGCATCAGAAGAGGAATCACTTACAATGTTACATTGAAAGTGAAGTTCCGCTTAACTGATGAGACTGGGATTAAAGAAGAAGAAGTCTATATGGGGACCGTTCCAATCATGACAGATCAAGGAACGTTCATTATTAATGGAGCAGAAAGAGTCATCGTTTCTCAATTGCACCGCTCGCCTGGTATCTCTTTTGAACAGGATAAGCATGCCAAAGGAAACGTTCTTTACTCCTTCCGCATCATTCCTTACCGCGGAAGTTGGCTTGAATCTTCTTTTGATATCAATGACCTCATCTACGTCTACGTCGATCGAAAAAAACGACGACGCAAAGTTCTTGCAACATCATTTATTCGAACACTTGGTTACTCATCTGACTCAGATATTATCGAAGAATTCTTCAACACTTACCGAGTCAAAATCAAGTCTGACAAGGATTTTCCTAAACTTGTTGGAAAGATTTTGGCAGAAGACGTCCTTGAAGAAGACACAGGTGTTGTTTTCGGAAAAGCTTCGGAAAAGCTCACGACAGCGATGCTCAAGCGCATGCTTGACGCAGGGATCAATGCGATCCGAATTGCCGAAGATGCAGATGAAACTAGTCCGATCATCAAGATGCTTGCAAAAGACCCCACAGACTCTTACGAATCAGCGCTAAAAGACTTTTACCGAAAAATCCGACCAGGTGAACCTGCAACCCTATCAAATGCTCGATCGACCATTATGCGACTCTTCTTTGATCCTAAGCGTTATAACTTAGGTAAAGTGGGCCGTTACAAACTCAACCGCAAGTTGGGGCGCGAGACTACCGATGAAGATTTAGAAATCGTCACTTTGAAAAAAGAGGACATCGTCGATGCCCTCAAGTACCTCATTCGCTTGAAAGCAGGTGACGAGGAAGCTCAAATTGATGACATCGACCACTTGGCTAACCGTCGCGTACGCTCGGTTGGTGAGCTCGTGCAAAACCAATGTCGTATTGGTCTTGCACGTATGGAGAAAATTATCAAAGAGAGAATGAATCTCTTTGACTTCTCTTCTGATACACTCACACCTGGAAAGCTTGTTTCTGCGAAAGGACTTGCTGGAGTTCTCAAAGACTTCTTTGGAGGTCTCCGCGACCGGGCTATTCGTGTTTTACATCAAAGCGTTCAGTTTCGATTAATGGTCAAAATCGCAATTGGTGTGCACATTCCAGGGTTGGGTATGGACTCTGGAAAACAGGTCTTTTTTGCTTTTCCAGTCTTTTTGGATGCGGGCTTGGGAACGTTTGATATGGTCAAAATCACTGATCCAGGTGCTTAGCGTTGATGCTTTTGGCGGACTGCTCAACGCCTTTAAAACGTTACTAGAAATCATGGCAATGATGGGCAATTGAGTTGTTGGCCCGTATTCTTGGTAGTAGGCACATTCCCCGGGTTCCTTTTTCACTGTGCCGACTGTGAAATGGCCCACCCGTTTGGTCCAATTACCCATATTATCTAACCCGCAAGATCGGCACCCACTACCTAAAACACTCACGAGGCAATGGCCTGCGATAGCA
>JAAAKM020073195.1:103709588-103726569 GCA_010016025.2 Alatinidae sp. Z8VKAUB7J3
AAAAGATTCTAGCCAGCCATAAATAATCGTTGGGAGCTTTTTGGCACGAGCCAATGCGTTCAATGGTAACTCACAACTTAATTCTGCCACTGTCACTACAATGAGATCAAAACCTTCGAATAGTTGATCATTTTTTTTCAATGCATCGCGCCAGTCACCGGAAATTCCCAAGACTTCAAGGTGTGGCATTTGTTTTTGCAGTTCTGTACCCAAGGCTTCTGCTTTTGATTGATTCCAGGATTTTGCTCCTAAAATATGTCGCCCAATGTTTTCCGGTTTTAGTTTGTCATTATCAAGCAGCGTCAAATGACCCACACCAGCCTTGGACAAGAAATGGGCAACATATCCTCCCAGGGAACCGCAACCTATTACCATCACTCGCTTTTCCTTATAGTTCCCCATATCGGCACCCCGAGCATGGATGTAATCATGATCTACTCTGGAAAGGTGATACCTACCAAACCTTGCCTTTTTTAATTCTGGGATGCCCCTTTTCAGTAAAATGCCTAGCGGTATTTTCTTGTTGCGAAACCCATGGTTTGACTTTCTTCGATTGATTAGTGCGCTACACGAGAATAAAGCTCCTCCAAAGATCAATCCGTTATTAGTTCTTTGCGAGATCAGGACAAATCCTGGGCCTGATGAATAGGCAATTTTCCTTCCAAGATGCGTATGTGCCTTTTTGTCACCAGAGTTACCTGAAAGTTTCAACAGGTCATTCAAGTTTTTTGGATATTCTTTTGGGGTAAGCGGGTTTTCAAGCCTAAGGCAAATGCCATAGGCCGGGCACGCCGTCTTCGGCCTCGTCAAGACGGTGGTCATCGGCGGCGGGCTCGGCGCGCTGGGCGGCATCGCGCTCGTCCAGCTCCTGAAGCGCTACCTGCTGCCCGACCACCTGCAGATCCCCGTCGCCCTGGCGATGGTCGTGGGCGTCTTCGTGCTCAGCAACGCCGGTCAGCACGAGAGCGGCCTGCTGGCCGTCACCGTCATGGGCGTCTGGGCGGCGAACAGCGGCGTCTCCGTGCAGCACATCCTCGAGTTCAAGGAGCACCTGCGCGTGCTGCTGATCTCGAGCCTCTTCATCCTCCTCGCCTCGCGTCTCGGCAACGCGCAGGTCGAGAGCTTCGACGCCACGTGGCTCATCTTCCTGGCCGCCCTGCTCTTCGTGGTGCGTCCCGCTGCGGTCTGGGCGAGCACGCGCGGCTCGAGCCTCACGAAGCAAGAGAAGATCTTCCTCGCGTGGATGTGCCCGCGCGGCATCGTCGCGGCCGCGGTCGCCTCCGTGTTCGGGCTCGCCCTGGAGAACAAGGGCGTGGCGGGCGCCGACGCCCTCGTGCCGCTCACCTTCGCCGTCATCGTCGGCACGGTGGTGATCTACGGCTTCACGGCAGGACCGCTCGCGCGGCGGCTGGGCCTGGCGATCCCGAACCCGCAGGGCCTCCTGCTCGTGGGTGCGCATCCCTGGGCACGCGAGATCGGCTCCGCCCTGCAGAGCGAGGGCATCCAGGTCCGGCTGGTGGACACGAACCGGCGCAACGTCCTCGCCGCGCGCATGGCGGAGCTGCCGGCAACGCGCGCGAACGTGCTCGACGGGCATGCGGCCGAGTCGCTCGACCTCTTCGGCATCGCTACCCGGCTGCAGAGCATCACGCAGAAAGCCCGCACGGGCCAACTGCTGCCTGAAGATGTACAACGTGGCACCTTTACAATTACCAACCATGGCGTCAGTGGCAGCATCATCGCCACGCCCATCATGATGCCGGGGATGGCGCCGGCGATGAACATCTTGCCGACCGAGATGCCCGAAAGCGTGCCGACAATGATCATCGGAACCGAGGGCGGGATGATCGGCCCGACGGTCGAAGAGGCGGCGGTGATCGCGGCGGAGAAATCGGCGGGGTAGCCGGCCTTCTTCATGCCGGGGATCATCATGCCGCCGATCGAGGCGGCGTCCGCCGCGGCGGTGCCCGAGATGCCGCCGAACAGCATCGAGGCAGCGACGTAAAAACATAATAAAGTATGAGTGAGACCCAGTTATTAATGCTAGTTTCAAAGAGCAGGGGTAACTTATAAGAGTGGGAACTGGTGCTAGTGTCGACAAAATAAACCATCAGCGCCGTCTATTGTTTGGGGACAATTGGCCTTTTTTCAAGCTTTGTAGTCGATCAGAAACTTAATGCTACACCAGTTTTGCTAATTAAATCCATTAAAATAATTAATTTTATTATTACACTGAAAAAGTGTTAGTTATTAATGCTAGTTTATAGAAGAAAAGTGAATGAGACAATGGAAGTGTGGTCAAATAGCTTGCTTTTTATTCTATATTTCAGATAAATTTCAATAGCAATCTTTGATATCCATTGAATATTCACCACAAGCACTATTTTGCCATCAAAACGTGCCTTGTTCCAAATAACCCGTTCATTCCATTTCATTTATTAAGGATCTATATTTTTTCGTAAGAAAATCTCCTATTTTTTCACTATGAGTACTAACTTTCAGTGTACTGCGAGGCGAGAGTCACCTTAAATTACTACTTATTATTTGCCATCCTCCCCCACCCCTTTAAGAACAGGTTGAAAGCCTTTAATAGAGTCAGTGAATTTTTGTACTTGTGTTGTATCGCAAAATAACATTAGCAGCATAAGCGTAAGCATATTTTTATCCAAGTCCTCTGTGCAACGTATTTTCGGCATTTGGGATTTTTACCGTGGTATAAAAACAGGAAAATTGTACAGAATTGGTATATGACAGATATAACAGCCATGCTAGAGTTGCTGCACATGGGCCAAGTCTGCTATTCAGAGTCTGAGCCATTTTAAGCGGGTTCCTTATATTTACTCATTTTTAGAGGTTTTGTTTTTCATTTTGTATCTTTTCTTATGGCACTTGGTATTAACCAAGTGACAAATAGCGATCACAAATTCTGTCGGTCTGTCTGTCCCAGTTTTGCTAGTTTAGGCACTTCCAGATAAGCTAGGACGATGAAATTTGCCAGGCGTATCAGGGACCAGACCAGATTAAATTAACAATAGCCGTTTCCCCGTTTTGGCCATCTGGGGGGACGGCTAATTCGGAAAAATTAGAAAAAATGAGGAATTTTTAACTTACGAACAGGTTATCGGATCTTAATAAAATTTGATATTTAGAAGGACATCGTGTCTCGAGGCTCTTATTTTAAATACTGACCAGATCCGGTGACATTGGGGGGGGGGAGTTGGAGGGGTAATGATCAATAATATACTGACTTAAAGTAATCAAACATAGGATCGTCTGTCTTGGGGAGTGAGCGTAAATATTTTGGTACCGACGGTGTACGCGGAAGTGTAGGTGAAGGACCAATCACACCGGACTTTGTCATGAAGTTAGGATGGGCCGCAGGAAGAGTGCTGGCAAAACATGGTGAAGGCCCTATCTTGATTGGCAAAGACACCCGTATCTCCGGTTACATGTTCGAGTCAGCATTGGAAGCCGGTTTGTCCGCTGCCGGTGTCGATATCCGTTTATTAGGTCCGATGCCTACGCCTGGTATTGCCTATCTCACAAAAACGACACGTGCGCGCGGCGGTATTGTCATCAGTGCATCCCATAATCCTTACTACGATAATGGGATTAAGTTTTTTTCCGGTAATGGCCTTAAGCTTCCCGATGAGGTGGAATTGGCAATTGAACAAGAGTTAGACCAACCTTTAGAGACCGTTTATTCACGTCACTTAGGCAAGGCCATGCGCATGGCGGATGCAGGACGTCGTTATATTGAATTTTGTAAAAGTAAAGTCAGTTCAGACACACCTTTTAATCAATTAACAGTCGTACTCGATTGCGCCCATGGTGCGACTTACAGCATTGCGCCGAAGATATTTGAAGAGTTGGGCATGACAGTGATTAACATTGGTGCCGAACCAGACGGTTTAAATATCAATGAAGAATGTGGTGCCACCAAACCGGAACTGATGCGGGAAATGGTGTTGGAGGAAGGAGCGGATCTGGGGGTAGCATTAGACGGTGACGGTGACCGTTTGATTCTGGTCGATCATAAAGGTGAAATCGTTGACGGGGATGAAGCCTTATACATTATTAGTAAATCGCGTAAGGATGAACTCAATGGCGCCGTGGTCGGTACCTTGATGAGTAACCTGGGACTGGAATTGGCAATCAAAGAACTGGGATTGGATTTTCATCGTGTCAATGTTGGAGATCGTTATATTCTCGAAAAACTGTTAGCAGACAATCTCAAACTAGGTGGTGAATCGTCTGGTCATATTATTAACCTTGATATGACCACAACGGGCGATGGTATTATCTCTGCACTACAAGTGATGGAAAGTATTGTCACTAACGAGCAGTCGTTAAATGAGTTAAAAAAAGGCATGAGTAAATGCCCACAAAAAATGATCAATGTGCGTATTGATAATAAAGTTGACCTGTCAGATTTCCCTCAGATCGATGAAATATTTGTCTTCCCTTTTCAGGATCAAAGAGGGATGTTCATCGCTCAGTATAGTTCAGAAAGTGCTGCAACATATGCAAAAAAAAACTTCTACATAATTTGCATTGTGAAGTGTAGGGGTTGCCTGGTGAACGACTGGTAGTAAAGTACCATGCTTGAAGGAAGGATCAATTGATATATTTTAAGTTTTTGTTATTTTTATAACTTAGTGAATTAATTTCTAGTGGACAGTGTAAACAAATATAGAATCATTTTGTAGAACAGTACATATTTCTATAAATAAAAATAATGGCTCGTTTAGAAAAAGTAGTCGAGAGGACCTTTTGACAGTATTTTGAATGCTTCCACTTATTCTGCTCTTATTAGTGTTGAAAATTTCATTTTCGTCAGTAGCGGTCTTAGTTGAAAATTCTTAGCTGTTCTGAATCTCTATCAGAGCAAACGCTGGTAGAATCGTAGGCTATCAGACCGTAGGTGATGTTACTTACTTGAGAAACCCCATTAAACGGGGATCCTTTTTCTAGGAAATCTATAACAATCTGGTGGTCTTTAGTCTCTCGGCTTAGAGGTTTCCTTATTTTGTTCACTAGCTCACTAGAAAACCAATGACATATCCTCAATCAGAAGATTTAATGCAAAGCAGACTGGTTAAGACAGAACCCATAGAGACCTTTGAACCTTTGTCATACCATTTCCATCGGTGAGGACACTTGACGTTTTGAGACAACGCATGATCTCCTGTTCATTTGAGGCTTCTTTGTTCATAAGCTTTGTGTACAGTTTTTTAGTTCAAATATTTTAACGTGCTGCAGAATTGATTCAGCAGCACTGGAACTTTCTTCGAGAGAGACTTCGGAAATAAGAATAGCATGTAGCACAGAGTCAACCAACAAATGGCCATGTATTGCCCTGGTGATTTCTTTCCTGCTGAGAGGATGGAGGGGGGTCAGTGTTAGGTGCATCGACAGGCTCAAGAACGTGTCTAAGCCCTGAGCCTCCATTATATAGGCAACTCTACCAAGGAAGCTCGTCATGGTGTAGAATCCTCCGTGTTTTGGAACACTATTTGAGAGCTTACTTCCTAGAGTGCAGCAATAATTTCATAATTTTATAAATGGGAAAGGAGAACATTCGCCGTGAAACTTTTTTAGCTTGTTAGGTGGTGGATATATTGAATGACTTTTGTATTTATAGATGGCAAGATATCAAACACGGGCACTACTTCTCCCCCCCCATCCGCTACAATACTACAGGATCTGTATTTTCCGATATACCTGTTTTTGTATTACTAAATAAAAAAGTGCTACTTTATATCTGCTGTTTCGAAGGTTTTGGCCCCCCCCCGAAAAAAATTCCTGCGTACGTGCCTTCGAGGAGTAGTCTAGCCTGGAAGCGGAGTAGAAAATTAATTTTTTGGAAGTCTTCCTCTCCCTATCGACGACAAGCAAAGTGAAAAATTATATTCTTTTGCAACAAAAAATTAACAGAATATATAAAAAATACTGGTCATGTTTCTGGTGTGCATCATACAGGGTGTACGAGTTGTATCTATGTAAATAATTTGTCGTACATCTGTATCAGGGTCTTACGCAGTGCAACCTTGGTGCCTGAACGGGTCGAAGTATTAAATTCTTCTGCATTTCAGGGCAATTCTTATTTAAATTATCAGGTGAAATCTGCTTTATTTGATTACCCCCTCCCCCAAAAACTTTATACATACGAGCCTGATTTGTACAGGGGCATGTTCTGTTATTGTAAATTCATTTTGAAATGCACGTGTAAATTTTGGAGTAGTATATACAAGTATCTTCAGTAGTGTAAATCATCCATTTAATTTTCTGTATTATTCTAAGAAGGGAAGAAAGTTCTAACTTTGAGTAAACAGATGAAGCTGCAGAAGAGAGGAAGAAAGAGAGGGGGGTTATAGGAGAGAATGCCAGAGGAGAACAAAATAAAGAAGACGGAGCATCAAAAGGGGTTAATTTCATTTTCTTTTGACGGATAAGTCCAGATTAAATCTTTAAACATGTCAGGTCTAATATTGTTGATTAGACCTTGTCACCAGTCCGTACAATTTACTAATCGAATCATTTCCATACCTGCAGCATTTATTGGTTAAGTCAAGAAGTCTGAAGTGTTAAGAAAGGTCTACAATTTGTATCCTAATCTTTCCGTCAGAAATCACCTATCGCCTCCTTTTAAGACAGATGAAAAGATTAATCTTTTATTGAATTTTAATCTGTTATTGCAACTGGGCTTGTCAACACTTGTAGAAATACCATATGTCAATCTGTCAGTCAACAATGATCAACGGATATGACGGGAAATTCGAGTAATTTGGATCCTTGTCGTTTTTAGAAAGTCAATTGATAGGGTTGTCAATCGGCTTCGGTAGAAATTTTGCAAAGAAAGAGGGGAAGGCATCAAGGAATTTTTGTAGGAAGGTGCCACTGTTATACCGACCCCAATTTTTTATCTGACAGGCTGAAAACATTAGGGGGAGGGCATCCTAATTCCCTCCATGCATGATGCCCTTGCCGACAACTAAAGTAAATGATAGTAGTTCTCTGGTTGCGATCGACAACGCGCTCACTAGGGGTAAATAAGAATGTTTTGCCGTCTAATGTACCTTTGCTTCTATGGACTAAATGCCTTTTTAGGAACAAATGCACAATCCAGTAACGACACAAATGCATTACTTTCTTGAAAACTGAGAAGCTCAGTATAGAGTTTTTTGATACTTTTAAATCAATTGCCTATCTTAGAGTTTTGATCCATAGTAACTGGGTCTTCCATGGGAAAAATCGGAATTGATGCCACAAAATGACGAAAACGCCATTTTCCTGTTGCACGATCTTTTCGGTCACCTTTAAAGGGCTCTTTTAAATTCTAGGGAACTTAATTTCAGAGGGGAATTATTTGAAGTGGTTGTTTCTCGGAGAGAAATTTTTTGCAAGGAGAGGGGGATTGAAATGAAAAGAAATACCCTTAAAATTTTCTATTAGGGAGGGGGGAGAATATGGTTTGAAATACCGAAAACGATTTTTCAGGCCGCAATCATCAAATTTTTCAAGAGATAAGTTTCATTTTGACGGATATTTCTCTTGGGGAGTGCCCCTCACCCTTTCTGGTTTTTGTACAGGTAACCAGCTGAACAAGGACACAAAATCACGAAAATGTAGGTGGGGCAAGGATTTTGTAAATTTTTAAAATGAAGATACGAAAAAGGTATTTTCAAAATGTTAGAGGGCTGCTGCTTCTTGAATCGTTGGACCTTTACTCGAAAGATTACGACATGTCACTAGGCTTCAATTTTTAAACCATCATTTTTATGAAAGAAAATTGTTTTCACGACAATTGGGCATAACTATGTCTTCATTCCCCTTAGTACACACTTAGTCGAAACGTCTTCTTGTGGAAAGGTTGAAGATTTGGGCATCAAAGCACACTTTTTGAGACTTCAATTTTTGCTCGGTAGTGTTTTAGCCCTATTTAGACCAAGACAAGCTTTGCCACCAAAACTTAACATTCTTGTTGGAATGATTCCACTCCCAAAATTTGTTTGAAAAGATATCCCAAATTAAAAATATAAATAAATAAAACAAGCTAAAAAACAAAGCAGAAAACGAATTAACACGCATCTATGATCATCCACCTTGGGAATAATACTCTGGAAAAACTCTTTTTTATTTTAAAGAAAGACGTGTTGGCAGACAATAGAAAAATTTGCAAAAATGCTCAGATGTTATTTTTTTTTATTCCAAACTAAAAATGAATAAATTTGGAGATTTTTTTTTTTTTTTATGGGCCTGGACAAATTGCCTATTGCTACTTATCGCCATAGACAAAAAGTTATCTGCCGAAGAAAAATGTCCTAATCTACCTCCATATGGATGAACTGAAAGTATCTCTAGTAGAGATACTGGAAGTATCTTCCCAGACAAACTTTCTTTGACATTTAAAAGAAAATAGTAGAGCCAGGTATGTAAAATTCTTGAAAGTCAACTCAGGTGCCACTTCCTGAAAGTCTGTGAAGACCTCTAGAAAGAAGTTCAGCCAACAATTGTTTGTTTAGTGCTTTAGCTGGTAACTAACGGCTAAAATTCAGAATTAAATCATCCATACTGACACAAATTGCACATCTGAACCAATTCAGCCTATCAAATAAGTCACTTCCTTCTATATATTCAATTTGATGCCTACAAATACCTATACCTACCTACTAAGAGTGTTGCTACTACTAACAACAAGCCTCTTGAGGCTTACTTAACCAATAACACTCCTGCTCCACACCCAGTCTGCTCAAAGCTTCACTCTTTACCACCTCCCTGTAAAGTCCAGTTTCCTATAAATTTAACGCCTTTTCCCATACTATTTGGTGGCAATCTGCGTTTCATTTGGTTTTGTATGATTTTTGATACCTTGAATCTGGTCAGTGTGATCTGACACAAGTTAGCGTGGCCCAACGAACTAAATCTTACACCGCGTAAGACCTAGGTGATGATCTAAGGACAAGACATATCATCAGCTAGAAAAGAAAGATTTTTCAAAAGGGTAAACTGTGGAAGTATTATTTTTGTTTATAATCAAAACAGTGAATTGTTATCAACGTACGTTTAATCTCAATGTGTTTTTTTTTTTAAGTTGTACCTACCTTAGGAAATAGTTTTTATTAAAGATTAATCAAGCTCATCTTTTGGTAAAAGAATACGTATGGGATTTTGTATTTTCAGCTAAATTTGGTTGCTGCAAAGCTGCAACTCAGTAAAATAGAATAGTCATAAAAATTATAGAAGAGTTTACTTAAATTCTGAAAGATGAATGTGAACTATCACTTCCATTATTCCTGCTTCCACTCTCTTACCAAAGAGCCTAGCAAAAAAAAAGCCCTTTTGGAGTGCCGGCATCCAGGGATCGAGTCCCATAACCCCAGTGTTTGATTAAGCGGTGTGTTATCCCTTCCTTTCTCTAAGAATCTCATATCATATCTGATCTGCCTTACCTAAACTTCCCGGACACAATCTGGATTAGATTGGAACACATGCTTATCCAGTCACTTGTTACTCGCTTGTCCTGTCCTTTCAGGGGGTTACTGGGTGCAAGTCATTCTGGTAGATATCTGTGATTTTTAAGGGTAGCAATCCTCCTAATTTTACACGTCATTTTTATCTGAAACACCGAGGCTGTTTCAGGGTAACAAGGATGTCTTATACCCTATCCGCCTTACTTAAATATCCCGGATGCAATCTAAAGTAGTCACTTGTTACTCGCTTGCTCTGCTCTTTCAGGGGTTATTGGGTGCAAGTTATTCTGGTAGATATCCCTGATTTTGAAGCTAGCAATCCTCATAATTTTACACGTGATTTTATCTGAAACGCCGAGGCCAAGCAATGCTGGTTAGCGGATGTACACCAATGTTGAAGACGAAGTTTGGAATCAGAAATTAACATATCGTATATCATCTTATATAATCCAACTAAGTTTGTAGATAACAGCAGCTGAGCGTAAAAGAGTTCTCCTTGCGCTTTTGCTTCTTGGACTCATGAGTCGTTCTGAACCGCACGTTACCGACAGATCTGAGCTTTATCCTGGTATCCTCACTACGCAATGAATGGCAGAATTAAATAAAAATTGTATTTTTTTACTTTTAACAGGTATTCTGGTCTTGTTCGTAGCGATTTTCTGTAATTATTGTTTTAAAGGAAAGATTGTCACAATCCTGTTTATGTTATGGTACGTTCTGGGTACATTTTTGAGAATTTATGAAGAAGTAAAATCGTCGACACGTGCTTTCTAAGGCAAGAGTAGTGCCAGTAGCCGTGTACAATAAAATAGAATCTCAACCAAATAGGTTGGTAAAGGTAGGTCATCAAGATTCGATTACTGTGAGTCGATCTTGTCAATTGTCCCCATTGCCGAGAAGGGTTAGAATCCTAAGACTTAGGGGCGATTCTAAAATCACTGTTAACTCGAATTTTGAATACCAAACTCTCATGAAGAAAATGTTTTGCCGTGTTAGAAGCGGGGATAAGGTTCCTAAATTCGACCTCAGTGGAGCATATTTCCAAGTTCAACTAGACCTCGAGTGGAAAAAGCTAGTAACTATAAGCACTCGTACTTTCTGCTTGCTGACCTGTGCGTTGGTGATGTCCAGGTCGCGCAACACCTGCGATATTTCCACCGCAAATATCACGTGCAACGGCGCGCCGGTGAGCGCGGCATAGTCGGCCGCGGTTTGCAACACACGCGCATTCATATGTCTGTGTTTGGCATCAGAGTGCTTGAAGTCGAGCGCGGCCAGCACCGGCCCTTTGCGTTTGCGCGCGCGCGCAGACTTAGCAGTGGTCAGCAACACCGGCGCTGTACAGCTGCGCAGAATCTGCCAGTCGGTTGGTGTGTACAACAACGTCTTGGTTTTGTGCAGCGATTTGATGACCAGGTCAAATGAGCGCTTTTTTACCGCGTCGGCAACCCAGCCGGCGATGTCGTTCGACCAGACCGTCTTGCCACGCAGCTTGTGCAGTTGCTGATGCGCCTCAGACACTTCACTGGCCAGTAATTGTGTTTGCCAGGTCTTTGTTTTAACCGCCATTTCATGACGAAAGCGGCGACGCTGCTGGCTGTCAAAACTGGCCGAGCTGTCGAACAGTGCATTCCAATAAAAACTTACCAGCTCAGCCTCACCGGCACCCAACTGTTGCAGGTACAAGGTGCTTTCCAAAGCACTTTGCGCATGTTTGGGCTTATCCAGAATGGTCAGTAGCGAAGAAAACTGCATTAAGCATCCCCTGTTAGTTAAACGTCCCGAACATCCTAGCGTTGTGCGCCGGGTATTTGTACTTTGCCTGTCGCCGCCAGCAAGTACATGCGCACCACCGTAAGCCCGGGCGACAATGCGCCAAGCCAGGCCAGGCGCACCAGCTCGTCTGCCTGTTCATCAAACTCCACAACGGTGTCCAGTAATGCCTCCAACCAAACGTCCAGCAAGGCTGGATCAACGCCAAGTTGAGCGTGGACATCGCCCAGGCGCGCCAGCTCTGCGGAGGGAATGCCGGTGACATAGAAGCCAACCAGATCGAATATGGAGCGTTTCAACATGCTGACCTGTTTGACCATGTCCGTGTTTGCGAACATTCGCGCCACCGCGGCATGCTGCATAAACCTGTCGTAAAAAGAGTTAAAAAACTCCTGGTTACCAAGCTCCTGCTCACCTTCCCCTTTATTACATACCGGTTTATCAGTTTGTTGCACGCTAAAAAGGCGGTCAAAACTGGCCTCAAATTGTGGAATTGAGGTCATGCAGCAACGGTACGATGCCGCCACGCCCGCCTGAATATACTAGGGTCTCTAAAATTGTTCTCCCCGGGTAAATCAGTTATCCTGGTTATATATTATGAATAAATTAACCTAAATTATTTAGATAGATACGGCATTTTTTTTTTTTCTAGATTTTACTTCTTTGAATGTTCTAGAAAAACCTGCTAAAGCCTGCTTTCTAATAAAATCTTTGAAATCTTTTAATTTCTTCCCCATAAGACCAAATTGTGTGATACGCACATTGGTTTTGGGTGGGATTGATTGTTGCAGTGTGCAAGGTAACTCTTAATGATTTGCTTTATTCTCAAATTAATTGTCAGCTATTGCAATTTCAGATTTTGAGCGGCTCAAATGGCTGGGAAGAATTTACTTTTTGTTCCTGTTTGTGTATTCTGGGCTAGAATTCACTTTTTCATTTTTGACGCATCTGAAATTTGGGTTCACTCCTCGTGACCAAGGCAAAATGTTCCTTTTCGTCGGAGTTTCAATGGCCTTAGTTCAGGGTGGAATTGGAAGGAGAATCAAGAAGGAACAGCAAACTCGCATTGCTTTACTTGTGAGTATATCTGTCACTATTCCAACCGAGACTTATGCTATAAAGCTTATCCACAAAAACATGGGGTGAAACTACTTAAAAAATTCATATACGATGTTGGGAGTTGATTAGCAGTACCGCCAAACCTATTGTAAGCTGATTTATGATAAGAAGTCGAGCAGAGAAATCCTTGACGCCAGGAATTTCAGAGAGAAATTAAGTGAATATACTTGGAATAAGTCAAGTTGCCCTGTTTCAGTAATGCAACGGTATGCTAGCACTTCAATGGAAAAGCTAGTTATGAAGAAATCCTCTCGGAGTACAAATTCTTTCAGTAGCCTATGTCTTTTGCCAGAACATGGGTGTTCTGGAAAAGTAGTCTAGGCTTTGACTGGACCTCATATTGTCGAGTTAATGCTTATATATTACTAATGATTAACAGAAGAGTCAAATATATGTCTGGAGAGGAAGTCCAGGCCAACTGTCCTCCTTAAGATCTTACAGTTTTAGGGTATTCCATAGCTCCTTTTAATTCTCGCAAAATCTGTCGTGCTTTTTCAGTATTGACGAATTGTTACATTCTGGAATGCTGCTGGACGTTCTGGAAAGCTAATTATAGGAGAAAATCCCTCGCAACTTGAATTATTTTAGTAGCCTGTATATTTTGTCAAAACATATGGCGTCTCCCGCAAAATTCCATGATGTTAGGCCAGCCAAATTTCATCGTCCTAGCTTATCTGGAAGTGCCGAAACTAGCAAAATCAGGACAGACCGACCGACGGAAGTTGCGATCGCTATATGTCAATTGGTTAATACCAAGTGCCATAATTATTGCAGCATCCCCCCAAAGTCCTGACGCAGCTACATATAATCCTTTACTCCACCCCTCCCAACTATTCACACCCATTAATGAGCTTTAATCTAAGGACTTAATCTAATCTTAATCTTTAATCTAAGGTAACTTTCATGTTTTGAGAATCAACAATATGCAATCAGATTCCATACTCAAAATATCTTGTAAATTAGCCTTTGATAAAGGGCTCAAATGACGGAGGAAAAAACGTCAATTTGGCCTAATTCTTAAATTACTTTCCTATATTAACCAAATTCAAAATGGGCAAGACAAATTTCAAAAAAATCACTTAATCCATTGATCTGTCATTAGGATGACATTGATATTTCTGTGATTAGGATGACGTTTCAATTTACAACCATTTATGCGAGTAAGACTATCAGTGATCATTTTTCTAGCAAAAAACAAGAAGCAAAATTCTACATTTTTGTATATAGGAGCTTAAAAGTTTTACAGAAGGGTTCTCTGATATGCTGAATTTGATCTGTGTGATTTTCATTTGGATTCCTTGACTTTTAGGGGGTGTTCTCAAAAACCAGGCAATTTTTCTCAGGCTCTTTGTAACGCTAAACTTGACGAATCTTATATATTTAGAATCAGTATAAAAAGCCAATTCTTTTGATGTGTCTATTGATATCAAAATTGTGTTTTTACAATTTTGGTTACTATTGAGCTGAGTCGCTCCTTACTTACAGTTCATTACCCTGAACTGTTTGAAAAGGAGGATATTTTATCCTGTGTGATAAATGTCACATAACACCTATAAAATTAATTTTATCTGTCATAAGCATTACCTCACTATAACTGACCCGCTTTCTTCAACACTAGGAGGAAGTCCAGCTGAATAGATATCACCATTTCTCTCTTCAAATTTGTGAGTTTTCTTTTTTCTGTACTTCCTTTCTGCATCAATTTCTTTAACTCTTCTCTCTTCTTCCAGCCTTTCTTCCTCTTCAATCTTGGCCTTTTCTTCTTTCTTTTGTTTTTCTTCTTGGTATGCTTTATATAATCGAGGAGTAGATACAATAAATTTTGCTGTCCAAATACAAAGACGAATACACAGAAACGGAACCAAATCGAATGCCTTATTATTCTCCCTATAAAATTTACTTCCTTCGAATAGCCCAATTTTTTTAAAGGTTGAAATCCTCCTTGGTCAAATAAACTTTAATTCATCAGACATAAACCGGCTATTTCAAATCGCTTAACTTGAACATACGTTCGCCTCTATATCAGCCGTTATAAATTATCAAGTCGTAATTTAAAGTATCATCCCTTTGTTTTAAAGAATAGCAAGAATGGAATAACATTTGAAACCCCTATAAATAAGAGAGGACCCAATTTAGTCCAGTTCTACTAGACTAGATAGACAAAAAAAGAACAATTTTACAAGGTATTGCAACATTACGTACTTTTAGAGCAAGCTCTGATATTTAGAAAAACTGCTAATTTGACTGAAGGCTATGGATTGGCTAAAGTTCAGAGAAAGGGTGGAACAAAAAGTCATTAAACAAATCAAAGATAAGTAACCAAACAAATGTAAGATACAAATCTGAGAGAAATGGGGTCGTTTTTTGTTTGTCAAGTTTGGAGGCAGAAAGAAGAGGGTCTTAGGTAAAAAAATATTCTTTACCTACCTTCAACAGCCACCTGTCTCCTCTTAATTCTTCAAGTTTTAACTTGAGCATAATATTATTAAACCTTTTCATGTCAAATCAAGACACACAAATTTTGTATTTGAGCTAAGTTGTCAGTTAATATATATCTCTCCCTCTAACTTTAGTTAGAGCCGTATATTACCCTTTGAAGATCTAAGCCTTTGGTTTATTACAGCATTAAATCTCTAAGATAATTTAAAGTCGTCTTTGGATTTACTCCAACTTAGTCTTTTGATTAAGGTATTTTATTAAGCTCCAATGTGATCATAAGAAAGCTGTGATTTCCTTTAAGTAACTCAAGGTTCTTTTTAGATTTTACTTCAATTCGGTTGTGGGTTTTATATTTTTCTCTTTTTTTTTGTTAAGGCCAAGTCAGCCAACTATATAGCATTAGTGAAAGATATCTCAACCTGAAAATTGATTGATCTTTGTCAAAACCCAAAATTACTGTTAATTGTACAGTAGTGAGAATTAACTGAGAACAATCAGTTGCTAAAGTGGCAGGTAACTCGTCACAAGGAATAGAAAGCTTTTGGAACTTAGTGTCCCTCTAGCTAGGTGTCTCTGGGAACTTAAAGCTTAGGGTCTATAATAAATCCCACGCATAATTGAAATTTTCTTGATACTGGTTTTGTCTACCTCCAGCTAATGTCTAACCCAACCGTCTTCGAGGGTGTTTTTCAAAAGTGTCAAATCGTCAGCAAAGCCAACATCGCTTTGAAAAGCGGCTTTGAAGTCGATAAAGCCCGTGTACGCCTTCTTTTGAAACTCCTATGTCTTTTGTAATCACTTGCCGCAGAGTGAATATCTGTTCGCTTGTGGAACGACCGGGCATGAATCCTGCTCGTGCGATTCTTCGGGCGAGTCAGGTATGTAAGTCAAGGCTGTATTATATATTATTTTCATCATTATCGAAACAAATCCGAAAATACAAAAAAATTACCTGAATACGACGAAGTCTCACGAGAATATGAGGGAGCCTCACGAGAATATGAGGGTGCTTCGCGAGTAGGTCTTGACATAGTACTACCACGTCCTCTCTGAGAAAAACCTCCTCCTCTGCCTCCCATTCCACCACGAGGAGCTCCACGACTTTGTCTATGAGGAGGACCACCCCAACGACTTCGACCTGAAATGATACACTTTTAGATTCTAAGTGACATACACGGTGCCAGATATAAAGCAAGATAATATTACTAAACGCAATGGCAAATAGAGTTGTGCCAAATGTAGTTCCCGATCATGGGGGAAGGCTCAAAATCAAAGAAAAGCAAATTTTCAGACTATTATTTTCAGAAAGCCCTTTAGACTAACTTCGGCAGATAAGGTCTCCTTCTACCTCCTAAAGTCAAGTAGGCCACAATAAGTGTTTTTATCGGGATAGGCAAAATCTAAATTTCGACGGAAGTTTCATTTAAAAAAAAAGCCAATAATTTCCATTTTGCACACCGCTGACACAATTAACACGCATTTTTTCATTTATCACTTAAAGTACCAAGGACATCAAAATAGAAACATTTATTTATCCCTTTTGCCTTTCTTTGGTCTATTCATCATTGAAAACCACAATTTTCTAAAATTTCTCTTTTGTTTGTTTGGAAATTATAAAGTTACTAGGATATTACCACATTTCCATCTGTGTCGCCTCGTTAAACAACGAAAATAAATAAGCAAAACTGATTAGTTAGATTTGACAACGCTTTTTATCCCCAATATCCCAACAATAAAGTTTCCTTGATTCCCAAAGACAACTACCCCTTCAAAAGAAGACTATATCTTATTAAGTTGCTTATTACCACATGTTTTTACCTTATTTTTAGCTGATTTCTTAACCATATTTGTTTTTTGTTTTTTTTATTTATCCTCAATTGCTCCGCCAGGATTTCCAGTCGGCGCTCTTGTTCTTTCTTACCCCGCTTAAGGTTTAATCTTCGTCTATGGACTTCGGGATTCTGATCATAAGGGCGGTCGGCCCGGTCGACGCCGGCGAATACGGCCTGTAAACGATAGTAATCCATTTGTTGGATCGGATCGAATTTATGATCGTGGCATCGGGCGCATTGGGCTGTTAGACTGGTAAAGGTTGACATAGCGGAGGTCAGCATATCGTCTCGATCGAGGTTTCGTACAATACGTTTGTCAACCGTACCATTTTTAACCTCGACATG
>JAAAKM020073195.1:103726579-103742901 GCA_010016025.2 Alatinidae sp. Z8VKAUB7J3
CATGCCCCACAAAATCCCAGGGACCGGCCGCCAGGAAACCCAGCGCAACCGTCGATTGAGGATCGTTCGGATAGAGAACGTCGCCGGCAATCTGATCTTCGATGAAACGGCTATAGGGAATATCTTTATTGAATGCTTCGATTACATAGTCGCGATAAGGCCAGGCGTTGGGACGGCGTTTGTCTTTATCATAGCCATGCGTTTCGCCGTAGTGAACGACGTCGAGCCAGTGCCGGGCCCAACGTTCGCCGTAACGAGGCGAGGCGAGTAAGCGATCTACGACTTTTTCATAGGCGTCGGGAGAGGCGTCGGCCAGAAAGTCGACTACCTCTTCCGGCGTGGGAGGCAGGCCGTGCAAATCGAATGTCAGGCGACGTATCAAAGTGCGTTTATCTGCCTGGGGCGAGTATTTCAGGCCCTGTTTTTTTTGAGCGGCTAAAATAAACGGATCGATCGGATTTTGCGACCAGGCCTTATTTCGGATTTTTGGCGGCGTCTGTTCCCGAATGGGTTCAAAAGACCAGTGATTTTCCCATTTCAGGCCGCCTTTAATCCACTGTTTAAGGTTTTGAATTTCTTCTTGCGCTAAACGCTTTGGGAAATCTGGAGGCGGCATCATAAAATCCGGATCATTAGAAGAAATGCGTTTGATGATTTCGCTTTTTGAAAACTTGTTTTGAGCGACGGCCGTATTGCCCGATTCCAGGGTTTCGAAAAAAGCTTCTCTACGGTCTAGTCTCAAACCAGCTTCTCGTTTAGCTTCGTCCGGGCCGTGGCAGGCGTAACATTTGTCCGCCAAGATCGGGCGGATCTCCCGGTTGGTCGAATGGTCCCCTGGCAGCGTTGGGAGGGTTGATCCTGCCGGCACTGGCGCTGGCCCTATCCGAGGCGGCGATCCTGTCGCGGGTTGCGCCTATAAAACTTCCATAATTCCGAAAAACCTGATAAAAAATGTTGGAAATCTTGGATGAAATAATAAAAAAAAGGAAAAACCCCTTCTCGCCAGAGGGCAGGATACCCCTCCTTGACAGGTATCCTGCGTCTGTCTTCTGAAAAGCAGTAATACTAGTAGTTGTTGTATTAGTAGTATCAATAGTGGCAATAGTAGTATGCATATATTGCCTTTTTGTCTGTTATACATCGGCTTTATCATACTCTAGAAGTTTTAGCTTAATGTTCTAAACTGTTTTTTAGGATATTGCAGATGCGTGCTTTTGAAAATCTTTATGCACTTATTGGTTTTTTCTTTATTTTTTTTCTACTTTTCCTCCAATATTTCTTGAAATTTTCACTTTAATATCCCTTGCTTTTGTAGTAGTCACAATAGAAGCAGTAGCAGTTGTGGTGGTAGTAATGGTAGTTTTAGCAGCATTAGCTATAGCAGTAGCGTGGAAATATTTCTTTTTGGTAATCGGTAACTGGAAGTTATTACTCAATACCCGAATCTATTTTTGTCTATTCGAAGCTGCATCAGATATGATGCATTATCATAAAAATGATAATGCATTGAAGCCTTGTGGCTCGTTTGCTATAAACAACACTGTAACTTTACCCCTGACCTCATGAAATCTCTTGAGGGCCAAGGCATATCATCCTCCTCAAATACGCTACTTCATACTCTATCTAGAAGCTCTTATTCCCGTCTTCTAGTTCTCATTTCCTCGATAGACTTTTCCAAAATTTCTTGATATGCTATCTTGGTTAGTATACCCAAATCTACAAATCACAGCAATAACATAAGAATAAATATAGACAGACCGGCGGGTGTCTATATCGGTAGATCGGTGTCTTTCGGTAGGGTGTGCCACCCTACCGAAAGGCATGGTGACATACTGGCGTGCTAACACTGTTCTCCATGCCGCCACGTCTTTCATCAGTGGCATGCTGCCGTTGAATCGGCACGGTGTCGGGATCCATCCAATGGTCTCCGCTCTAAAAATTTAATTTTTGGATATAACTTACACAAAGAGAGTTTAATTTCCGCTTGAATTGCTCCATATTTATCATACAACATCCTTCCATTATTAATTAGCCTAACTAACGTTTGCCTGATCAGTTTCCAAAATGTCGTGTCACTTTTTTTTCCTAAAGATTCGTTTCTTTCTTTAAGAAATTTTCTTAGATGGCAGTTTATGAGAACGACTATAAGCCATATAATGTATTCAAAATCTTCTTGAATGAAACTTTTTCCTTATTCCCGTCAACCACTGAATTTTTACATTTCCCCCGTAAATTGAAAACTTCTAAAGCATAAGGAAATCACCTTCTAAAAACAGAGCAACATCCTCGAAGCATTTTATATATAATTCTTAAGTTTTGACACTGCCCTTTATAATTTGAAAAAACATTCGCTCTATTTTAGTATATATCGGCTTTAATTTTATTTTTTCTTATTTTTGAAAAGAATGGAGAATTTAAAACATTTCTTGAATGAGCCCTCCCTTATTTCCTGAGATGAAATTAAAATTGACCGCTTGAGGCATCCATGCAGCCCCCGTCAGTATCACTTGAGTGTTTCCCGACGTTTGTATATCTAAATTTTATTTTTGACGGATTTTTTATTTTTTACTATGTTTTGGTATTAATTTCGGGAAATTCCCGATATGTGCTACTCTATCGCTGGTCCGTGGTATTTTTTGACACCCCTCATTCTTTTCAGACATCTTCTTAATAAAGATAATGGTTTAATTCCATTTGTTCGCACTTGTGTAATCTAACCCCTTCGTGGTGGCCAAAACCACTTCATACCATCATGACACTAGGCGGATAGCCTGTGGCATCCATGTGGCACACAATATCACTTCTAAAGCTTTTTTAGCTATTTTTATACAAAAATATGCTTATAAACTAAAATTAACCATTTTTATTTATTTGAACAGTGATAATTTACCATTCCATCGTTAGAATCTAATAGTGAAAGGCAATTCCTGCCACTCTAACGCTATGACTTCCCGTGGGATCCCTGTGATGCATATTATCATACCTAAGACATTTTCGCGCCTTTTCCTACAAAAATAACCGTATAAACTAGACTCTATCGCTTAAACTTAAAGGAAAAGACCCAATAGCGTTTTTTCTGATAACTTGCGGAAATTGACCCCAGCTTCAAACAGTGTGCCTGGCTACTGACAACCTGTGGCATCCATCATCATAATTCAGGAGTTTTCTGACGTTGTATATCCCGATAGATATTTTTATTTGAAGAGTAGGAACTTACCATTCATTATTAGATTGTGATAACCTATGGTAATTTCCGTCACCGTGGTAATCTGTGCCTGACTGACCCGTTGCATCATTTGGAAATTTTTATGGAAACAGACCTTTTTTAACCAGGGCTAAACAATTGTGATTGTGTGGTATCATAAAATATGGGTATTAATTCAATGTATGTCTCCTAAACTAAATACTATTTTAACTAAACTTGAATTCTTTTACATTAAGAAAATTTCAACCTATTGGTTTTCAAAGTATCTTCTAGCTTAACTGCCCTCCCCTCCAATGCATGTACATGTAAACAAAATTATACGAATATAGGACGACACACACAGTTTTTTTAATAACGTTAATGCAAGAAGTTGTTCTCTATTCATCTTATGCATAAAACTATGAATGAAAAAGACTCGTGCTCCACGGGGTTAGACCTCTGATTGGCTTATGTGACGTTGGTAGAATGTTAACCGTCCAGTGTGTAACCCTGGGTTCCCACTACTACGATTTACGAATTGAAAGAAGGGTTATAGAACCACAAAATGCAAGAAACTGAGAAACTAATAAAAAAAAAATTCAGAATTTCTTATGTTCTTTTAATCCAAGATTCTAATCGTAAACACCTAGGGGGATATTTCAAAGGCAATGAACATACAAGGTAAAAATTATATTTTTAATTAGGCAAAGCTGGCCTAGGCTAAAACAGGTTAGCCCTTTGAACATTATTCTTGGCATCTAGAACTTGATTTAGTCTATTCCTATTCATCTGCTGTTTAAATAACCCAGAATGTTATTTGCACTTAAAAGGCTGCAGTGAATATTTTACAATTTTTCTGTATCCGCTATCCATGAGCCATTTTGTGTTAAAAAAAAAAGTCGCATCAATGGGACCCAAGGGAAAACGCTACAAAACTTTAGAGCGGAAACGGTCAAAAAATTCGATCGGCAAAAAAGACCAAGTATGTTTCCGACCTGAATAATCGGATCTGTAAAATCAAAAATAAGCGAATGCCAATCTCGCTAAATACCTGTTTTCTAGGACAGTATTCTAATTGAATTGTCGCAGTGCTTATTGAAAAAAAAGAAGAAATCACCAGTGCTACAACACAAACACAGAAACAAACACACACCATACAACCAAACATAGAAAATATAAACTATAAAAAATAATAATAAATAGTAAATATGTCTAGCTTAGGTGAAATTTTCGAACGGGTAATTATGCATAAATTCAATAGTGAGTGAGTGGATTTCTCTTCGGCAATTTGGTTTTTATAATGGTAAAATCACAATAGATACAGTATATAATATAATAACCTTAGTTAAGAATAATAAGAAGAGAGATTTGTATACTTTAGGTTTATTTTTTGACAGTCAGCAATAGATATTTCTAATTTAGCTGTTAATTCATCGATTTTCAGCTTAGCAGCGTCTAAATCTAATTGTAGATTAACCTCAGAGGAATACCTAGTCGCTATTTCAGAAGCTTGATCTGCGTATTTCGCTAAAGTTCCGGCTAATTTCTCTTCAACATCGACTAATTTTTTATTCGCAGCATCAGCTGCTACTTTATACGTACTCATCTCTTCTGCCTGTTTAACAATCGTTCTATTCAAAACTTCGATTTGCGTTTTCAGAGAAGTTACCGATTCTTCGACTGAAGGTTCGAGTTGTTTTGGAGCCTCGGTTTGTTTTAATGGCACTTTGTTCTTTTTATTACCTTTCTTGTTTGGACGACGACTTGTATTTGGACTGGTTGGACTAGTCGGTACCTCAGGTTGCTGAAATAAAAATGCCATTAAGTATTTCTATTTTAACAGCGAGGAATTCGTAAAGAGATACACATGTAATGTTCTTTAAAGCTTAAAGGGGGTATCTTGAATTTCCTTTGTCCTGAACTTTTCCATGTTAAGACCCACTCTTGACAAGAATTGAATTAACACCAAAGTTTAGCTAATTCCATGTTCTCGAACCAGTTAAATCCAAAGCTAGTCACAATAGACATTAACTAGAATACAAAACATGATTTTATCCTCAAAAGATAACCCTAATTACCTAACCAGCTTGTCAACAAAGTAAGACCTTGGGAAATCCCTTGTTGGTTAATTACTTACATAGCTGTCGAATACTGTTGTTGTTGATTTAGGACAAGGAGTAGAGAGGAAAAGCATGGCCTTAGAAGTGTCTTTATAAGGTGAGAAATCAATATTTGTAGAACACCTACTTGTATAACGATTGGAACCAATACTGATGTAAGACATAGATAACGAAATATACTCTGATCTCACCAACACTTGATTTTGACATTCTTTTACTTAACAATGTTAAATATAGTTTTAGAATATTGTCATTTAAAAGCTTCCATGACCTGCAACAGTCAAAATACCATCCCCCCCTCCACCTAAAATAGCTGTATGTGATGCTCAGAGAAGTTTGCCAATCACCAGTCAAAAAAAATCGTGCCGAGGAATCACAAGAGCAACGTGAAAACAGGCTTGCGGCTCAAAGAGAAATTACCGAAAAAAATCATGCCGAGGAATCACAAGAACAACGTGAAAACAGGCTTGCGGCTCAAAGAGATAATGCCAAAAGAAAGCACCTCATATACGAAATAATTTTTGTCCGTTTCAAGTTTTAATATCGCTTCCTGCTTTCAGTTGAAATAACTAGTTTTTTTAATCTAGTTCTATACAAAATTGATTATAAAATTGATAAAACTGCAGAGAATTTGTTTAAGATACATTCCTTCTCTCTGGGATTTTCTGAGCGGAAACTTAACAAGATTCAAGGGCAGCCCTAAGGAATGTGTTTTCTCACTTATCTTCTTAGCCTTTTCATGAGTTGGTAAATTTCATACGTACAGCTTTGATATTAATAAATAATTTACAGCTGTGAAAGCTCTCTGTCTGAACAGCAGAGGTAAACAAGATATTACCATAACATGGACCCGATCAAAGAAATGGAAGAGATCTCACCATTATATAATACAGTACAAAAGATATATGAAACTCACAGACGAATGGCAGAGTGGCGTCAGCAAAAAGGAAGTTTTCACTGTTACCAATTCAGATCCAGGCACACAGTACTTTTTCAAGGTCGCTGTTTGGACCAGTGAGGGACTAAGCAGATACAGCAACGTTCTAGCTGTCAAAACTCTGGGATGTAAGTACCGATTTTTGAAGCACTTTTTTGTTAATTGAATTTTGATCAAATTTAAAGTTACAAAAAGAAAATATGACATGAAAAGCGTGTTAAATAAGCTTAAATCTTATTTTCAAAGCTTCGTTCAAGCTTTTCAAACAAAGCTTTCCAAAGCTTTCTTCTACATAATCCCAATTCTTCGTTCAGTCTCAAATTAAAAAAAAAAGTTATTTCTGTGAAGGATGGCAGAATGGCCAAAGATCATTTCTTGGCGGCCAACCTTCTACGGCTGAACGGTTCTTTCAGAAAGGCGAGAATTTGACATTGTAAGGAATGTTTTAAGAGAAATGGGAACGTCTTAAGAAGGTGTAAAGAGGGAGGCTTTGAAGAGATTAGGATTGGGGTGGAGCATGCGTAGATGTCTTAGCCTTAGGTGGTTTGGTTCTGCAATGAAATGATAGTGGTAGTAAAAGTAGTGAAAATGAAATCTGATTATTTGAAGTGGTTAAAGAGAAACATTTAGATAAGCGCAATCACTTCATTTCAAAAAATGCGAATTATATTTTCTATAAAAAGGCCATCACGATACAACTATGTAGTTTTTATTGTAATGGGTGCTGCACCTCAAAATGAGAAACCAAGGTTTCTCATGAGAGAAACCTTCACTAATGCCTAACTGGAAAAGATTTTTTTCAGAGGGTAAGGGGGCTGGGGTTTACATTTGTCACTCTTTTGGACGATCTTTTATCTTATATTATATTACAGAATAGAAACTGTGCCCCCTCTTTATAATGGTTGGTTGAAGCGATTTAATCTGACTAATACCCCAAATAATGAGACCTGTCAACTTCAGTCAAATTAAGGCCCATCCGCAATGAGGTTTTACTAGTATTAAATTCTGCTTAATTTGAGCCCATCAGATTTTTCGTTGGATCTTTTGATTGGCTGAAAAATTACACGGAAAATTCTGATTGGCTTAAATTAGCCCTAGCTGAACATTAGTAAAATTTCATCGTGAATGGACAATAAATAGAAACACATTTATATTCCTTCATAGACTATATGACTGCAGTATGGATACGCAGTCTGTTCCAGACTGATTTTTTCCCAATCTTACTTAGAAGAGGTTGACATGTCACAGGAAAGATCTTGAAGAGACAACACCCCTATCTCCTTTCTCTTTGTATGTAAGAATCTGTAGCGAAGCGCACAAATTATAGGAATATAATCCTACCTAGAGTCAGGATGGGCTATCAAATTTCTTTGAGCAATCGATTACCTGGATATCTGATTTACGCTATGAAACGTCATTCCCGCAGACATTGTCTATCAGATATTCCATAAAAAAAATATGTCTGCAGGGCAAGCTTCAGTCACCTATAAATCTGAACGTCTGACATTTAGATATTGTGAAATACTTTGTATCTAAGCAAGACATGAACTACGAAATTAGGAAAAAAAAATAGCCAATTTTAGTTAGAATAAAACTGGTATTTACCGTAGTGATTAAATCAAAGGGTTAGATGCTTGTTCATTCATTTAGACAGATGATGGATATTGTGAAATACTTTGTGCAAAAGCAAGACGTTAACTAGGACAATGGAACATTTTTTAGCAAATTTCAGTTCCAATAAAACTGGTGTTTATTGTAATGAGAAAATTAAGGGTTAGACACCTGCTTATTCATTTAAGCAAAGAGCAAAGGAGGCGAAACACCTTTATCGAAGTGAGACATGAACTAGGAAAGTGGAAAATCTAAAAAAAAAAAATTGTTAATTTTAGCTGGGATAACAGTAGTATTTACCGTAGCAAGAAAATCAGAGGGTTAGGCGCTAGCTCATTCATGTATATAGAGGATGAAGATTGAGAAAAACTTTGGATCCAAACAAGACATGAACAAGTAGCTTTTAAGGCAACATTATTATTAACAATAAAACGTAATATAAAACTTCTCTGGACCTTTAAAATTTTCTACTGCAGGCGTTAAATCTTTGAAAATATGTGTCCACGAGTATAGACTTGATGGAGTCAGCTTCAGGAAAACTATTTTATTGGTAGAATGAATCTAAAAAAAAAATTTACTGCAACAATATAGGCAAGGGTCAAAAATCGACTCTATTTCGAAATGAAATTGGACTTTCGAAACGTTTGAGGAGGGTTGAACAGGATAAAAGTGAAGAAAAGAGAAACAAAATGAAAGTTATATATTAAAAAAATTCTTAGAATCCATCATAAAAGGCAACTGGATTCAAAATAGTGTTCTTTTACAAAGAAGTGAGTATTAGCAAAATTTCTTTAATTACATCTCAAAGGATAGAGAACTACTGACCTACTTTTTAGGACCAAATGGGTTTTCATTGCAAACTGGCAATAGCCCTTGTTCAAGATTGTTGAAGACATTGCAGTCTTTAAGCAGTCAATTGAGGAAATTAGTAGTAGGTCTAACCTTCTATTAACTATCAGATTGAGCTGGTCATCATAATTTTATAAATACTTCAGATTAAATAAAATACCCTTGTTCCCTAAATTTCACTGGAAAATGAACCACATTTAGATTCAATTGAAATTCCATTTTATTTTGTTGTATTTCCAATATTTGAACGTCTGTAGCATTTTCGTTTCTCCTATTTGCATACATGAAGCTTCAGGAGTACATCATTGTCCAGCAGGACCACAAAAAAACAAGACAACGAAAAAAACTTTATCGCTAGCTTTAGCAGATAAGCAAAACTATTAGGTAGTAAATGATAAGCAAGTTGAGTCAATAGGCAAATACAATCTTATATACTAAGACAGCAAATATAAATAAATAACAATGATCTGATATCTGAGAGGCTTTATTATGCTAGAAATTAACGTTAGAAATTACATAATAAAAACAAGTCTTTTTTAACTACAGTGTAAGGGGCAACGTTAAAACTTAAAATGAACAGATATTATTCCAATATAAAAGGGGTTGTCCCCTCCTTTACACTAGTTTTTTTTTTTGTAGATTTGTGAGAAAGAGTCAAACTTTAGCGTAAAGAATGGGGCGTTTAGGAGGGGACAACCCCTTTCATATAAAAAATAATTTCTGGTCGTTTGAAGTTTTAATGTTGCTCCTTACTTGCAGTTTAAAAAGGTTGCGTCCTTGAGGGCGGTGGTGACGATGCCTTTGTTCAAATCGAAACGGCTAACGGCGATGACGAGAGCGATCCGCTGTACGATGAAGCCGTGGAGTTTGTTTTAGAAAGTCGGCGTGCGTCGATAAGCTCGGTACAGCGTAAGTTGCGCATTGGCTACAACCGCGCAGCACGTCTTAATGAAGCAATGGAGATGGCAGGTTTGGTCAGCGAGATGGGCAGCAATGGTAGTCGGGAAGTGTTGGTGCCAAAACGTGACTAATGTGCTGCGAGTTGTGTGCTTTTTGGCGCTGAGCTTGGCGCAAATTGGCTAAACCGTCGAGAAAGGCGTTGGCCGCCGCATAGTTTCCCTGACCTGGATTGCCCACCATGGCGCTGATCGACGAAAAGAGCACGAAATAATCCAAATCAAGATTCTTGGTGAGCTCATGTAAATGCCAAGCGCCGAGCATTTTTGCCCGTAAGGCCAGTTGAAATTGGTCTTTGGTCTGGGTTTCAAAGAGCCCATCGGCCAAAACACCAGCGGTATGGAAGATGCCTTTGATGACTTTATCCTGGTCTTCGAGGTTCGAAAACAGGGACCTGAGCGACGGTTTGTCTGAGATATCCAAGCTATGGTACTCAACCACTGCATCGCGTTTTCTCAGCTTTTCAAGCCAGTGACCATCTTGAGTTTTTGGCTTACTTCTGCCGATCAATACCAAGTCACGGCCGCCCCAGGCGACCAATTGTTCTGCCAATTGTTTGCCCAAAGAACCCAAACCGCCGGTAATGATATAGGTATGATCCGCAGAGAGGGCAGGCGTTGATTTCGCCTTAAGAGGAGCGGCAACCAAAGATTGTGCAAATACGGATTGGTTGGAGACAGATACCAGCCCATTTTCTCTCCGATTTTGCATGGCCGTCATCAGTTCGGTTGCCATGGCCTCCGGTTCGTTGGCCTGAACATCGATTACACCGCCAAATCGGTCACCCAGCTCTCTGGCCAATACACGGCCCAATCCCCAAAGGCAGCTCGAAGAAAGGCTTTCAGGTTCAGCTTCGGTTTGAAGAGTTCTTAAACCTTTGGTGACAATCCAGAATCTAGTCTTGGTCTCAGCTGACTGTGTGAAACCTAGACCGTCTTTGAGCAAGGTCCACGGTGTATTATCACCTTCGATCCAATCTTGGATGGATAGCGGGTTCAAGCCAGAAAAAAGCACACATTCCTGTGGCTCGGTATTTGCGAAGAGAGCAGCTGTGGCTACAAAGAATAAAATGTTTTAAGTTGACTGTAGTACAATTATAATAAACGTGAAACATGGTCCTAAAGGAACGTGAAGCTAAACATCGGTCAACTCAGTAAATACAGCCATAGAGTAGCCATAATTGCAGTTCAAGAACAGCAATTAAAAAAACATTTTAACTCATTTTAATTTAGCACACAAAGCAAAACACAAGTCAACTCGTTAGATGAAACAAAATCAGTAAAAACAGCAACAGTTATATCTTAGGAACAGTGGCCCCCATCACGCCCTTCAAAAGAAAACCGTTCAATATATGTAACTTAACACATCCAATGCAACCTCAAATCAGCAGACGCTATTCAAGAACTTCATCGCAAAAAGTAAAAGGAGAAAACATGCACTCTTCCTTTTCCAAGATATTCACAATCAGATATTGTTAACGTAAAAATTCGCAAATAAGAATAAGCTAGTGTTAAAGTCTAGATTCTATTATTAATTTAGTCTAGAATCTAGACTAGAGCAAGCTAGAGCCAGAGGCTTAGTTCAGTTTGCTTAAACTTTTCTGAAATCAATTAGTCAATCGACGGTTTCACAAACTCTTGATTCAGGCATCGTTTTCAAGAAAAATCATAAATTATTTGAAATTGAGCTAAGAAATAGTAAGAAAACTCCAAATTATGTTAAATTTTATTTACATTGAATGTTACTGAACAAAATTTAGTTATTTTTGAAGAAAATCAGGCTAGAGTTACAGGAAGCTTAATATAATTTTCAAGTTTTGAGCACAGGGAATTCTGTTTCTTCTTAAAGAATAGTGTAAATTACAACGACATTTGAGAGAACTTGTAGGAATGTCTATTAGAGAGCTTTATCATCAGTTCTAAACTGCATCAAAAAGACCTAAATAGTGAACAGAGGTTGAAAAAATGTATTGGGGTTACGGGGTGGAATTGATCTGTGCTTCGTAATATGGGAACTGGAGTTAAGTCTTTGCTGGAGAAACCACTACAGGGCCGAGAATTTGATTCGACCGATGAAAATATTCGATCAAAATAACCAAGATCTAAACGATCAACATAACCAATGATCAAGACCTAAAATAACATGTCAAGAAGAAGAACGAACTTCAATTCTTTCTTTTATAGAGGGCACTCTCATAGCCGATGGACTGTTATAACTAGATGAGGCTGAATACGTTGAAAATTGTCAATCTGAGCTAGCTCGATCACCCATGCCTATGAGGTGCCGGGCGAAGGAGGCCGCACGGAGTTTACGAGCATGCGGGCCGCCTACGAACGCCTGTCCGGGGAAACGAAGGAAAGGATCGAGCCGCTGCAGGTGATCCATGACTATGTGTTCTCCCGCAGCAAGGTCGCGCCCGTGGATCCGAACCATGCGGCTTCCCTGCCGCCGCCGGCGCACCCGCTGGTGCGGCGCAACCCGGGCAACGGAAAAGCAAACTACTATGTAGGGTCCCACGCCCGGTCGATTGTTGACTGGTCCGGCATCGACAGCCGCAGCCTGATCGACGATTTGAATGAGCGCGCCACCCGGGATGAGGACATCTACGCCCATCAATGGACCGTCGGTGACACGGTCCTGTGGGACAACCGCTGCCTGCTGCACCGGGGCGGCGGCTATGACGCCGACAAATGGCGCCGCCGCATGCGTCAGACCCGGGTCGTGGGGACAAAGGTGGTGTCTTGAGAGGGGGTACGAAAAGAGGTGGTCGCGCGGTTTGTGACGACCCGCCATAACGTCCGTTGTCGTTCTCTTGCGGATTAAGTCGGGGTGGGTTCGAAAGTTGATGTTGACCCGTTCACAATCGATGTTCTTGGCCATTGTTGCCGCGGCTTTGCTGGCAATGTCCGGTTGCGCCAGCAAACCGGAGTTTCCACAAAGACCAGACGTCGAGAAGCGTAGCGAACAGGCGACGGTGTTCTCGTTTTTGTTTCTCAAGCTGTTTGTCGAATACTACGAGGCTGATCTGCCGGATGAGGAACGGGCAACCGGCTTGCAGGGGGAAATCGCCGAATTGCTGACCACATTCTGTGTCGATGACCCGATCATTCACGTTGCCAAAGATCGATTGGAACCGCAGGGCATTGCCTATCAGAAATACAACGGGTTCAGAGTGGTTGAGTGCGACCTTGGCGGTATTGGCAAGACACTGAGTGAGAGGTTCGCAGTACGGTGGTCTCATGTTCCCAAGCGATTCTACGATTTGCTTTCGCGCCTTGTGATCTACGGGGAAACAAGTGAACTCTACGTAGAGCAGGTAACGCAAACGGGATACTTCGCTGAGAATAGGCCAATCGATCCCGCTGTTTTTGGGGCTGCCGAGTAATTCAGCGTCCGTTCGGCTTCTAACCGCTGCCGCCGGGACGGTGTTTGTTAGCCGGTTCCGGACTGAGTGGTGAGCTGTTCCCCCAACTGCAGTACCGCACACAGGGAATGTTTGATTAGCAATCAGCATCAACAAAGCTAAAGGGCAATTCCAGGGCGGGCCCGGCGCTGGGCAATCAAACCGCCGAGGTAGTCCTTGAACTCCTCCACCGCCCGGTGCCCCGCCGCCAGCTGCTCCGCGCTCAGTACTGGCTCCAGCGCGCCGAGGATGGCCAGCGACCAGTCCCTGAGCGGTTCGCGTTCCGCCATCGGCACATCCAGCAGGTTGCCTATGATCTGGATCGGGATGGAGGCGGCAAAATCCTCAATGAGATCAGCCTGATCCCTTCCGGCCATCTCCTCCAGCAAGTGATCCACCGTGGCAATCAGCCCCGGCTCCATCTTCGCAATCGCCCGCGGGGTCAGCGCCGAGGTCATGATCTTGCGCACCCGTGTGTGCAGAGGCGGATCGGAGAACACCAGCGAGGTGGTGTGATGCTCAAACAGCGGCGAGCCTGCGCCGTACTTGGGGGCAAACACCTCCTTCTTATCCGAAGAAAACAGCGTGGTATCGCGGTAAATCCGGTCCAGATCGGCATGGCGGCAAATCAGAAGCGACCCGTCCGGCTGCGGCAGCACCGGAGCGTCACGCAGCAAGGCGTCGTAGAAGGGAAACGGATCCTCCGCAAATCCGGCTGGCGGGGCCGCCAGATCAAAACCCTCCACGTTCACAGATGCTTGCTGGCTTTCCTTCATCGCCGTTCTCCCCCGGTTCCGCTTGCCCTGCCCGCAAGGCTTGCGGCGGGAAATGCGACTGTCAATCAGGCGCGTCACCAAGGGACCCAGCGTCAGACAAATCCTGCGCGGTTAACGAACACCGCGCTTTCCATCGTGACAACGCGGCCCGCACCCGATAGAAACAAACCATGAACACAGCTATTTCCTCCATCCGCAATCTTGGCCCTGCCTACGAGGAAGCCTGCCACCGCGCTGGAATCGCCTCTGCCGAAGAGCTGCGCGCCATCGGTCCCGATGCAGCCTATGCACGGCTGCTGCAATCCGGCACCCGGCCGCATTTCATCGGCTACTATGTTCTGGTGATGGCTCTGCAGGGACGCCCCTGGAACGACTGCAAGGGCAAGGAAAAGGAGGAGCTGCGCAAGCGCTTTGACGCGATCAAGGCAGACGCCCGGCCGCAGCACAGCTCGAAGCTGCTGGCGGAACTGGACGCCATTGGCGTGCGCGCTGTGCCTGCTGATCTGAAGCCCCTGTAAGCTGCGACGCATAAAAAAAGCCATTGAGTGGTATATTCACCTTATTTGTAGGTCAGTAATATAAAGTGTCCCAAATTTACCAATTATTTTAGCTAATCTGTAGCTAATCCCCAATATTATACTTGGGGATTCAATGTTAGATGAATAGCCTATGTAAGCCTTGTGACACTGAAGAATGCTGTAGCTGAAACAATAAAGAACTGCTTTTTCAACTTTGAACAGGGATCCATATGTAAAAGATAATTCAAATCGTTGTCCTTTTCCTATGTCAAATTAAATGTTAATGGTAATTTATCTGGAAATCAATTGCTTGATCTATATGACCTATGGTCAAGTAGCATAACATCTAAAAAATAGCACTCTTTTGTTTTGTGTCCATTTTTCTATGATCTTAGGTTTAAAAATAAATTCTAGGATTAAAATTGGGATCTTACAGCACATTATGTTTCCAATTTAAGACTATTTTTTAAACTTCAATAGGCTATGAAGCCCCGAAAACGGGGTGTGACAAAATTAGCTATTACATTTGGAATGAGCCTTAGCTGGAGAAACTAAAGATGCATTTTTGCGTCAAGTTTCTACCCTAGAATACACTTTAACCATTAATTTTAACGTGACAATTTACAAATCAGATTCTCTTTTGAAATAAAGCATTCCTTAAAATTAAAAATGTTTGCGGGAATTAAGGCCTGTTTTTCGGTGCAATTTAAAATTGCTTCTATTCGCCAGTTCAAAGACAAACACGAATGAATCAGCGAAGTAACAGATTCTCAAAATCACCGTGAACATTTTATTAATTACCGAACATTTTAGAAATCACCGGGAACATTTAGTATTTATCAAACCCCGAAGCCGCGCTGGTTTTCTTTTCAGCTGATGCTGACGGCATTTTTAAAACAACCCAAGTGACAATATCGTTGAAATCTGAAAAAGCAGACGAGTCTGTTAAAGAGCTTCACATTTCCGTAGGCTCATCCTATATAATGACACACGTAAATTCGGTGAAAACGTGATACAAGAAATAACACAAAAAAAGTCTTTTGAATCAAGAGTCTTCTCTGAGACTTCTTAATCTCTTGCTATTCAATAAGCATTACCGCTTACATCCCCTCCGTGTCTTTGTCTTCATAAAGCCTGTTGTGGTACTTAATGAACCCTGGTAATCACAGAATCATACCTTTCAAACCACTGGTGTGCCAATAGCGAAGCAGCTTCTCCTCTTCTTGTCTAACCTGCAGATAGCAATAAATGATTAAGTCTTAGAAAGAACTCCACAGCTAAAGTTACGTTTCTGGACAGGCTATGTCATGAGAAATGAAGTTAAGTGATGAGAGTTTCAAAGTTAATGGTTCAATTTTAAGAAATCCGGCAGTTCAGTTATATGCACAGACCAAAATAAATGACTGACAATCACATAATAAAACCATTAGTTTTTACCATCAGCAGTTCAAGCCCTTAAAACTTCCCATGGTTGCTACTAGGTCTCGCCAAGAACTGGGCAGGATGGACGCTCGAACCTGGATGCCATTTTTATGTCAATTAAAAAAAAAAGAAGAAAAGAATGAAGTTACCTCTCTAATATGCTTGAACATACTTCTTCCAATGCAGCGCGTTGATTTCCAAAATGTTCTAATGGTAACTTCCCCAAAATGACTATAAAAAATGGCATAATAGCAGTGGCACAGCCATAACACCCCACTTTTGCCAAATTTTTCATTTTCGTAAGCAGACCAGCTTTCTGCATGTTCATGTAGTCCCAGCAATTTTTTATGTTCTTTACTATTACAACGGCACACATCCAAACGGCTGGAAGTACTGTAGGGTCGTCAAGATCTATGCTGAGGAAAACGGTTGGCACAATTTTTGGAGCAAGTTCTAGAGCTAGCTCTTGTAGATTCTCACAAAAAGTACGCACAACATTGAACCAAGCAAATTGTATCTAGAAACACAATGAAATTAGCTTACAA
>JAAAKM020073195.1:103742911-103755309 GCA_010016025.2 Alatinidae sp. Z8VKAUB7J3
TTTATTATTTAGATAAAAATTTTCGCAGTCAGCCCCTTAAATCTTTAAGGCGGTATGCCCAACGGACGCTCTCAAGATACAGTGTTTCTGCTTAAATAAATTTTATTTTCTATTTTATGGTAATATCAGTATAGGGTTTATATAGGAGTGTATCAACCAATCAATATAGCTACTACAAAAATTCATCATCTATACCAAATAATAATGTAACATCTTTCCAAAAAAGAGAAAACCAATCCAGATACATTTTCCGCTGTAAAAATGGAGAACGTACAAGCTAAAACTATATTACTTTGCTGCAAAACATAATATCTCTTGTTTGTTTCCAATATGTTTGATGATGATGATTTAATTCTATGTCTATCACCAATAATTGTCACATAAACAATTTGCTAAAAATTGCAAACCTACGTTACTGCTTTGCATAATTACTTGCATTTAGACAACTACTTGCGTGAAGAAAGATTTCCTTTCCTAAGAACAACAGCAAAAATTGTGTTGGTTCGACCTGGCAACACTGAGAAAAAAATTACTATAACTTAGTATTCTTGAAACAACTAAAAGAGAATCTTAAAATATTTGCGGTTTTCAGGTATGAATAGAATTTCTGAACTATTATCCATCTTGTCTCTTTTCTTTCTTAACTGTTATCTATCTCGTTTTATTGTTTATTTTGCATTGCTTACGTTTTAAGTTTTTTTTTTTTTTTTTTTTAGTTCGGTAAGTATTTTATTGAAAGTTTTGTTTTTCAAAATCAATTTAATTACGTTTTTTGGTACTATTGTGTAGAAAAAGACGAAGGAAAACTATTTGAGAGAAGGGTTTTATCTCCATCAGAGCTTATAAATATGGACTTACACTTATTTGGTAAATTATTTTAGAAATTTTCTGTCACAGATCAGCTCTTAAAGACAGGAAATGTAATGACAAGTTTTTTTCTAGCATTTCAATTTTTTTTCTCATTTTCAAGTGTTTCAAGTTAGTTGTTTTAACCCGGTTTACTGAATTTTGAATAATGACTAATTGTTTGTCATTTCAAATAGTCTCTAAATACAATTTTGTTTTTGAGGACTTTGGCAATGGTTAAATATCCTGGCTAACTCTACATTTTAGATGCCAAACCTTAATAATTTTCACCCAGCATTTACGTCAAACTTCAATATAATTTGGCACTAATCTCATCCTGTAATTATATCTTTTAGGACGGACCGTTTGTTTGGAATGAACTAACGCAGGGATATGTTCTTGCTGGATATTTTTGGGGATATATATGCACTCAATATCCTGGCGGGAGGGCAGCAGAAACACTTTCGGCCAAATGGGTTTTGTGGACCTCAGTTTTTGTCAACGCTGTCTTCACTTTACTCACACCACTCGCGGCAAAATATCACTATGGTCTAGTCATTACAGTCAGAGTCATTGAAGGACTTGGAGCAGTGAGTTCATAATTATTTATTTTTCATGCGATTTAAATACCACCCAGTCGGTACCATATAAAAAGCTTCAGGGTCACAGAATATAAGTTTTTGCTGAGCCCATCCCTGTTTATCCAAGTTTTTTTCTAAGTTTAAACTCTAGCCAGGACAAGTGCAGAAAAGTTTTGAGGAAGAGCAGGTAGGGTCCACATTATATCCAATAAGTTAGGGGGCGAGAGAAAGAATTTTGACAAAAGTTTTAACTTGAAGGAAAAGCATTTTTCTTATATCTAAACACGGATGTTCTAGCCCTAGAGAATTTCCTAGAATGTCTCGTAAATTAAAAATTTTTCACGCAGCAATAAGATGATATTAACAGAAGCTTAGATTCATTATTTTTGGCAGGCTAATCAAAAAGAAAAAAAGAAACATTCTTCAAAATTGATGGTCAATGCAAAGATAATTTGTTCTCATCTTAAGTTCATGCTTGATGGTATTTTATTGCCTCTTTAAACAAAAATGGAAGACGTTTATCAATCATACAGGACATTGCTTTTTCTTGGTGGAAGATTCGCTCAACGTAATGTCACCTTCCTACTCTGTTAATAAATAAATAAACAATTTTTACAACTGAAATAGAAAATTGAGTTTTATTCTATTATAGGTGTTCATTTTCATTTCATTTAATTATTATTAGTATTATAAGAAACAAATACAATAATAAAGAACAAAAACTGAAAAAGTAAAAGAAAAAGAAAAGCAAATGCATCAGATATTGTGGCCCAAAAAGCTGAGCTTATTGGGGTTCCAATAGATACATCAAATATTTCAAATGTGGAAAAAAACCTACTATGAAATAAAGCTATACATTAATGCATAGCAAAAAGTGGCAAAACTTGTGAACAAAGACAAAAGAAAATAGCAGAAATAAATAAAAATAGGGAAAAGACCAAAATATAGAAATCTAACTACAGTCTGAAAAATCCACAAGCAGAATTAAACAATATCGGAAAAAACCTCCCACACGAAATATCGGAGGGAAGAGAATTCCATAGCTTAGTAGCTAGATAAACTGGGGAACGCTGGGAAAAAGAAATTCGAAACAGTGGAAGTTAAATGGATAGATGGACTTGCGTAGGGAAAGGGAAATGTTTGAAGATGGAGCTTTTAAAAAAAAAACTACTCAGGCTTGTAGGAAGCGAACAATTAAAAATTTATAAGTTAGGAGGAGACGTTTCTTTTTTACCAGGGAATAACATTTTTAATACCAGTATCATTATACAAATCAACAGAGGGTACCATGGGGGAAGTCCAAACACAGCTTTCATAGCTTTGTGCTGGAGGCGTCTTATAGGAGTTAGTAGAGAAGAGCATGCCACACCCCAAATAGAACAGCAATAAGAAAGTCGTGAAATCAAAAACGCATAATGCAGTGAAGCCACTATCAGATTGAACTCTGTGGGGAACACCATCCTGGCGAGAAAGAATACCCGGAGACACGAGAGATAGGAAAAGTTCCCTATTACATTCACTTAAGGCCTAAATTGCACAAGAAGGCTTGTCTTGTTCCATTTTTTCCCCATGACAATTTCCACAACAAGTACTCCCCAAATAGTAGCTCTAGATCAACCAAATTTTCTTATATTTTTAAATATTCAATATCTATTTTTTCAGTCGTTGAGGTTGTTATAAAGCACTGAAGCGTTCCTAGAAGGTCTTTGTGGTCGCTGAATCTGCATTTCAGCTGATCTATAAGATCGCCGAAGATCGGGATTGCCACCGAAATTCTAAAATAACTTTCAGGGTCTTCAGTTGAGTAGTTACTTCTATGGCGTTGGCGACGAGCGAGTCTTGGTAAAAGGATTTTTTCACCAACATCACTCATTAAGGTTTGTGCTGTTTCGAAAATCTTGAAAAACTCGACATCGATTGTTCTTCAGATGTTTCCAAAGTGGCCAAAAACATTTTCAATACGGTCAACTGCAGACTTTAGGTCACAATAAGGGGACCGAAGCACTTTGCAGACACATATTGTGGCTGAGAATATGTTAACCAGTAAACAAAGGTACACTACAAATTCACTAGCAAGCATGGACTTCAAGAACAATGATACTTTATTAAATGTCTTAATATCCAAACCTTCTCTAAGATTTTCTAGAGTTTCAATAATAGCCTAAAAGATCTCTTTAAACATTAGCAAACTGCTGTGACTCTCCATACATCTGGTTTTGCACATGGCTGTTAAAGTTGCCCATTTAGTGTTAGGAAAGTTCAATTTTATGGAGGATTGCAATACAGCTGTCCTCTTTGGAGATGCTTCTAAAAAGTTTGTGACCACTTTTATGGTTCCAATACAGTTTCTAGCACATGGGACACTGCAGGAGTTGCATAATACCAAATTCAAAGAATGGGAACTATAATAGAAATATAGCACTTGAGGAAAAGATTTTTTTACTATTGCCTGGACTCCTTTGAATGAGCACTTCATGGCAGAGGCTCCCTCCTACCTTTGGCCTATCACATTTGTCATCTCTACACCTAGGTCTTTTAGAGTTGAAAGAATTGTGTTTGCCAGCGCTTCTCCCATTGTGTCACCAAATTTAACAAAACATAAAAATTATTCCTTGCAAATAAAAAATTAGGTCTTTCTGATTTAGTGTACCTTACACAAATTGAGACTTGCTCATTACTAGTCATATCCGCAGTTTCATCCACAAGAACTAAAAGTGCCTGTCATTAAATATAGAATACCACCATTTAACAGCGAAATGTAGACCAATTAACAATGAAGTATTTTTTTTTAACCATGAAACCTGGATGCAACTCAGATAGCTTTGTTCCTGACGCTAATATAGATTTGGCCTATTTGTACCAACTGTGGGAGTATAATTCATCTGGCTAGCAAATTGGCAACTGGTACAGAATTCGTAGATGAAACAAAATTACATAACTAAAATTTTAGGCTCAAACAGGATTTTGAGCGCAATATGGGTGTTGGCAAAACCAATTCAGCTGAAAATCCACGGTAAAGGGCATTAATTCAGCTTGAATTCGCCACTTAAGCCAAGGTGAAGTGACTTCTATGGATGACAATGATGCATTACACCAAAGTAGTGCATTACACCTCAGTCTTACATTAAATTATAATGGTAATGGCTAAATTATAATGGTTAATCATAATGAAATATACCAAAATCTGATGAAAATATATTTACTTTATTAACAAAACCTTGAAAACTACAACAGAGAATTATGGACACCAGGCCACCCAGGACACATAGTATTAAATAACTAATCTAACCACCTTTATATATTAAATATTTGGTTAAAATATACCTGCATCTCCCTCAGGGTTAGCTGATTATTTCTGAGTGGACATAGAAAGCCGGTTCCATCAGACAGTTTGTGGTAACGAACTTTAAGTAAGGACCAACCCGGCTCCATAGTAATTAGAACTCTAAAGAACGGAATTTTGATACCAATAGATGCATCAAAAGAATCGAATTTTTATGCTGACTTTAAATATGTATGTTTCATCTAGTTTAGTCTTGCCCATCAAAAGTTACGAGCCTGAGAAAATTTGCCTTATTTTCGAGAAAAGGGAGAATACCCTCCAAAAGCCATAGAATCTTAATGACACATCAAAATCACACTATCAGATTCAACGTATCAGAGAACTGTACTGTAGAGATTTCAAGCTCCTAGTGACGAAATTGCTCTTTCTAAGTGTCAAAAAAATTGAAAGGCAACTAGGCCCCCTCCCACGCTCATTTTTCTCAAAGTCACCTAATCAAAATTTTGAGATAGCTATTTTGTTCAGCATAATCAAAATATCTAATAACTATGTCTCTAAGGACGACTTAATCCCCAACAGTCCCCGGGGGAAGGGCTGCAAGTTATTAATTTTGCCCATTGTTTACATTTAGTATCGGTTATTAGGAAGCTTACAGATGCTATCGGACGCGCTGCTGCTCTGTATGCCCATGCTTGAGCGAGCGGCGTGCCAGCCCCCAACCCCTTTGCTCCCGTGGATCGTCTCAGGTCACGGTTCCCATCCTTCGAGGTTCGCTTCAGGATCCGAAACAAACACCGAGCTAACTGCTTTTATGCGAACCAGTAACGGAAGTGTACCGCCGACGGGATCGGGCACCGATGTGGTCGCCACCTATCCCCACCCGCCACTCGCTCACGCAATCAGCTCACGTCCCGAGGGCCACCCAGAACCCCCCGGTCCCGAGCGCGAGCGAGCGAAGCGAGCGAGCGAAGGCTGCGAAAGCGGGGGGAATCTGGGGGGGCGAAGCCCCCCCAGAAATCACACAGATCAGCTAGCCACCGAAGACGTTCCGCTCCTTGACCTTCCGGAACCCGCGCTTGGCCGTGATGACGACGCGCGACTTCTTGGTGTCGTAGAGCTTCAGATAGAAGATGTAGTCGTGCTGGCTGACGCCTTCCTGCTCGATGACGTTCTCCACGATGTCCCCGTAGAGGATCAGGCCCGTCGCGTCCTCCTGGCCGTGCTCGATCGTCTCGTTGGTCATGCCCGAGTCGGTGTATTCCCGCTCGGTGTGCACCTCGTCGAGGGCCCCCTCGTTGGCCACGAGCCACACGACGTTCTGCTCGTTCATGGCGTTCTCGAGCTCGCCCTTGAGCCCCTCGATGTCGAAGCGGTCGGACGTGTTGTTGTTGATGGTCGTGATGCGCACCTGGGGCTTGTGGGGCGGCTCCGGCGACGATGAACTGCAAGGCGGTTCGGGCGCTGACATTCTCGACGGGGGCAGCGGAAACGACGAGCTTCATGGCAATAGTGGCAACGACATCCTGCGCGGTGATTCCGGTGCCGATACGCTCAATGGCCATTCCGGCGATGATGTATTGTACGGAGGCAGCGGCGTGGATCGCCTCGTCGGGGGCGGCGGCAACGATCAGCTTTTCGGCGACGATCACAACGACAGGGTCTATGGCGGCTCGGGCAACGACAGCCTCGCCGGCGGGGCGGGTAATGACTATCTGACCGGCGGCACCGGAAACGACACGCTTGACGGCGGTCTCGGCAACGACAAGCTCATCGGGGGTTCCGGAGCCGACATATTTGTCTTGGATTTTTCCGTTGGCAGCCTGGGCTACGACAGGATCTACGACTACCGGTCGGAGGACGTCCTGGAGCTGCGAAATTCCCAGAAAGAATAGACAAAGAACGGTTACTTCGCCTGTAGGTGCTGTGATGCCAGCAGCACCACTTGGCTCATTGCTACTTTCACCTGGTACAGCTGGACGACTACGACCACGTCCGCGAGCACGGCCACGTTCACTCATATTTTCTGAAGAATAAAGAATGACTACAAGAATGAATTTGCGTAGTCTTATCCGATCGAAGATAGATAGAAACGACGGTGAAATACAAGTGTTCGTCTATATTTTCTCTTGGGTTAAACCCTCGATTGAAAAGATAGATAGATGTATCTATCTACAGACAAACTTGCTTTGTTGTTCTTTATTTCTTTATTCTGTTTTCTTTTTTCAATTTGAATCTTACCGTATCTTGCTTCAGGCCATCTTACAGATGACATGAGCATGCGTGCGCTGTTCCATCTCATGTCGCAGCTTCTCTTATCGTAGCAAAACCAGCCACCTTCTAAAAAAATTATCCATTTCCTGCTTCCATAAGACTTTCGAATATAAAACCTAGAAAAAGAACAAAATGGTTATGTCTTTTATTTAAGTCGCGGGCATAGTCGCACTCATTAAAAGCTCTTAGCAAATGAACATTTGCACAACTTTAGGAACAGGAATCAAACTCTCGAAAAGGATGCCATCTTGATGGAAACTTTACAATTAAATTCAACATGCAGGAGAGACATAACGGCAGTATCTGCAAAATTTGAAAGTTGGCATGTGGCAGCCTTCTATATTTGGATCTTCATTGTCGCTTGTGTTGCATTCTAATTGCTCTAACATTCCGTTCTAACTGTGTTGACATTTTGTTCTATCATTCTGACAACATTATCGCTTCCAACTACCCCTAATCCCCTAAACCCTCCTAAATCTTCCCTATTATTATACACGGATTCGAGTTCGAACCAATTTGCGGCAACAATTTCTTTAGGCAGACTTGTTCTAAGCCAGTGCATGAACTTCTTAGTTCTAATTGACCAGTCGTTTGATTTCATCAAATTTGGGTATTTGCCCTTGTAAAATATATTTTTAAGCGTTTGAAGGAAGGCAAGATGGTATATCTGACTATGGAAAGATGTTTTTACAGATTACCGTCCCAAAAATTCAAAATTAAGCTTTAGTGTTCAGGGTACTAGATTGTTTTGGGGGCTAAATTAATGTTTGGTTTTTGCAAAGTCAAAGTTCAAATTTCGCACAAAGCTGGGAATGGATCACCCTGAAATATTTACGATCCAGCTGATCCATGGTCCAATTGATCCAGCTGATCCATGGTCCAATTGATCCATGTTGAGGTAGATTTGAATGAGTCTTCTAGCCGCTTCCTCTCTTCCAATACGAGGTGGGAGGCACTGTGCCCTTTCTTTAATAAATTAAGCGGTGGGACTGATTTGAAAATATTTTCTGCTATTGCTGTAGGAAACGTATAGCTGCAGTGAGTTATTTTAACATTTTATAAGATAATCACTTAGTGGCCTAGGGCAAACATTTACTCTCTTGACCAAGTTTCTTTAATGTTTCAAAGATAGTAGAATAAACATGTAAGTAAAACCTTTGACAATCAGCTTAAATATCAATTCTTGAATATTTCTGAAATTTTTATTTGCCCAAGTCTAGTATTTTCTTGTTAAACACTTACAATGTTTGTCCAGAAAGGGTTTTTCTAGTCTATGTGAGGGTGTCCAAAAGTGACTTTTTACCCTACTGTGGAATTACCTAATAAGATTTTGAACTATCTCACACTGACATAAATAACGCATTGGGGGCAATTTAGTATACCGAATCAAACACTACCTTCTAGATATTTCGTCTTCGTCATACAAATTCCTGTGCCCGCCTACTCAGAGTTCTCCAGCTTAATGGCTGAACCTATAGTCGAAATTAGCGGATCTAAAAAGTGACGATATTATTCTATCTAAAAAAAAATGACGCTTTCATTCTATCGGAAAAGGGGGTTCCTGTTGAAAAATATAAAGAACTGACATAAAAATATACGACAGATTTTATTAATGTAGGCTACCCAAAATCAAAATTCTATGGTACTGGCGACTTAAATTCGAATTTGCGACTCGACGATCAAGTTTCTGAAACTGGTTGCTTCGGTATTTTCGTTTTGTAAATTTTGGTCCAAAATAGCGATACTGGTGTGTTCCATTTTCAAAATCACTGTGAAACTAGTGGACCAGGTTCGAAACCCTGGTATTGCCTTTGGAATATTACACCTGTTACTATGCAGGGGATTTCCTCAACTTCAGCAAATTTGATTAACGTAAAGATGTTTGAACCCGATAGAAGGAAATTGGACAAAGTCAAAATTGTGCATTTTAAAGTTTTTATCGTCAGAGCAGTCGATTGAATTATTACTATGAAGATGTAGTATGATTCTCTCTAAAAGTAAGGATTATCTGAAAACTGTCAACATTTGTTATGATTAAAGGATACTAAAGACAGTTCGTTACTGGTGTTATTATTATTATTATTATTATTATTTCAGTTAAATAGTCTACCTTCTAATATGGTTTTGCAGTACTAAAAAAAAAGAAAAAAAAGAAGCGTAAATGGATTCTGAGTAGCTTTGAAATTAGATAAGTTGAGTTTCATAATATAGCCTTTGAAATCAGAGATGTTATTAAAGTTTTCAGTTTCTCTTTACTTTGGAAGTTTTCCCGTAATTATGAGAAGATCAAAGGCTGTTATTGATATATATATATTTATATATATTGATATATATATATATATTTATAGAAATATGAATTAATGTTAAAAATATTTCTCAGTATAAGTATGGTACTATTTAAGTTATTATTCTCAAGTCTATGCGTTTTAAAAATTTGTTTGCTCTGTTTATTCTATCGTAATGTTTGGACTTTATCAATTATCTATGGGTAAATCAATACTTCTTATAATTCTAGGATCAAGAAAAATGGACACAAATGGCAATTATGAATATAGCGTCTTCTGGAAAGTTTTCAAGTGACAGAACCATTGAAGAATACGCTCAAGAGATCTGGGGTATTGAGCCGTCCTGGGAGAAGCTCCCTGCTCCTCATGAGCCTCGTGAGATAGAGGAGGTCACTGGAAAACTAGAAGTTTGAACCGACCTCTTGGCCAAACTTCATTTAAAGATCTTTTATTGTTGATGGCTATGTTTCTACATATTTTGACTGTGTTTGAGTTCTAGTGGCTTGTGGTAGTATTTTATTTTCTCTTGTTCTCGATTTTTGCGATATTAAATTACTAAGTAAGTGTATTGCTGAACATTTATCTTAAGTTTATTTTTCAATAGCTATCTGGTTTGTTGGATAATCCCTCACAAGACAAGACAAGGTATGGAAAAAGACTGGCACTGGACTTTACAGTCCCTACCGGCGATGCTGATTTCTGTTCCTTGGCCCTGAATGGGGTTTAGGGACAATCATCCTATAATTTCATAAACCTTCCCCAAATTTCTCGAGGTGCCCATTTAGAGCTGGGTTGGCTATCAGAAAGCTTACAATCACACCAGTAACCCTCGTTGCAAACCATATAACCGGTGACATCAGGATTCGAACCCACATCCTGAAGGACATAGGATTACAGGTGTAGTACCCCAACCAATCAGCTAGAACAACTAGATAAGTCATAATCTATTTTCGAAAAGGACTATCAACAGGCTAGATGGACCGAGTTTGCACTTCAGTCCGCCGGGATAGCCGAGACCGAGCAGTTTCGCCGTCTTGTCGAACGCCTCCCCCACCGCGTCATCGATGGTGGTGCCCCAGCGTGCGTAGTCTCCGACACCTTTGACGCACAGAATCTGGGTGTGGCCACCGGAAACAAGCAGCAATAAGTTAGGAAAGGCCAGCCCGTCGGTGAGGCGCGGGGTCAATGCATGGCCTTCCAGGTGATTGATCGGGATCAGCGGCGTGGCGGATGCGGAGCGTTGTGATGAGGCGTTTCGATCCATTCTGGAGGAAGTTGAACGAGCACGCCAAGACGGGTTCTCCGAGGACGAGTTGGCCAAAGCGAAGAAGATTTTTCTGGCGGGCATGCTGGGAGCGAAGAAGACCATGCAGGGGCAAGCTCAGGACCTGGGCGGGAGTTGGATGGCCGCGCATGATTTGTGTTTTTCGGAACGTTACTTGGATCGCGTTCGGGCTTTGACGCCGGAGGATGTGTCACGGGTGGCGCAGGAGTATTTGACCGAGCCAAACCGAAGTCTGGTCGCTTTGCTTCCGACCGGACCCAAAACGGTGTCTGCGGCCGCGGTCACCCAGGCCGAGCAACAGCCGATTGAGTGTCATGCCTTGTCCAATGGGCTTCGCCTACTCACCAAGGAAGATCACCGCCTGCCGTTCGTTGAGTTGCGCGCGGTTTTTCGGGCTGGTGTGTTGGCGGAAACGTTGGAGACCAATGGTCTGACCCAACTGATGGCGAAATTGCTCCTGAAGGGGGCCGGGACTCGTGATGGGGGCGAGATCATGGAAGCGATCGAATCCGTCGGAGGTCAGGTCGATACCTACGGGGCGAGCAACAGTTTCGGAATCTCGCTTGAAGTGCTGCGGGAAGATCTGCCCCTGGGAATCGAGATTCTTTCGGATCTTATCCTGCGGCCAACCTTCTCGCCCGAGGAATTGGAACGGGAACGCGCCGTGCAATTGGCCGGGATTCGTGCGCAGGCGGACCAAATTCTGCAAGTGGCCTTTCGTCGGATGCGGCGGGGCTTGTTTGGCGAGTCGGGGTATGGTTTGGAGGCGCTGGGTACGGCGAAGAGTGTGGAAGCGATCCGGATTGAGGATCTTCGGGCATTTTTTGAGCGGTATCGACGTCCCGCGAATTGTGTCATTGCTGCTTACGGAGATATCGATTCCGACGAAATCCGGAACCAATTGGATGCCGTGTTGGGTGAGGCGCAGTGGGCAGCGCGGCGGCGTGAGCGTCGCGATCGGATAGCGGAGCGATTCCGGCGGCACGAGGGTGCCGGCCTCGATCGTCGGGATCGCAGAGGGCGGCGGCGCGACGTCTCCTTCGACCCAGGCGATCAGGTGGACGAGCAGCGCGCGCTGGTGGGGCGTCGTGTCGACGGAGCTGCCGACGAAGAGCCCGGGCTCCACCTCGGCTTCGGCCGCGGGCGGGAAGGGCAGCGAGTAGTGGGGCGCGGAAGCGATGTGGTAGAGCCGTTCGTTCGCGTGGGGCGCGACGTCGCGCTCGCCGTCCGGCGACATGTGGATCAGCGAGGCGCCGCGGCCCCAGTACTCGTAGCCGGTGTTGATCTGGAAGAGCCGCGGCATCGTACCCGTCCGGGTGGCGCGATCGAAGATCCCCCCCGCGTCGTTGCTCGCGGGTCGACCCGTGAACGGGGGGTCGTCGCCCGGGTAGAAGAAGTTCGCGTACGGATTGCCGACGCGGCCGGGATGGCCGAAGCGGTGGTTGAACCCGCCGCGTCCGGCGCCGCCGATCTGGATCATCATGCCGTCGAAGGCCTGCCGCCCCGCTTCGTCGCGGTTGAACCCGTCGCGTTGTCCGGCAAAGGGAGCGCCTGCAATTCAAAGGTGGGACCGCCACCATTGGTCAATTGCAGTGCACTCGACACAATCCGTCGGCGCTCAAGATCTCCCGCAGCATAAATCCGGTTTCGGTGGGTCGCTCCCGTAGTCAACCAATCTCCAGTCTTGGCAAACGGCAGCCGAATCGACGGACTCCAGTCATTCAAGGATCCGTCCGGTTCGAAAGAGGAATACCAAACCGTCTCGGCACCACTACGCTCAAAGGGCTCATCATAGCCCCCATATACGAACACAAAGTTTCCCACCACGCTACTTCCAAGGAAAGCTC
>JAAAKM020073195.1:103768816-103779786 GCA_010016025.2 Alatinidae sp. Z8VKAUB7J3
ATTTCCTCTTGAATATCCTAGTGAAGTTGAATGCTCAATTTGAGGTTCAACGTAATGAGTTGTTGGTATGTTGTAATGGGTTGGCACTTCGTAGTTGTTGGCTGCTGATGATTCGTAATAAGAGTTATATGGCAGTGACTTATCAGTAATATTTGGTTGATAAAACGGGTTGGATCTTAGACGATATCCATGAACCTTCATGAACCAGTAGTTAATCTAAAAAAAGAGTGTTAAAATGGGTTTGTAAGAACATTTTCGCATCCCCGCCCGCAAGGGACCGGGCCAGAAGCACCGCCGCCGCGCCCTTGCCGCCATCCAAGAGAAGCGTCGTTGCCGTGGCGGCCTTGCTGCCGGTGCGCAGCACGTTGGTGGTGCCGATATTGCCCGAGCCGATCTGGCGCAGGTTGCCCAGCCCGAAGGCGCGGGTGACCAGCAGGCCGAAGGGCACCGAGCCCAGGAGATATCCCGCGGCGGCCCAGAACAGCAGCAGCGCGGGAGCGGTTTCGAATAGCGGCATCAATCTCTCCGGTAGACAGTCTTGCCCGCCACATAGGTGGCAAGCACGCGGCCCTGCATGCGCTGGCCGTCAAAGGGGGTGTTCTGCGATTTCGAGCGCAGCTTGAAGCGGTCGAGCACAAACGGCACGTCCGGGTCGAACAGCACCAGATCCGCGGGCGCGCCTTCCGCAAGCTGTCCGCTTTCCAGACCAAGCCGTTTGGCCGGGTTCAGCGACATGGCGCGGAACAGGGTTGGCAGGTCCAGCAGTTCCGCATGGTACAGGCGCAGCGCCGCGGGCAGCAGCGTTTCCAGCGCCACCGCGCCGGCTGCGGCCTCTTCGAACGGCAGGCGCTTGCTTTCCTCATCCTGCGGCGTGTGCATGGAGCTGATGATGTCGATCAGCCCCGAACGCACCGCCTCGACCACTGCCAGGCGGTCCTCCTCGGAGCGTAGCGGCGGCTTCACCTTGAAGAAGCTGCGGTAGCCTGCCACGTCCAGCTCATTGAGCGTCAGATGGTGCACCGAGGTGCCCGCGGTGATGTCCAGCCCGTTGTTCTTGGCGCGCTCCAGCGCGGGCAGCGCGCGGGCGGTGGTGATCTGGTCGGCATGGTACTTGGCACCGGTCATCTCCAGCAGAGCAATGTCGCGGTCCAGCCCCATCCGCTCTGCCATCGGCGAGACGGAGGGCAGGCCATAAAGCGCTGCGAACTTGCCGCTGGTGGCGGCCGCGCCTTTGCTCAGGCCCGGCTCCTGCGGGTGGGCGATAACCAGGGCGCCGCAGGAGCGGGCATAGGTCAGCGCGCGCTGAAACACCTTGGTGTTCTGAACCACGTGGTCGCAATCGGAAAAAGCCACGGCGCCGGCATCCATCAGGAAGCCGATCTCGGTCATCTCGCGTCCCTCCCTTCAGTCTTCAGAGTAAACAGTAAATTGTACCACAGTCTAATGTCACCACAAAAAACAGTAACATACATCTTTTCCTATTTCTGTATGGCCAACTGATAAAACAACTTATTAAATGGTGCCGAGACTTGCGTCGGTTTGACCGAATTTTAAGCTTAGGCATCAATCATTTATCAACAGGTAGAGTGAATTCTGCTCCGTGTTTTACTCGGAGTAGGTGAAGTAGGTGGCTTGCACGGAATAGGGGACATGTGCTACGGACCTCAAAGCCTTCTCAAGGCTACTGCTTCTGGTAATAAGTATAATGTCATTGACTATTTTTTTTTCTTGTTAAGCCATACTTTATCTTTAAATTTCCTGTCTAATGGCTCAAACATAGGTTGTGGTGACGAATGGCTAGCAAAGAGTGTGCCAGTAGTAACCAAAGCATTTGGTAATGTGCCAATGTATTGGCAATGTGCCAAAAGTAACTAATTTACACATCAAATGTATCCACTGAGCTTAATAGGGTTGTACATGTTCATTGTCAAGTTTAGCCATAGTAAAGCCAGCCTTTGAAAAAATTAACCCCGGATCTTTCCCTCCCTATCAAAAATTCTCTTCATGGAAATCCACACCAAGCAATAGATCCCCCCCCCCCGAAAAAAATATTTGTGCTTCCTAATAACAAATACTATTCGTAAACAATGGGCAATTCTCTTAACTTACAGGCCTTTTCCCACAAGCAATGGGGGTTCTTTTTACCCCTAAAGGCATAGTTATTGGATCTCTCAACTGTGCTGAACAAAGTGACTATCTTAATAAATTTGATGGGACAACTTTGAGAAAAAGGGCCGCGGGAGGGGGTAGTTGCCCTCCATTCTTTTTTGGTACTTAAAAAGGACACAAGAACTTTAGATATCCGTTTGAATGCATCCCCCCCTGATCCTCTACGACCATTATTTCGATACAAATATTCCTTTGGACAAACAAAAAAAAAAAAAGAAAATCAACACCTATTGGTGGTCTTTCTTCTGACAAAAGGGGCAAAATTCCACACTTTTGTATATAGGAGCTTAAAACTTCTGCAGAGTAGCATTCTCTGATATGCTGAATCTGATAGTGTAATTTTCATTAAGATTCCTTCACTTTCATGAGGTGCTTCCCTCCTTCTTTGAAAACGGGGCAAATTTTCTGAGGCTTGTAACTTTTGATGGGTAACGCTAAACTTGATGAATCTTATATGTTTGACGTCAGAATAATAAGCTGATTCTTTTGATGTATATATTGATAACGAAATTTTGTTTTTTAGAATTTCGGTTAAAAAGAAAGCGGCCGAGTCCCTGCGTCAAAGTCGCGCACAGATGAGCGAGTCGTTTGGGCGACAGATCACGACTTTGGAAGAACGCATTGCAGAGATCAAGGAGAAAGACGAAGCGGACCGATCGAGGTTGGAAACCGCTCAACTGAAAGCCTTTGAAACTCAGTTGGAAACACTGAAGCAGTTCATTGGTCCCAGTGATGAAGAGGGTGAGACAAGCGGGGTTTCCGATTCCTTTTTAAACGCCGCGGTGCAACGATCATTGAATATCACGTCGATGGCGGCTTCTGATCAAGATTTGTTCCTTTGCGCGTCGGATGCTGGAATGGGCGGTTACTCGGTTTGGCGAATCAGTCGCGACCTGGATCCGAAAAGCAGCGAAGTCATCATGGACGGTTTGCGAGGTTGCTGCGGCCAGATGGACATTCAATGTTGCAACGGACAACTGGTGGTCAGCGAGAACACAAAATTCAAGATCGGCGTTTACGATCGCCACGGCCGCGCACAAGCGCGTTTTGGAAGTCGTGACCGAACCAGTCGCGCGGGCTTTGGCAGTTGCTGTAACCCGATGAATTCGATGCCGATGAAAGACGGCACGATTTTGACCGCAGAATCATCGATTGGTCACATCAAGCGTTTTGATATGGATGGCAATTTGGTCGCCTATATCGGCAAGGCCGCGATCGGCGGTGGTTGCAAACACTGTGCACTGGGTTACGACGAAAAGAACGATTTGTACTACATGATGTATCAAGACAAGAATGCAATTTGCGTTCTTGCCAACAGTGCCAACACGCCGATGACATTGGCTGAAAAACAGCTTCAGCAGCGCAAGATTGATGTCTTGGCACGCGCCGCCGGGCAATGGGACATGGACGGTACAAAGAAAAAGACGACCACCAGCGGTTTGTTTGCCCTTTTCGGAGGCGGCCGTGGCGGATCTTCTCAGCATCCGGTGACTTCGCTTCGGTTGAATCCCAATGGCAGCGCGAAGATTTTGGAAGGAATGTACAAAGCGTACGGTGACGAGGCGACGCTCGAACTATTGCCCGAAGAAGATGCCGACGAAATCGGTTTTGCTTTGGCGATCGATCAAGTGCGTTTCTTGGAAGGCACTTGGAAGTTTGAAACTGATCTCCAAGTTGTTTTCAAAATATAACCTATGTACTGCCATACTTTGAAATCCTAAATTCCTGTTTTCTTTTGATAATTCAAAGTTCCACTTTAGGCTTTACCTGACCTTCTTATAGAAAGGCGTACCTGTATAGACATGCCGATTTTAGGCCTTACCTGACCTTCACATGTAAAGGCGTACCTGTGTAGACATGCCGATTTTAGGCTTTACCTGACCTTCACATAGAAAGCCGTACTTGTGTAGACATGCCCATTTTAGGCCTTACCTGACCTTCACATAGAAAGGCGTACCTGTGCAGACGTGCCTACCTTAGGCTTTACCTGACCTTCTTATAGAAAGGCGTACCTGTGTAGACATGCCGACTTTAGAAATTACCTGACCTTCACATACAAAACCGTACCTGTATAGACATGCCGAGTCTAGGCTTTACCAGACCTTCACATAGAAAGGCGTACCTGTATAGTCATGCGTATTTTAGGCTTTACCTGACCTTCATATAGAAAGTCGTACCTGTATAGACATGCCGATTTTAGGCCTTACCTGACCTTCACATAGAAAGGCGTACCTGTATAGACGTGCCTACCTTAGGCTTTACCTGACCTTCTTATAGAAAGGCGTACCTGTATAGACATGCCGATTTTAGGCCTTACCTGACCTTCACATGTAAAGGCGTACCTGTGTAGACATGCCGATTTTAGGCTTTACCTGACCTTCACATAGAAAGCCGTACTTGTGTAGACATGCCCATTTTAGGCCTTACCTGACCTTCACATAGAAAGGCGTACCTGTGCAGACGTGCCTACCTTAGGCTTTACCTGACCTTCTTATAGAAAGGCGTACCTGTGTAGACATGCCGACTTTAGAAATTACCTGACCTTCACATACAAAACCGTACCTGTATAGACATGCCGAGTCTAGGCTTTACCAGACCTTCACATAGAAAGGCGTACCTGTATAGTCATGCGTATTTTAGGCTTTACCTGACCTTCTTATAGAAAGGCGTACCTGTATAGACATGCCGATTTTAGGCCTTACCTGACCTTCACATGTAAAGGCGTACCTGTGTAGACATGCCGATTTTAGGCTTTACCTGACCTTCACATAGAAAGCCGTACTTGTGTAGACATGCCCATTTTAGGCCTTACCTGACCTTCACATAGAAAGGCGTACCTGTGCAGACGTGCCTACCTTAGGCTTTACCTGACCTTCTTATAGAAAGGCGTACCTGTGTAGACATGCCGACTTTAGAAATTACCTGACCTTCACATACAAAACCGTACCTGTATAGACATGCCGAGTCTAGGCTTTACCCTAGTAGGTAGTTGATCACGGCTATAAATACAATGGCAGCCAACTTTGTGCCCTGCGGAGCTCCACATGTTATACCTGTCCAATCGGAGTCAGAATCCCCCTCAAACAGGGCATAAACACGCTGTTTCCTATTAGATAAGAAATCCATAATCACGGATAACACGCGCTTTTTCGCACCCATTATCTTCAAATTTTGGCCAGCAATCAGGTGGTTAATGAAATCAAAAGCTTTTTGGAAGTCTATTGCACCTAGATCCAGGAACCGATTACCTTTATCCAGCCATGTAAGTATACAATCATACATACGCACTAGATAAATTGTAGTACTGCACTCCTGGAGTCCACCATACTGGTACTTATCGATAGAAGAACTGATTTGGTCGAGCAATCGACGGAGTACAAATGCTTCCGTAACTTTAGCCAGGCAGGGGGTTATCGAGATAGGACGCAATTCATCACATGCTTTAGGGGGGCTTGACTTCGGAATAACCCGGATATATGCCTTTTTCCAAATATCTGGGAAAGTACCAAGCATGAAACACAGGTTAATCAACACGGATAATGGCTTGGCAATGAAGGGGGCGTATTCACGAACAAGTTTTACAGGAAGTTCCGAAGGATAGGATGCACTGTTGGGCTTAATTTTCATTAATTCTTTGAAGACGTCTTCTTCAGTGACTTCAATAACTTCCTCTTCTGAGCAGCCGTACAAGAGATCGGCTTTTTGGGACTCGGTGGGTGGAGGGTGGGTTGTGCAGATTTCAGTGAAGAAGGAGTTCACATCTGTCGCAGTGAGAAGTTTGCCACTATCGTCCAATATTCTCACACTAGAGGTAGTGGATTTTCCCGACATTTTTCGAACAGACTGATGCCATTTCTTTGGATTACTGACGCGCATAGGTGACACTGATAAACGGCCATATTGAAGTTTGGCCTTCCGTATTACAGTGACGGTGTAATTTCGTAGTTTCTTTGCGTTTACTACATCACCGATAGAATATAGGCGGCATCTCTCACGGATGAGTTTCTTTATGGCAGGGGTAATCCATGGCTTATCAAACTCACTAATGGTAACTGACTTGGTGGGGAAGATTTCGGTGTATTTGGAGTACAGAATGTCACTGAATCTTTTAGTCTTTTCGTGGATGCTTGAATCTCCGTCAACTTCTGGGAAATCATAATTGCCTATCCACTGACCATAGGCTCGAATGGCAGAGTCCGTCGAAAAAAGCTTTTAAGTACACAATGTTTTCGCTATTTCGTGCAATATTCTTGTTTTGTACCACTAACAAACTTTTTGATAAATAATGGCTGACTTCCTTCGTGCATCTATGGATAATATTACAACCTATTGTGACATCGAGAATTATTTGTCACCGTCAATTTTATCGGGACACGAATTATGGCCAGATATGATCATCAAGAAGAACTCTGCGCTATATGTGCTTAAACGTACTGTCGGTTTCGAAACAAATTTGGCAATAAATTATGAAAGAAAATCAAAAACGTATTCAGACTTGTGTGATGATTTAAAAAGAACCTACTATGTGCGTTTCATTGCTTTTTCGGTGAGTGCCATTGGAGGCATTTCGACACAGAGCAAGTCATTTATACAAAGGATGAACGATCTGAAAGTGGGAAACAAGGACTACTTATTGAGGAAAGTAATAGGTTACATCATACGTTGCACTTATTACATATTTTGTATGCTTGATAAGAATTGGCCGCAGCCTGAATTACTTGTATGGTACGTGTCATGTGTTCGTGTATAGGCGTTGTTACTTGTATGGTAGGGGATATCGATCTGTGCCTTTGTTGTTATTTTTGCTTTCTGTTTATTATTATTATTATTTATTTTTTTTCTTTGATAAGGGTAGGGTGTTGTTTACCCTTTTTGAAATAGACTTTCTGTATTCCAATCAGTCATACATGCCTAATAGTTGTGAGAGTTTGACTGTATTTCGTTAACATGTGTTGGCAAAAATAAATAGCAAGTTTTAAAAATTAATATTATTATTATTTTCTACTAATATTCATTTATACGCGCGTCTAGATTTGTGTAGTGCTACTTTTAGACGATTAAATTTCGCTGCCTCTTAAAAGATGTCAACAGTAAAGTTTAACGAAACGTTGAATTTAAAAGGAGAAAAGTCTTAATACTTCTCTTTCTTTAAAGATTCTTAAGCTTGGCTGTTATTTTAGAAGCAGGTTACGTTTCCCTGGCATATCCATTGTCACAATAGAAATGTATATACACGTTTTTTTTCTATAAGCAACTCCATTTTCGGGGTCAGGCCTGGAGTTGGTTAGCAATTTTCCAAAATCAGGCCTGGAGTTGCTTAAGCAGTTGCTTAGGTATCACTACAAGCTATCGTCGAATTTCGTTGTGTTGTAAATGATGAAATACCAAATGATGGTTGGATCTTTGATCTCTTTGCTTGACATCAAAAGGAAAAAGAATTGTGACTGGTTTGACGACAATAATCTTGAAATTAATCAATTATTGATGACTAAACAAGCTATTTATGACCCTTTACTTCGTCAAAATCACTCTGATCATACATCTATTTCGCGGCAATACAAAGAAGTCAAAGCTACATTGCAACGTGAGCTAAGAAAAATGAAAAACCAATGGTGGAGGAGATATACATATAACAGAGCAGATCCAAAGGGCGTTTGATACAAAGAACTCGAAAGAATTTTATGGAATGCTGCGCCAAGTATTAGGTCCTCCTACCTCTTCAATATCTCCCCTGATGTTGAAAGATAGTTCTGTTGTCATTAAGGATCCAGATAATATTTTGGAAAGATGGCAGGAACATTTTGCTGATGTGCATCCTAATCCCTCAGCAGTGGATGCTGTTGTAATTGAGAGCCTCCCACAATGCGACGTCATATTCAGAATGGATCGTTTGTCTACCCTGAATGAGGTGCAATTAACCACCACACAAGTCAACAGTGGCAAGGCACCTGGTTTAGATGGTCTTCCAGTGGAACTTCTTAAAATTGGAAGCATGAAAATTGCTGATGCTATCCTTAGTCTTGTTAAAGAAATCTGGGCAGGTGCTCCTGTTCCACAGGATTGGATTGATGGTGTTTTGGTGTCCTTGTTTAAAGAAAAGGGACCAAAGAATATCTGTGACCACTACCGTGGGATCACGCTGCTATTAAACAGGCTATCGGAAGATGTTTGTCCGTATGCTGTTCCAGACCAAAGCTTTTGACACCGTCAACAGGGATGCTCTCTGGCTGATCTTAGAGAAAGTAGGGTGTCCTCTAACCTTTATTAGAATAATCAAGGACTTGCACAGGGATATGAAAGCTTGAGTCTCCTTTAATGGAAAGCTGTCTGATGAAATCCCAGTTGAAAATGGCGACAAACAAGGTCATATTCTTGCACCTACTCTTTTCTTTATCTTCTTTGCTGCTCTACTTGCTCACACATTTCAAGATTGTGATAAGGGGATTACGTTAAGGTTTCGAACCACAGGTCGCGTTTTTAATCTTAGAAGGTTTAATGCCAAGACCAAGCTACATCATGTCTTAGTTAAAGAGCTGCTGTATGCGGACGATGCTGCTTTTCTGTCGTACACTGAAGCTGATATGCAGCATATAATGGATCGCTTTGCTGCCTCCTGCACTGCCTTTGGTCTGAAGATCAGTCTGAAATACCGTTGCAAACCCATTAAAAAATACCGTTGCAAAGCCATAGATAATTCAAGCTGAAATTACAGGCGCAACAATCCGATGATTTTGAAGCGGCAAACCCTTAAAAAATATCGTTGCAAACTAATTAAAAAATACCGTTGCAAACCTATTAAAAAATACCGTTGCAAACCCATTAAAAATTACCGTTGCAAAGACATTGATAATTCAAGCTGAAATTACAGGCGCAACAATCCGATGGTTTTGAAGCGGCAACCTCATTAAATAACTACCGTTATGATCCAATTTAATAATTCCTGTGGTCACCGCATGTGCCACGAACACAAGCTCAACTCGTAAATAAAACAAAGTCTTTGAGTAACCTAACATTTCAACAGCAACAACTGAACTTTGAATTATCCCAACTGATCTTAAAATCCTGTGTACCTCGCATTCCTGATAATCGAATAACCACTGCAGCTCTGTTTCTTTATCTCAAGGACAATAAGTGAGGAAGTTTTTATATGAAAGTTTGATTTTATTTTCCGTCGCTATTTTACTACTTCCTTTTTAAAGACACAGCACAAGGAGCTTTATAATCCCAGTGCATTGTCGCGCTGCCGTTCTCTTAAAATATTTTTTATTTAGAAGAGAGTTCCCTATAGTAGCTATGGACAAACAGCTAAACTATAATTGCTTTTTATTCATATCATTAGAGCGAGAGCGGTGTCGCTAAAGAATAGTTGGTTTAGAGAATAATTACAATTTCAGGGTACAGGATAGCTTTCTGTTACTTTCTTCTGGGTATTTAACTGTTGTAAATCCTATTCCGAGCAATTTACTTCGTTTCATCGGGGAATAAAAATTGCATTTACCTCGCACTTGGCCTTTTTAATCTACTTGATCCTTTTGGGAATTTATTTTGGGAATAATAAGGTGTATTAGAGAGGCATTAGAAATAAGTTTAACATTTTCGGTTCCACCTTGGTTTAGCATGCTTTTAGAACATGTTTTGCCTTTTAAAACTCCCAAAAGTACGCAGTATTTGCCAAATTTTACGGTATTAGCCAAAACAAGTCACAAATCTTTTCTCTCTGTACACCCATCATACTTCATTACCTGTCAGACTTTAGAGAATTAATTCCTTACTTTGTCTGGTCCTTCAATTTAAAGGAACCCTTATTGGCAGCCGAAACTCAATCTCAAGCCTTAATCCCTAGCTCAATTGACAATTACACTGTTGGTGACATCTTTTCTATTTCTCTAGTGTTGTTTTCCAAACTAACATAAATAAAGCAAGCCTACGGCTTATTATCTATAATCACTCTACAATGCAGCCTTCATGATATTTACAATTTCACCTGGGCCAGTGGCGACGTCATTAGTCCATTTAACTCCACACAAAGGGCTTTTAAAATTATCGGAAAAACTATCAATTAAAGTCGGCGGCCATAAAACACGAACATTTCCTGTGAAAAAAAACCAAATGGCAAATTGTGATACTGCCTCACCAACATTAAAAATTGGACTCGTTGCACCCTCGTCCTCCAGTAGATGCACAAATGTACACAGGTAAAGGCCAACATTATCTCCATGACGTCCACACCACCAGCCATCACGTCGCTGGTCTAGAACATCTGCAGTGTCGAATGCCTCAATTTGCAATTCACAGATTCGGGAAAGAATTGTGATATGTCATGACTAAGCAACAGACCGGTCTAAATTGGCATGACTAAGCTACAACAGTCGCAGGCTCCCGCAATATTTATCTCAATTCCGGTCTTCATTGTCATGACTAAGCAACATCAGTAACAGGCTCCGGCAATACTTTTCCCAAGTCCGGCCTTAATTGCGATAACTAAGCAACAACAGTCATGTTCCGGCAATAATTATCATGAGTCCGATCTTTTTTGCCATGACTAAGCAACATCAGTCACAGGCTCCCCCAATATTTATCTCAAGTCCGCTCTTCATTGTCATGACTAAGCAACATCAGTAACAGGCTCCGGCAATACTTTTCCCAAGTCCGGCCTTAATTGCGATAACTAAGCAACAACAGTCATGTTCCGGCAATAATTATCATGAGTCCGATCTTTTTTGCCATGACTAAGCAACATCAGTAACAGGCTCCGGCAATACTTTTCCCAAGTCCGGCCTTAATTGCGATAACTAAGCAAC
>JAAAKM020073195.1:103779886-103808452 GCA_010016025.2 Alatinidae sp. Z8VKAUB7J3
AACAGTCATGTTCCGGCAATAATTATCATGAGTCCGATCTTTTTTGCCATGACTAAGCAACATCAGTCACAGGCTCCCCCAATATTTATCTCAAGTCCGCTCTTCATTGTCATGACTAAGCAACATCAGTAACAGGCTCCGGCAATACTTTTCCCAAGTCCGGCCTTAATTGCGATAACTAAGCAACCAACGCCGAGCAGTGACAAGCTGGAAGGAGAAGAGAGGAGAAAGCAGCAGAAGAAGAAGAATTGAAAAAGAAATACAAAGAGGGGGAAACGACAGCATCGGATTCGGGTTATTCACCTGCAAAACCTATAATGGCTAGCCTTAACTTGACTCACTTGAGTTGAAACAATAGCATGAGATGATCATTTCAGGAAACACCAATGTCCAATGATCATTTCAGGAAAGAGAAACACTGAATGATCGTTCCTGTAAATGCCAACGTCAAGTTATTATTCAAGGGCGCACCAACGTCCAATGATCATTCCAGGAAGCACCAACATCTAATGATCATTCCAGGAAGCACCAACATCTAATGATCATTCCAGGAAGCACCAAAGTCAAATTATCATTCCAGGAAACACCTATTTGCAATAATAATTCGAGGAAACACTAACGTCCAATGATCATTCCTGGAACACCAACATCCAATGATCATTCCAGGAAACACTAACATAATATACTCGTTCTAGGCAACACTACCATCCTTCGATCATTCCAGGAAACACCAACGTCCTATTATTATTCCAGGAAACACCACTAACATGATATACTCGTCGTAGGAAACACTAACGCCCAAATATCATGCCAGGAAACACCAACGTAAAAAGGTCGTTCCAGGAAACACCAATGTAAAATAATCATTCCTGGAAACACAAATGCCGAATGATCATTACAGTTATTTTCAAACATTCATTTCCAGGAAACATCAATGTCCAATTATCATTCAAGGAAACACTACCATCCTTCGATCATTCCAGGAAACACCAACGTCCTATTATTATTCCAGGAAACTCAAATATTCTACTGGTAGTTCCATTAAGGCAGAGACTATGGATTTATAGGTCGAATTTCTCTGATCATCTTATGTGTCATGGTCCAGGTTTCTGTCAAGTACAGCCGTTTTAAACTTTGATAAAAATATCACCTGCAGCTCGCCGTTCACTCTGAAGTTCCAGATTTTATGCACTGAGATTCCACATTAAGCTGATACGAATCTCTATGTGTTTCCATTCGAGTAAATCCATGGTTTGAGATATTTCAAATCTTCTACGTGTCTCCCATCTAGCTGTTTTCAGAAATAAGATAAGGCGATCAACTACTAAAAACCACAATGGTTCAGAGACGGAGGAAAGTAAGGCGGATGGGGTGGAGGGGGGCAAGTAGGCTGGTTTCAAATATAGTTTGCTGCATACAATTACACCAAGAATAAGTCTAGGTCCAAACAGAAGTCCATCCAAAATTAGGGTATTGTTTATGCTTCCGAAGAACAAATGCCTAAATCGTTCAAAGGGTTATCAGGATTTATTTCAGAGCAAAGAAAAGAGACAAATGGATTGAAAGTAGAACAATTGACGTATGAAATCAGTTCAACGTCCCCAAGTACTTAATAAACGGGGGATTGGAATAGACGTCTATTAGGCACTCAAGAGTACACTGAAAGGATTTAGGACGAGACAAAAAAAACCACAAACCACAATCTATTTTAACCAATATATAATTTCCTTAGTTCACTGTTCGGCTACGGATTAATGTTATTGCTGATGACGTATGCAACTAATTATCCATGTATTAACAAAGGTCTACCTATCAGTCCCCTGTTACAAACCCCATAATCCTTTGCAAAACTTTCTCTAACGTTCAGCATGGTGTTTCTTGGTGTACTGTACGTGGTCATGAGATGATGTCATTCTCGATGTATGAGAACAAAGAACGCTAAGCCAGCCAAAATAAGATACTGCGAAAAAGACAAATAGCTCAAGATTAGTCTAGAAATAAATATAACTGGTGAATACATGTCTTTTAGTACATATAAAAGTAGTAGAGGGGAAAGAGTGTTACCCTGTAGTACTCCTGCTCATATTTTGAAGAAGCTCGTATCACCCTCAAAAGACCGTGCCATGGATTTTGTAGTGTTGGGTCATGATTGACACCACAATTTCTGTCACTGTCCCACAAGCTATCAGTGTAATGGTAACAGTGACCTATTGCACTTTCCTACCCTGAGCTTTTGATGCTTCGAACGATACTTTTGAACGTCCAAAAAAACCCAATGGAACTCGGTATTACATACACTTAAGAATACTGAACAAAGCAGCGAAATATTGCGTAGATACAAAACATTTTTTGTTTGACGCTCCTCAGAGTACAATCGTCAGAAACGATTGAAATGAAACATATGGGCGAATAAAACCACCTGAATTTTTGATAGAGCGAAGCACAATTTGAACTGCCAATCAGGCTTGTATCGTAACAAGTGAAAAAGTAAAGCGGAAAACGTAATCTGCTTATAAAAATAACCGCCGGGCATAGGATCTTTAAAGAAAGAGACATATAGATATAATTGTTCTTCTTTAAACTCGTGCTTTTGGACCATTCAACATCCCCTACAACTGGACTGATTGAATAGTATTAGTAAAACCAAGGTGATGTATACACCTGCACCTGGTGAGAACTACGAAGAGCCTGACATTTTTGTTAGCGGATAAAGGCTTGAAGTTGTCAAACATTTTACTCACCTGGGCAGTGTTCTCTCAAATGATGGCTCTCTAGATGTTGAAATCAAAAATAGAATCAGTAGAGCTTCATGTTCTTTTGGCAAACTTGAAGACAGAGTCTGGTCTGATGGTGATCTGACTCAAAAAACCAAACTCTGTGTGTATGAGTCATGTGTGTTGCCCACCCTTTTGTATGCCTCGGAGACTTGGACTCTGTATTAGTCGCAAATCAAGCTGCTTGAAAGATTTCATCAACATTGTCTCGGACACATTCGTGGGATTAAGTTGGAGAGTCGTTGCCCTGACACTGCTGTCTTGTCAAAAGCAAACACACTAAGCATTTCTCAATGGTAATGAAAAGTCAGATGCATTGGGCTGGCCACTTGGTACGTATGGAGGACTCTAGGCTCCTGAAACAACTGTTTTTTGGTAAATTGTCATCTGGGAAAACACTTCAGTGTAAGCCACGAAAAATGTTTAAGGACAATGTTAAAGAAAATTTGAAGCATATGAAGAACACTGAAGAGAGCTGGGAGGCATTAACTGCTAATTGTGAGCAGTGGAGAGGTTTAGTTATCGGAGGTGTTAAGTTGTTTGAGAGAAGCAGAATTTTTTGTGCTGAATTAAAGAGAACCTGCAGGAAACGTGAGCCTCTGCCAGCTGATTGTGGCCCTGTTTGGATCTGTGAAGTGTGTGGTTGATCTCTCTTGTTTAAGGTAGGACTAGTGAATCATATGAAGTTGTCTCAGACCTCCGGACCCTCTACCAATTCTGCTGTTCCACATACTGATCCTACACCTCATTTGCATATGCACACCTGTCCATCCTGCCAAAAACTCTGTCTGGTGCCCTTAAACGACACCTCAGGAGTCATGGAGATGAAGTTACTACCTCTGTCACCGTGAAGTGTCACTGCATCTGTCAAAAGCTGTGCAAGTCGCTCGCAGGTCTGAAGAGCCATCTTAGATTACACAGACGAAGGGACCAGATAGAAGAAGAAAACAAAGGAATGGCACTCTTCTGACAAGATGGAGCAATCATCATTAACATCAATTCCATGCCATGCCCATATACTCTGATTAATTGATTAATCGGAAAAATCTGCACCGATTATTTGAATAGTAGAATGTTATTCCATTTATAGTAATTCTAACTATAGAGAATGAATGATGGGACGACTAGAAATGTGTTTTTATCAAAAGACACTGTAGAGATAGTCATAACAAAAGTAGTGAGTATCCGTTTCAGAATACAAGGTATTACGGTTATAGACGAATCATTGAAAACAAATTAACCAATAAACGAGGACTGAGTAGAGGTAAGCTAATTAAAATAGTTCACAATCGCAGTTTACTCGTTCTGTTCTTATGTTAATGCAATGCTGGCAACCGTTCTTTGATAAATACAATTCAAGCTTTGCCAGGATCAACTGTTAATCCCTTGTAAAACATCTCTCCGAAAATTCTTATTCAATTCTTTGGAAAATTATACTTTCATCTCTAAATATTGGATAAATCTGGTGTTATTGTTGGTATAGTGTGTTTGACTCGAAGCCCAGTATTGGTCTAAAATCGGGTATTGGCTCATACCTAATTAACCGTGGTCCACAAAACAAAATGTTATTGCTCTGATTACCCACCTGACACAATTTCAAAAATACATTACAAACTACTTATGTCTTCTAACAACCAATAGGAATAGAGATAAAGAGAGGAAGTGCAGTGTGATTAGTTAGTAAAGAGGAGAAGTTACCAGAGTTAGGTCGTTTTAGAATTTCATTGGTTAGTTATAGATTTTAGAGAGTGCTAGATGAAGGAAGAGCATAGCCTCGTTTCCATTACCATAGGCAACTTTAGTACAGTTTTCTGCATCAAAAGTAAGGAAGTCCAACATTATACGTTGCTTATAAAAAATCAGCATGGTACCCGATCTTGCCTCTCTCTATCAAATGTTACTCGATCTTAGTGTTCAAGGACAGTTTCAAGGCTTAGTCCATGTGTATTGAATAACAAGAAATGATAGTTTGTGTACTTAAAATATGTTTTGGAGGGCCTAAAATTATCCTAACATTAATTAGATAGGATCTAGGATCACAGCATGAAAAGTCCACCAAAATTTTTATAGCCACGGTTGAGAGTATTCTTACTTATGGTTCGGAGATTTCGACAATGACAAATCCGTAGAGAAAACGAATGGTGGTGCTTATACAAACCCACAACCACATTTTTAAAATGTTGGTTGGGTAGACCATATTCCTAATGCCTATGCAACTTTCCCCACTATCCTGCTCATAGACACACAGATTGAAACGGTAGATCACCTCAAACGTGCAACGCTTGAAAAATCAGAGTGAAGTATACTATAAGGAATCACTTTCAACAGGATGCAAACCCCCATCTGGCACATAAGGATGCAAAGTAGCTGAAGGAAGACACTGGGTGTGGTATGACAGTGTTTCATAAAATCACTACTCACAATTTCACATCTGAAAACTTTGGGAATGAAAATAAAAAATTGTTATCAAATGTTATCAAAACTGTTTTAAGGGTAATTAACTTTAAGGTTTGACCTAACATTACCATTTGACAGAATTTCTGGTAAATTCTGGGGTTTTGAAAAAAATCATCTCAACTTTTCCATTGTTTCGTTCATTCACCAGAAAATGGGCAGATTTTGCCAAATTTCCAGGTCATTTTACACACCAGAGAATGGGCATAAAATTGAACTGTGAGGAACTGTGAGGACATTTGAGCCCATTTTAGAATCGCTGAAAGAAGAACTTTAATACTACAATATTTTTAACAGATAGTATTTATTTTCTTGAAGTTCAGAGCTCCAGCTAAAAGTCCACATTTTTTTGTAAAAAGGAGATATAAAAATTGTCAGTGCGCATGAAATACCTGAGTCGAAACGTAAAACAAGTTTGATAACATATTTTTGGGATCATTCAACACCAGGAAAACTATTTCAAACAACTCTGTACTCTGCTTCTCTCCCAATACAGTACCAAAGAAATGAGAACTGGACAAGACCGACTTGTATGGTCCAGCTTGTCACAATGACTACATCTAATATGCCTCTTTCGTGTAGCAATTTTTGGGTGTGTTTTCAACATCATCCTGTTAAAATTATCTTGTATGTTCTCTTGTATTGATGCTTGCCGAGCTCTGGCAGCTGGTCCTGATTTGTAAGCACGGATGTGCTTACTCCATGCCTCACTTCCTTGAGTAGATGGCCATCCGTGTGCCTTTGATTATCTGAAACAATTCTGGATTGGGGGCACACATGGAATGCACAAAGGGAGACAGCATAGTCCAAAGAAAGTTTGTTTCTCAAACACCATCAGATCCTGGCACAATGATCTTACCTCACTAAGTATAGCAGTCTTTGATGGATCAACAATTTGGCAAACTGACAAGACCATGTTGTAGAGTTGCAGCAATTTGGAAAATGCAACTTGATGCGATTGATTGAGGATCAGGCTACAGATGTCTTTGCAACTTAAGATTTCTGTTCTAACAAGACCTCAACCAGCTTCAGAGACCAATTTTAGGCCAAGATATGGTGAAAAATGTGAAAATATTGCCTAGAAATAGGGCTAAAAAGTCATACAGACTTCCCGGGTTTTTATGTGATTTATGGTGCTCCACTCACCTGATTTCTCACGGTCGTTTGTATTCCTTCTCCTGAATATTTTCTCTCACCTCTGTTTTGAAGTAACCTTGGTGCTTCGAAGATTTGACAAAATATAATGCAAGATAATGGAAAAATATTTTATTTATTTTAGAAGACTTAATTGTACGCAAATGGGAATGTACATGCATTTCGAGACGTCAGATTGAGTAAAAGAGATGAGTAGTATATAAATTATCCTTTTCCTTCCCGCTTTTGTGTAACAATCTTTCAATATGTTACAAAAATTTCATACAAGACATGATAAATCTGGTCCAGTTGAAAGGATAACTAAAAAAATGTTAATAAATTTCTTAACTGATATTTAAATGTTGCTTTGTACTTTGTAAAATGATACTAAAATAGTTATGGATCTAATGTCTTCTGACGGTTAATGAAATGCTGCAGCTGTAGTCCGAGGGAAAGTTCCACAGACTTTGGGAGTAATAGCACAGGCGCAAGGGATGATCATAGGTTGCATGCATTGACGTTAGACAAGGCAATAAATGGTGAAAGAAAATATTCGTTCAGTTCTCCTTTTTGGTAAAAGGACGCTACTTTAATTTAGCTATATCTTTCTTTCCAACTTTCTTGATCAAATCCAATCCTTCTTATACAAGCAGTGATGATATAAGTATTGGTCTCGTGCCTCATCTCAAAAATTAGTCGTCCTCAATACCTAAATAAACTGATATTCCTTGCGTACCTTGCAAACAAACTAAACCTGCTACTCTCACTTTCTCCTGGCCACTCGTAAATCTTTGGTGATAAAATACCATGGCTCTACAAATGAGAAAGCCTACGTCCTTTACCGCCCTTCCCTATATACGCCCTTATACAAGGTGCTAATGGGTGCTAGTACACCATTAGTGGTAAGAGTTATAACTACGATTTCAGAAGAAGTGAGCAATTTACGAGTAGTGCAACTTCTTGTTTTCCTTGTCTTAAATTTTATTCATGTATACAGGCATATATGTATATACTCAATCTGCAGTCAGTACTGTTTCGCCCTTTGAGGGCTCATCAGCGCAGCACAGAGTGAAGAGACTTAATCTTAGCTATGAAGCAAGCACGGTTGCAACAAGGCAATTTAAAAGATTCATGTGGTACCATGCCAGAGTGCTCAAGATTTTGAAGGTTTCGTCCTAATTAAGCACTGTTGCATTAATTCGGAAATTATGTTCTTAGTTTCATATATAAACTTCCTATTTGATATAGAAGGTATTAAGGTATTTGGTATTATTAAATTCATATCACTGTGAAGGAATACTCATGATTTTGAAGGTTTCGTCCTAATTAAGCACTGTTGCATTAATTCGGAAATTATGTTCTTAGTTTCATATATAAACTTTCTATTTGATATAGAAGGTATCAAGGTATTTGGTATTATTAAAATTCATATCACTGTGAGGAATACTCATGATTTTGAAGGTTTCGTCCCAATTAAGCACTGTTGCATTAATTCGGAAATTATGTTCTTAGTTTCATTTTTATATACATCAGTATTGCAATGACGTTGCCACGCATTATATGAAAAAACTGAAGGTCTTCATGCATGACGAAGTTTAAATTATATCAATTTAAGAGCAACAAACCGGTAATTGCAAAAATATTTGTATATATTTTAACAAGCGACTACAACAATTCAAAAACCTTGAAAAGAAAACCAAACGTTTGAAGCTTAGTAGACAATCGGTGTTACAAATCGTACTTGATTCGATAATCAAATATCTTTGAAAATTCGAAGTATGAAGATATAACTAATTTAAAGGTAGCGCCAAAAGACGAAAAAAAAGAAAAAAACGAAAATGGAAGAAAAAGAAATTTTTGTCCCTCAACCTGAACAATTAACAAATCCATACCTGGAACATCATGTAAGACTAGACCAATAAGGGCAGCTAAAGAAAATGGCATTGGCATCGAATTCACAATGGGTGAAAATCAACAACCTGCACCACCAAATGAGACAAGACCCAATAAACAATAATAATAACAATAATAAATCTATATATGTATAAAAATAAGTTGTTTGTCTGTGTGTCTATCTACTGACGTCATGTTTGTGTGTCGACTGACGTCATTATAAGGATTGAGCTGTGTGTCGTCATGAAGTTGTTTGTCGTCTGACGTCATGTTTGTCGACTGACGAAATTACAGACCGGGACACCGGGACATAAATGATGACCGGGACACAGGGAATATAAATGACGACCGGGACACATCATATACCAATTCAAAAACGAATGTATTCAAGCCGAAGTAGCTGAGTTGGTAAAGCGTTATGTTCCAGGTCCGAGAGGTTCCAGGTTCGAACCTTGGCTTTAGCATTAATACAAAAGAAGAAAAAAACGTGGTCTTTCACTGGATATATGAGTTTACTACTTTTTGAAATCACATTTTGGAGATACCAATAAAAGTTACCTTCTATCAATATTAGTGAGAGGTGTGGCCACGTTGATTGTCTTACTTGAACGAAGATCATGTGATTGATTTGTAGAACACGGTAAGCTAGAATATGATTGGCATGAGAATGTAGTATGATACTGTATGTAAGGCTGTCGCGAGTGGAACCGTAAATTCTTAGAGTGCAAGCGGCGCTAAAAGTTTGGAAAAGCGCGAAAAACAACTGGTAGTTCTGAATTTTTACCGCAACTAGCATCGAAAATCACTTTCCATTGAAACAAGCAAAACAAAGCGGGCAGTAACTACAACCATCTCCAGATTGGCTGCCTAAACAAAATACAAAAATACCGTACAAGTTTCATCAATATCAGTCACAAAAAATGACTAAATAACTAGAAATTGTATGTAGAAACGGCCTTAACCCAGCATAATTGCGTATATCGAAAACAAGACTGAAACATCGCAAGGCCTGATTTCCAGTACGTCCGCAAATCAAACGATCTTGTTCGGCTTTTCCAAAATTCGTGCGAGCGAACAAGAAAAGAACCAATAGGTCGTTTGCAGTCTGAGCGTTCTGGAAATGATATTTCATTTCCGCTTTCCAGATGGAGGGCAAACAAACCAATTTCAATGAAGAAACGCAACGGGAAATACAGTATCAAAGACTGTTTTGATTACATGAAAAAGGAAAACATTGTTCGTAGTAAATTTACAGAGTGGAATTAGGGAGATTGAATTACTAGGCTGCGGTGTGCGAATTTGAAACAGTTTTCTAAGTAATTTTTGGCACAATTTTGGGGGGCACGTTTGTGACACACCCGCCAAATTATTATGTAAAGATATCAATCATCTATCTCCTAAAATTTTCTTATAATAAGATGTAAGGGAATGTTCTAGGGAAATCCTGTGTTTTAGATGATATATGATATCTTTATCAGGATTTGCTAAGAGGGGCAAATATCCATGTACCGGGCACCAAAGGTGGGCCGTGATGAAGCTGTAGGAGGGCGAGGGAGGATAAAAGAGAGATTTGGGAAGTGATATAATGCCTTAAATAGTGTAGAAAATGTCACCGTTCAGGAATTTAAAGGGTGGCCTGTGGCGTATAATCCCCTATGGTCCTCATAACAATAATGCCAAGAATAATTACTGCCCCCAAAACGCTACAAATTATAAACCTGTTAACATTCTTCTGAAAACTACAACACACCTTGTCAACAGAAACCTTCATTGTGATACATAAAGCGTAGTAACTACTTTGCAACGATTTCAACACAAGAATAATTTATACTATTTATAATTTCTAACATTATGTAACTAATGCAACAGTTGATATTTACGTGCTGCACTGCTTAGCCATTAAATATGATCGACAATTCTGAAAGAGCCATACGAGCAGGAATCATTGCATGCTGTTGATGCATTAAATATTTGGGAAACCTTATGTGAGTAAAGGTTCATTTATCCGAGTCGATATATGTCGTGACGTCTGACCGACATGATAAGCATTAGAGGGTGAAAAAAAACAACATGTAAATGGGGCGTGAGTGCATTTTCTCAGATATACAGTGTTTTGCAGTAAAGTAGCTCTTAGCTTTCTGCGAAACTGAAATTGACTGAAATGTTAACGTTGTGACAGAAATGGTACATGGAGTGTGAATGGTGAGAATAATCTCTTTGACTAACTTTGACAATATTTTTTTTATGAAGGCTAGATTAAAATAGTATGGTTGTGATTTGTTAACGTCGAGGTCACCTAGCTCAGTTGCTAGGAAATATTGACAAAATTTGAGGCTACTCTAATGGTACAGAGCACATAATTGACTGGACGTGTTGGTAAATGATATAAGAACAATTACTAGAAGAACAGAAACTGGTCCTACTGATTACATGTTAAGAGTCTTCAATCACAAGAGCAGTCAAAATGTTATACCTTCCTTTGAATTTTTATATCAAGGTATGACAGAAGCTTAAAGGTAATTAGGGAAGGTGAACTCTTGATCTTAGTCAGTGTCGTTCGTCGGGACACAAGAACACCGTTTACGGAGAAGTAGAACTTGACTGGAGACTTTTGAGGAGCAAAATTAAGTGCGGATGGATTTCTTAGTGGTTTTCCCACCAAGTCAGCTGCTTCTCCTCACATATTACTGTTATCCCATCTGATACTGAGAGATATTAAGGACGTTTTCGCGCAACTTTAACTGTTTGAGTTTCTGAGTTTTTCAAGAAGAGAACTTTAACCTTAAGTCTAATATCCCTGCTTCCAATGAAGCAGCTGTTGAATTCGCAGCCTGCAACGGTGCGGGGTAACAGAGGCTTTGAAAGCCCATGCTGTGCTGTAAAATTGAACACTTAAGTTCTATTTATAAAATATGAGGGCTGGCATTTACTACGTGTAATTACACAACGAACTGTTTCAGCATTTACATAAATTTAAACCTTGTTACTCTGAACTCGTCCATCTTCGAGTTCTGAAATTAAACACAGAAGTATCTTACATACTCTCAGATAAATCGAGAGTCTCGTCAACTTTTGGACAAAATGTCAACTGCTAAAACAAAACAGAACATAAGCAATAAAGTAGCTGCCAGCAAGTAAGCAATTGACGCTAGATTCACTGCCTTTTCGCTAGTACATTGTCGCTCGACAGGAGTTAGAGCATTGCTCTGACGAGGTCTCTCTCCATAAGTTGTATGCTCTTGCAGAGACGGTAGGATCGTATTTTTGCTTGTAGTAAACAACCTCAGGCCAGCTCTCTGAAGATATGGAATGGCTCTTACAGCAGCATGAGTACTTTTTCTGATTACGATTGAGTCCAGACTGAGCAACGTGATACCTTCCGTACAACAGGTGCCGATGAAAAGTTCCTGATATACTCTCGTATTCTTGTTTCAATTGTCGTTTGAATTTCATTCGCCGATTTTGAAACCAAGTTTTGATCTGATTGTCTGTAAGTTTAAGCCGTTTTGCAAACTCTCCTCTTTCTCTGGCTGAAATGTATTTCTGGCACGAAAACAATCTTTCCATCTGTTCCACTTGCTCTGTTGTGAAAGTCGTGCGAGGTTTTCGAGATTCGCAAGAAAAACTTGGATGCCTCTCCTTCACAGAGTCTAAAATAGTATTAATAAAGAAAATGTATAAGGTCGTATGTTCCAGAGCAATAAAGGGCTGGCAAGGGAATAATACCACATACCTAGTTGCTGCTTACTTCTAGAGGGCATTGAAGGGGAATGGCTTGGATTTGTACCTTTGATACGGCGAGAATTAGGTAAAGTACAGCCCGGAATAAAGGCGGCCCTATCATACCAATAGTGGCGGCGGAGAGCTAACTTACGGTTCTCCTTTTACTTTATTCAATCTCGGAAGAAGATTCTTCACCTTTTGATAATAAAGAGATACCATTGGACACTCTTTTGCTCTTTGCTTTCTTCATTCTTGTGTGTTTTTAGTAGCATATAGCTACTCTAGGGCTTGTCAATGTTAGTCACTCAGTTGGTCACTCACTGGTCATGTCCGTCCCCACTTTTGTGTCACAAAACATATTACATCATCGATATACCTATATATCAGGTGATTCATATACTTATACATCGCGTCATTTATATACCTATATTAGGTGCCTACTTAGATAGGTGCGCACCTAAATTATCTAGGGAATCGCCTAAGCACTTAGGTGCTCACTTAAAGATCGGGGAAACCGGGCCCAGGGTTTCTTAGTCACATCCTGAGATAAACCCTTAGGTTTTACACATGTTCATTCTCAGCCCATATGCTTTAAGATTTCTTATGCATGCTTTCAATCTTGCCATCAACTGGACAGGATCTTCATCAATTATTATGCGGCCATCAGTGTATATCGTCTCCCATGGGCACCCAGTCTTAAAGTCATGCAATCTAGCCTCAAGGACAATTGTAAATAGCAGAGGGATCAATACAGATCATCTATTAACTCCAGCATTCACATTTACATTGTGACTAAAGATATTGTTGACCCTCTCTCTATGTGGCTCTGCTCTGTGCATTCCCATACAAGGCCATAACCAATCGGACGATCCATTACATGTTTTAATAAAAGTGACATAATGATGTGAACCTCAACTATACCCGAGTAAAAAATTGTGACAGAAAAAGGAGCGGATATAAAAGTGTTGATGGTTATAATAATGGCAATGATACTGATGATGATGATGATGATGATGATAGTGATGATGATGATGATGATGATGATGATGATGATGATTATGATGATGATGATGATGATGATGATGATGATAGTACTGCTACTGCTGATGATGATGACAATGATGATTACAAATCAGAATTAAAAGCAAATATTTTTTCTGGTTACTTACCCCATGCCCTTGAGTTGTAAATATTTTGTACAGCCTTGGCCCAAATATATATCTTTTAGCCTCCAGAATTTTTGATATCAGGTAGCTCCCTGATCCTGCCATAATCACTTTTCACACTACAAAAGATACAGTAACAAATATAATGACTGTCCAAAACAATGATGCATGCTTTGTATGTAACAACCAGTAACAATTACTAAAATAAAAGGATGAAGAAAACTTTCTTGGCCATCTGGCTTTTTGAGTCTGCTGGCTACCAATAAAACAGTATTTATTCACTAATATATTTACTTAACTACTTCAAACTATCCTATCTAACTATCCATAACTATTTAACATTGAAGTTTCAATGTTATGTTTTCATATTAATATTCATTTACATCTATAGGTCATATTAGAGGAAACTGTTGTTAGTAGTAATAGTAATCAGTCTTATACGTGCATTCACATTATATCGATTATATGGACTACTGCCATTATGGGTTGGAGAGGAAATTCAAGAAGCTACAGGTGCGATAACATTTCTTACTTATTAAAGAAACGTAGCTTTTAATTTAGAAATCAAGTAAGATTAGATGCTGTAATTTCGAAGCATTTGTTTCCTTATTACAAGATCAGTAGTCATTCCTTCCTTCCTTCATTCCTTCCTTCCTTCATTCCTTCCTTCCTTCATTCCTTTATTCCTTCATTCCTTGCATCCGCTGATCTCGGGAGATCATGAATTCACGCCTGAAAAGACAAAAGTTCAGTTTGTATTCGAACACTACCCGCGGTGACTGTACAGGCCCATGAGGAGTGGTCGTCTCTCCTGAACTTAATGCGGTCTACGTTGTGAAAGAAGGTACTGTTTACATGAGATGTAAGCGCAGGCATACCTAAGTGACACTAGCGAAGCATTGAAGTGAAACAGGAAGGTATAGGTTGCTGATAGAGGGTTTTGTTTCTGAGCTCCCAAATCCGTGACCAAGTTACTGCACTTGACTATTACGACGTGAAATATACAATTTTTTAACGATTGCCGGCAGACTAGGAATCCGAGAGAGATTCAACCTAGTGCAAAGATGTGCTTAAACAAAAATATATTGAATACAAATTCTTTCCGTTTACATGAACTAGGTTTAAGACGAGCAAATTTATTCAGATTTCAGATTAACAAATGAGATTAAGAGCATTCTTTAGCTGAAATACCAAAGGAAAGACATGCCGAAAATGTTCAGGACGAGCGGTGCTGCAATTAAAGTGGTTAACGTTTCTCGATCGAGTGGCATTTTCCTTATTGACCTGAGGCGAGCTATCTTTTTCTCAGAGGGTGCTCATGGTTCTTTAGGATTCGACGAGGTCTGATTTATTACGCATGTATAGGGCATTTGGGTAAGTAATGTGCGTGCACCCATTGAAGATTCCAGAGATCGATTCTGACCTTATTTTATATCCTAAACATGGCAACAAATACAAATTCCAGGGCCTTTTATTGTCACAATGATTCCTGTTTGATATTCTGTTACGACGTTGCTGCTGGCCAGCAAGAATGAGCGCGGAGCAACAAGATTTGAAAGTGTAAGTTTTACTTATTAAAACCTCTCTCACACAATTACTCTGACAAGTGAATCTTCTTTTTCTTTCGGCTCCTCCCTTTTAGGGGTCGCCACAGCGGATCCTTTGTCTCCACACCAGTCTATCGTCTGCTTCCTCCTCCGTCACGCCTTTAAATGAACTTTAGGCAAAAAAGCTTTTAAGTATAAACTATTCTTGCTATTTCGTGCAATAATCTTGTTTTGTACCGCAAACAAACTATAGGAAGTTCATTATGAAAGAACAGCGTACAAACAATCTTCCCAACCGATTGTATATTTCTGATATTTACAGTACCATCGCAACAGGCACGAAGTGTTTACAGACAAGACGCCACTAACGTAAATGTTGGAATTTTTCTTTTCTCACAAATCAGGCTAAAATTATCAGTGTGCAAATAATTACCGCGTATGGCATCGACATTGAATCAAATAATTCCGTTCAAAATAAATATTTCATACAAAAATTCGGTAATAAAAACCCACGTATCACGGGCAATGTTCCAAGTCGCGGTTGCCAATAACCGGGCACAGCCCACTTACTTGATCAAAATAAAGTCGTGGCCGAAAATATACCGTAAAATCCCGAATATAAGCCCTGGGCGTATAGAGGTTCGTAAGCATTTTTGGGTGGGCTTATATTCAGGAGTAACTTATATACATGGGATGGGGGCTTATATTCGGAGGGTCTTTTGGCTTAACATGTGACTTGTGTGTTCTATAAAATTCACCATTCGATGTCTAATCAGAGAGACTAATAACAACATTTAATGCGTAAAGCCTCACAAAAGAACAAAAGTAAATACAGAGGCTCTATATATACTCTGTCCATGTTCATTCAGTATTACTGCCTACTGCACTACCAATTTCCGATCCAACGCACAGTACCCAAATGTAAGCTCTGAACTTATATTCGGGGTGGGGGGCTAATATTCGGAAGGATATTTTGGTTTGTTTACAGGGGTCTATATTCGGGAGGGCTTATTTTCGGGATTTTACAGTATGTCTCGAGGAAAATCCACCTTTCGAAGTGAACCTTGGCAAACGAGAGAATGTTCAGAACTACCGTTTTTCTATCCTTTCGACCTCAAAACCCGTAACGAAAATCAGAGACTTAATAAACCCCGAACGCCTAATTCTGACACTTGACAAAGCCGAAAAGTACCTTCAAGAGATACATACTTGATGTCTGGACCATAGCCCCTAGTTCCAGTGCTAAATTACAGCCAAAGCTGTAAGTAAATGCAACAATAAAAGGATAAACAGCTATTGAATCGAGCAAACTGCTTTTGTCCTAGGCACTGCGAGGCTGTCTAGGGAATAAGAACTCTTTAGTGCACCAAGGGATCATTACGAAACTATTGTCACGCGATAGAATCAAAGAAGCTATGAAGACTGTTACCATAACTACGAGAGTTTCCATTCAAGGTGTTTCCTGTAGGAGTTTCCTGTTTCAGTTCGTCTTTCTTGCTGTGAAGTATGGCTTTCCACAGTTTACTTTATGCAAGTTGAAATGCATGTAGTGAAGACTCACAAAAATGAATGTATTGGAATTGAAATTCAAAACTGAAAAACGGGAAATGGCCCCTCGCAGACATAACAGGGCCATGATATTCCAGCTATATCTTGATAATATCGAAGCATGCAGTGCGTGCCTTACATTCAATGACGGCACATTCCTAGTGTATACACAGGTATCCGCAATAAGGAAAATGGCCATAAATCTTCGATGTGTTTTGTATAAATAAGGGTATGAATTTTGAATTAAGAACCAATAACTTACTGAGTCCTTGCCCTGACATACCTTAATTAACTTTCTGTTTTCAATTGATAACTTGTCTTCACATGTGCAGTTGTAGCTTCAAGCACATTTGTTTAGCTTTTCTGAACATGTTGTGCACTCAGCATTTTTGCTTAGTTAACACTCTGAGGAAAATATAACCCTATTTCTGTCTTTACTAGACCTTCAATAGCAAAGAATGTTTTGTGACTGAGGTCGGCAATTTGGGGGAATTTTTGGAGGTTTAAATCATAAAATGGTTTTTATTATTCTTCCACAGGAATAGAGGCACTCATGACTGCAGTGCAATATCACCTGCAGCTAACTACGACTATATCTGTCATAAAACGTGATTTAAAATTTGATCTGCGAAGTGGCATAATTGACAGTTGGTTTTACCATGTGGTTTTATCTGTATCTTCTGCTTTTAAGGCTGTATGTGAATCGCCAATGGACACCCAATATGTGACCTCTAAACCCTATTCTATTGAGTTAAACTTCTGCTTTAGTGTTGTTAAAGCATCTTCACTCTGAAGTTGTGGACTTAAAGTGTCTTCAATGGCATTTAGGTCTGCCAATGAGATACAATCGTCTTCAGTTAATGCTAAAGCACAGTTGTGCGCCTGTAAGATGGCTGCCGAAAGTACTGATAGCCGACGGTCCATTTCCAATTTACCTAAATAATGAGCAGATGTGGTTCCTTTCCACAGTTCTAAAACTATATCACGGTTAACCTTTTCTCCAACAATGTTTGCCAATACTGTAGATATCAGCTGCTGATAAAATAGTGACGCCGTTCTGTAGCACAAGGGTTGTGGTTAAGAAATCTGGTGTGAAAAAAGCTTACGACTTTTTCTGGTAAACGTAGTGGAGGGTTCAGATTTTATTGCTCCATTAGTCTTGCAAACCACTACCGCTGACAGAATTTACCTTTTCCTCTACTCCCTTTCGGAGCGCTTAGCACCACGAAGAAAGGCTGCCCTCACCTGCGGACTTCCATCAACGATTTCTAAACCATTCAACAAATGAATGCCCGGAAGGTTTTTATAAACGGTAATAAAAAATTGGAACTTATTGCTATGGTTTTTAAGGTTTCTGTCACCCTGTGAAAATATTGATATTAAGCTGAAAGAGGAAGATAACCAATCAGCAGCTAGTGAATCGACAGCGCTTTAAATTGGGAGTAAATTAAAAGGTGGGGGTGGTGGAGGTATGTGTTCCAGAGGGGTCAAGTGTGGTATCGGTGTTAATACCAATGTAACCCCAATTGTCTGTACGCCAAAGGTACTTTCACTGAAATATTTTGCTGGGTTTCAATGTGTTTTCAATTTGCATGCAAGAATTGTAGTCTTCCTGTGCATCTGCTATTGAGATAAAACATTGTTGCGACAATCTACAAGGGAGCTCTTGTTCTGGACTTACTAGGGGTCACTCAACAGTTGGAGCATGCAACTTTTCTGATTTCTCCCCTTCCACCCATCACAAATGTGACGACATGTTTAAAAAGATTGTGAGAACGTTATTGGCAGTCTGTCAATAAAAGACCCCTGATGAGCAGTGGGTCCGACATTAAAACTACCCTAAATAAACAGAAAAACCACCGAATGGGTTAACTAATAAATAAAGGACAGCTGGGGTGTCCAAGGGTGCCCTTCAATTTTGGCTAACGGACAGAGAAGCAAGCAATGAAGCAGACTCAACCGCCTCTTGCGGATTATGGAAAGAATCTGTAATGAATGAGAACAGATACTGGGATATCTCTGAAACCTCACCCCTGGTTAGCAGAGGGCGAGGACTCCCCAGAGGGAGATTAATGAAAACAGATACTACACCCGTTCTTTGCCAAAAGGCCAAGAAGCGAGAAGTTATTGGCACTGCCTGTACTGAATATTTTCAGGAAGAAGGAGTAAAAGTTAAACCCAGTTTTTTCGTCTTGAGATTTTTATTGTTAGTCACTTAGATTGAATTATATACTAAGCCATTTTGGATTCGTGTGTTGTACACAAATAAAAACATAAGTCATCGTACTTAAGCATCAATTCCTCTGGGAGGAGAAATCTAACGCTTTTTCGATGTTCCAAATGTCGCTCTATTTCCACCAATTGAAAGAAAGCGTTATGTGTTCGAGTAAGGTTTTCAACCTGAACAAGAATAAGAGAGTAAGAAAATCAATCATGAAAATTTCAAGTTAACACAAACAAAATAATGCACAAAATCTTCCACTAAGTACGTAAGCAAGACTCGGTATTTAATAGTAAGACGTATTGTTAATGCATCACAAACATGGCGTTTCTTACTATGCCATGTAAAGAACACCATGGTCGTAATAGTAAAGAACGCCGTGGTTGTAATACATGGCTATCGTACATTTTGCAGTAACTTATTAAAGGCTTTTTTTATGCCGTACAAATAAGCTTCTAAAAACATTTGGGATAAAGATAAGAATTGTCAAATATCCATCTTCTCCTGAGATTAACTAACAATTCTATTTGTTACACTAAAAATAACTACACTCATCCCGCCATTTTGTATCTGTGTTACTCTACATTGGTCATTTGAGGTGGCGAAACATTTCCTTGAAGATATAAACATTAATCCACTTCATTATCTCTTTATGAGTAAAATATTTTTACGAAAGGAGCCTAAAACACAAAAACGTTGAGGAAATTTCTGAAAACTTGAGCTTCACTTTCATGCATGTGTATACAGAGGTTTACCTCTTATCAGTCTTATTCTAAAGTCTTGATGTGTGAAAATTTGATGTGTGAAGGTTGTATGTGATGCGTCAACTTCCCTTGGTAACCTACACAGTCCAAATTAATCAGATCAACTTATGAACACTTTATGTTTTAAAGGAGATTAACAGTTAAATTTTACGGGCTTTAGGATTTACCTTTTTCCCTTAGAAACATGTAAATTAGAAATAGCTTACATTCTTAAGGTCGTTTCCGCGCTTACAAAAATATATTGAACCTGAGAAGATTTTCATGTTTCTTTAATTTAATGTGTACTTGAATTGAAATCTGGAATGCCCCAATTAGAGAAATGTAATTTGGCAATATCTTATTTGATCTCAACAGATCGATGACTACCTTCAATAGCTTTACACCTTACCTCACTAATTCCAAATAGGATAGTGCTCTCCAACTCGACGATTTTAAAGCTTTTCCCTTTCTTTCGACCTGAAATAGAAGAATATGAAACATTTTTAAACTTTGACGCAGTTTTCTATACTTGTAATATTGACTTTCAGGTTGCTTAAGAACTGCTTTACAAAAACAAACAAAAAAATATTTGAGTAATGTTCAATCACCCTCAGTATCATATTGTAAAACCATTGTATTACTTGAGTCACTTGCACCCCACAAGACACCCTTCTTTGTTTTTATGACAATAATTTTACATTGGTTACACATAGAGTTATCCTCTAATGGGGCTATGAACTAATCACATGCTGACAAAGCATAGCTATTTTCACCAGTGACGTTCACAAACCAGAAGGGATTATATCATAAGAGGCATTTTGTATCTATAGCCAATGAGAATATAAGTCATGTTTGATAATTACTTTAAACTACACCCTTGCACCCAACAGGCATACTGATCTTAAATAGAAAGTATGGCTTAATCCATAAACCCACACTGTGAACAAGATTAGGAGCCTAGAACTATACCCCTTAATTGATTTCCAGCTGGTCTAAACTGATTTTTTGTTTCTTGAAACATTTTCACCTGCTTTGCAAGTGGAACAATGCATGAGAGAATACAAAACTATGACTTAAATAAATTAAGGCCCATTTGTTTGAGTTTGCACAGAGATTCAAGAACCTCTGTTTATAGGAGTGCCATTTCAGGATGGCCTCTAGCAATTTAAAAATCAGGAAATGTATTACCAAATTGGTAAGAGAACATTTCGGGACCATACCCACTGATAAAAATCTAACAATCTCTCAATCAAAGATCACTTATTAGCAGTAATCTGATTTTAAAACTACCCAAAATATACTGTAAAACCAGCAAATTGGGTCATCATGTTTTGCTATCTCCAGCTAAGCTAGGTTGCACACTAACATGAGATAGCATTTTACATTGACTTCAGTCTTTCATTGCGCAGTTGAGCTCATCAATGTCCAGGCATGACCATTCCTGTATATTGTCACACCAACCTTTACTTGGTGGTCCAGGGCTTCTCTTTCCCTCTATCATTCCTTCAAGACAGAGTTTAGATAAGCCAACTTCAGATCCCCTGATGTGTCCATACAATTTCGGACCAAAGAGGGTCAATATCAAATAATGAGCAGCTGGGGCATACAAGGATAGCCCCCTTCCATTTAGGCTACCAGGCAGAGAAGCAAGCCATCAGGCAAGCTCAACAGCACAGTGGGACAAGAAAGAAAGAAAGAAAGAAAGAAAGAAAGAAAGAAAGAAAGAAAGAAAGAAAGAAAGAAAGAAAGAAAGAAAGATTGTTTGGTTGGAATGACATCCTTGTAGACTTTAGGCAACATGCGTTGTGCCGTGAACACAACCCTAGTCTGACTACACCCAAAACAACAACCAACAGCTTTACTAATCTGAGACTCAAACTTGCTAGATACTTGTTCTATATACGGTAACCGTAAATAGGCTGGGCACTTCTTAGGTCCATAGGGCTTGTCAGCCGACCAAGTTGAAAGTTCATTGTTGATGCATCATCTTTGTCGATTTTTGCAAGGCATTCGAAAGTGTCAATCGTAAATCCATGTTACGAATGCTAAGTAATTACGGCATCCCTTCCAAAATTATCCAAGCAATTTCAGTTATGTATGAGAATTTAACAAGCTTTGTACAAACAATGGATGGCGCAACTGAAGAGGTCTTAACCACAAATGGTATACTTTAAGGTGACACACTTGCACCTTGCATATTTGTCATTATAGTCGATTCCATTCTTCGCCAATCGCTTGATCTCCAGAACACCGAAGGTCTCGACGTCAAGCCCAATAAAACTTGCAGAATCCACAACAAATTCCCAACCGACATTAACTACGCAGATGATCTAGCCTTTACTTCAGCTCTAATAGAGTATACTCAAGAGCTACTGTCACTGTTGGAAACTGCCTCTGGCAAATTTGATTTGACTCTGAACTCCAAGGAGACCGAATACATGACCATCAATGAGGACCCAATCAATTCCCCTATCCGATCAAAGAATTGCACCGAATTATCTCGGGTTATTAACTTCAAATATCTGGGTTCTTATGTATCTGAGGTAAGAAAGACTTCGCATCCTGGAAAGGCCAAGCATGGAATGCTTGCAATAGGCTACATCACCTGTGGCAATCCACCATATCTCTAAAGACAAAAATGAACTTCCTCAAAGCAGTCATTGAAAGTATACTGCTATATGGCTCTGAAACATGGAGTATGAAACAAGAACTACAAAAAGCTCTGGACGGCACATACACACGTAAAAAGAAATTTTTCATTCTGATTAGTTTCATTGGTGTCTTAAAATTCAATAAGAAGACGGACAAAGGTAAAAACTCATGGCAATCTGATGTCTTTACACTGTTGAAATATTTGCATGATTATTATCATTATTATTATTAGTATTATTATTATTATTATTATCCTAAAAACAAATTTCTTGTCTACCAAAGATACCTCTTACCGAAAATTTCTTGGCATCTCACAATCGCTGATTTAAGTCTCTCAATCCAACACTCCTGATGAGGCAGTCTCCCAATCAAAGACACCTGATGAGCAGTGGGTCCGACATTGAAACTACCCTAAATAAACAGAAACACCACCAAACAGGCTAAGTAATAAATAAAGGGAAGCTGGGGCGTTCAAGGTCAGGACCCCTCAATTTTGGCAACCAGACAGACAACAAAAGCCATGAGGCAGACTCAACTACCCAGACGAGATGAGAGTTTCCTCTCCCCCTGTCTCCAGTGGAGATGCGTCTATCTTACAATACTTCTACTGCTGTATGGATGAAATAACTATGTGGTGTTCCCTTTTAAGCATGGAAATGAAGAAACTTGATTAACTGGAGAGCAACGACACTTGTGGATGTAAAATTCAGGGGTTTTTTGTATAAGCAACTCAGTTTCTTAGGCGTGAAGCCTCGATTTGGTCCAAAATCTAAGCAACAAGTTAAGCAATTCGAGGCCTCAAATTCAGGAGGGACAATTTTTAAAACGTCTGAAAAGAAATGTTTTTCATTAAGAATTGATTACAAACTGTTGGTATATAACAAATATCACATTGTTGATAATGTGTCAAGCAAAGAGATCAAAGATCCAACCATCATTTGGTATTTCATCATTTACAACACAACGAAATTCGACGGTAACCTGTAGTGATACCTAAGCATCTACGTAAGCAACTCCAGGCCTGATTTTGGAAACTTGCCAAGCAACTCGAGGCCTGACCCCGAAAATAGAGTTGCTTATAAAAAAACGTGTACTTTGATGTAAAATACGTTAATAGTCAATAAAAAGAGGCTGTCAAAATAATTTTAACGAGTTGAACGTAAAAAGCATCAAAGAAGTAGTCAAATATCCTGTTTATAAGCTGCGCATGCGTTATGTTGTTTTGTTCTGATCTCAGATATTGCTCCTTTCATGTCATTTCACGTTGTATTTCCTTCATTTTGCTTCTTTTTTGTGCATTACTGGATATCAGATTTCATTTTATACTGTATTCTTTCACACTGTTGCTTCTTATTTCTTATGTGACGTTATAATTCCTTCGTATTGCATTTCCCCCGCATTATTGGATCTTGATTTCATTCATATAGTTTTGTATTGTATTTCTTTCGTATGGTGCCATATATTTCTAGCATTTGACTTCATGTCTTGCATACAATTTGATGTTATTTCATTTGACATTGTTTTTTTCATACTATCTCTGATATCGTTACGATAACGATGATGATGATGATGATGATGATGATGATGATGATGATGATGGTGATGATGATAATGACGATAATAACGATGATGGTGATGATGGTGATGATGATGATGATGATGATGATGGTGATGATGGTGATGATGATATTGATTATGGTGGTATTACTAACGATACTAATGATGTTGCTGCTGGTGATGATGATGATGATAATGATAATAATGATAATGGTGGTAACACTAACGATGATAATGATTATGTTGCTGCTGCTGCTGCTGATGATGATGATGATGATGATGATGATGATGATGATGAGAATGGCTGTGACAACAAGGACAATATCATTCCACTACATTTTGCATTTCTAACTGATGTGGCAAGGTACTCTACTTACGAAATGCAAATCAGGTAACGCCTTAGAAAAACCCGAAAATCTTATGTTTGCCACCTCTCACGTCCACAACTTTTTGTTACATTAGTTTCTCCATAAATTAGTTAGTGAATTATGACTTACCTTAAATATATGAAGTCGTAATTATAATAATCTTGTACATTAAATATTAGGCCAAGAACACCAGAGTTGACCCCCATGTAAGCGCGCTGATTGTACAAGGAAACTGAAACAGCATAGTTCTCATCTGGAATAGTGTCCTTGCTTATTGCCCTACAGAAGCCATCTTCTGGCCATTCGCCATGTCTAGCATCCAGTGTAAAGTATAGCGAGTCCAAATTATTGTGTGATGAGCATGCGTGGAATGTAAAGGGTAAAGGCTCCAGTTTAGATACATTGAAGTCCCTGAAGCGTACTCTGTTTTGCTGTCCGGCTGCAAGAACGACACCAGCCTGACCAGATGGTGGGAAATGTGGTTTGAATTCCTTTACCTTGATGCTGTTCAAGCGAATGGTAGCATCAGTGTCTCGAACCAACACCTATAAAGAGAAAAGAAACCATCAAGTCTAGTTAATTATGACACACAGATTTTATAGCTCAGAATATTAAGACTATTGACCGTCGGAATAGTCATGAATTCAACTCCAGTCCCTGAGATAGTAAGTGCCCTTTTAAAAACCTTGTTGCCTTTCTTTATAATGAATGAACCAAAATGCGAAATATCTGACATAACCGTTGCTTATAATCATTGGTGCAAAATATTTTGTTGTGGTTGTGTAGCAAGATAAAGGGAATCTTGAAAATTTGGTGAAACGACAAGGCTTAATGTATGATCATTGTTCAAACGATAGACTGGTGTGGAGACAAAGGATCCGCTGTGGCGACCCCTAAAAGGGAGAAGCCGAAAGAAAAAGAAGACTTCCTTCTACAAGCCCTGTAGGCATCGAAGATTCTGCAACGTCTTCTGTAGACATTTTATCATGCAACTCCTCAGGCTCTTTCGTAGATAGTCTGTAGACCTTTCAGCTGTAAGCAAGCTTTCATCCAGTTTCCTTGTTAGGTTGGCACTCTGTAGATCTTTCTATAGATGTTTCAAAAGATATCTTTGCGTAGTCCTTTCAGGATATGCAGGCAGTTCTGTAGGTAGCTTGGTAGAAGCTATTGTAAACAGGTACAGACATTTTTATGGTTAGTTCCTTACGAAGTTTGTAGGTAATTCTGTGTTAATACTGGAAGTGTTTCCTCTCTATATACCTCTGGTAGGTAATTCTATGTAAATTCTGAAAGCATTTCCTCTCTATGTACCTCTGCACCCAACATTAGTACTTATAACTCTTTCGTAACCCTGTGGGTAGACAGCCTTCATCAAGCAGTTTGTACGTAAATATTTCCGGTAAGGTATTTGAGGATATCTGCTGATGAATACATGTCAGCTAGATCATCAACTACATAGTTCATTGTCAAAAGGTAACAAGAAAAAAAGGGTACTATGCACTCTGGAGATCGACATTGTTAACTGTAGGAAGATAATGCTTATGTCAGCTTCAAAATGCAAGGAGAACAATTAATATAATATCTATGTATATATAAACTATAAAATTAATCTTTTTCAGGTCACGATTTTATGTAGTTTTATCGCCTCTTAGCAGCAGTTTTTCGCGTTATATATATAATTCATAAAATACACAATTCGTATGTAATATTCATACGCATAGGAAAATGCTGGGCTTTTGAGTATATATATTTATATATGATATATGATACGTATATATATATATATATTTAGTTAAAGCGTAGAACAATATGCTGTATATGGCATTCGTTACCAGAGTGCTCAATACAAAATTGTAGAGCGATATAGATAAAGTTATATATGCAGAGAAAATAAAATGTTAGTTGCGACTATAGTTTCATGTTTCCAATCATCAGGTAACTGAGGTAATATTTTACATACTCTAAGTTTTATATTCATCTATTTTTTCCTGTTAATAATTTATTCCCATGACGACATATATGTATATATTAACCTATGCAATGTATAGTATCCCACCTCAAGTATTAGTCAATGCTTGCACCGCTCTTATACTTCCCTAAAAAGAAAAACCAGCATAAAAAGTAAAAGTACTATGGTATCCTAAGTTTAATAATGAAGAACTTACAAATGCTTATTGAACTTGAATTACTCACTTGATATCTCAAATAAGCAAACTAATATCTTAAAATGATCCGCGAGTTATTCACACTGTGAAAGTGCATTTTATGAAGTACATGAGTTAAACCGTTCGGCTAAAACTGTGTATGTTTTACTGTTGATTACAGAGACATCGATTGCTAAGCCTTGTAGCACTGACCATGTGATTACCGTGTGATGTATGGGTGTTCATGATGAGAATTACCAAAAAATAGAAGGGAAGGGGATAAAATAGAGTTTACGCCTATGAAAGAATGCAAAACAATTACCATTCACTAGTTCTCGTGTTAAAGATACATTGAAGCTACAAGCTATTCCATTCCAATACAAAAGGAAGGGGTTTTTTTTCTGGCAATCTGTCAGTCATAGAACCCATACGAGTAGGACACGATTTTGGAACTATCTAAAAAACAGGAAAAATCACCGAACGAGCTAACTAATAAATAAAGGACAGCTGGGGCGTCTAACGGCAATGCTATTCAATTTAGGCTACCGGGCATAGAGGAGAGCCATGGGGCAAGCTCAACTGCCCAGTAGGACCGCTTCTCACGGATCATGAAAGAATCTGTCATTAATGAGAACAGATACTACATCCATTCCTTGCCAAAAGGTCGCGAAGGTCTATTTTTGGCTGAACTTCGACTGCTCTACGGCACAAGTGCTGTATGTTGACCGTCATTGATATCCATAACAGTATTATATGCTCAAACCACAATCAGCGACAGTCATCATTCTATACAAAGTTTTGTTTTCATTTCTAACGCATATTCAGTGGAGACAAATGATACATATTTAGCTGGTCGGAGTGTATCTTTCTCGGACATTGGTAGAATGACAACTAATAAGAAATAAAACTCAATCTTTTTACAACTATTCCTACTTGTCACCATGCCTTAACGTAAACAGCCATGGACATTAATTCTCGAATAAAGAGTGAAGATAAATAATAATTAAATATCGATAACAAAGTGTATATAACTCTGTATTGCAAGAGGCCTCTATCATACCTCCAAAATGTCTTGACCACACACGTGAGTCTCGGTAGATAGGTATGCCCCCGAAGACAATGGTCAGCAACGCAAGACACTTGTAATCTGAAGCATAGTCACAACAGACGTTGCCATTTTAACTCTGTTTAAATTTATAACTAGGTCACTTGTTTGTTGGATGGGAAGCTTGCCTTTAAGATCTGGTTTGAAGAGGCCGGGCGCTAAGGATACTATTTGCTTACTTTAAAGCTACCAATAACGTTTCATACGTTCCCCAATCATAGCAGCCAGCGACAACAGGTTTTACAGTAGGTAAAAGTAATACTGCATCTCCATGTACGAGTAGGTATCACTGACATCCTGCGAACCCTGTCACATGCAATTGTAAAGCCTTCCACTGCAACTTTATTGGTTGCTCCGAAAAACATCCGATTACTGATTAAGGATGTAGAACTACACTTACAGGATAAAATAATATCTGCTTGTTTATACATGCGTCTGTTCTACAATGATATTTCAAAACCTCTCTTCTCGTTGACACTTTCTAACTTCAATAAGTTTGGATAGATAGAGGGCCCAGATGACAGTCCTTCCTTGGTCAAGTTACATGGTGCACCGAGGCTTGTCTCAAATTGCGTTGAGCTGGATGTCCACCGGTGGATGATTGTGAGCTAATGTGGCGACTGGGGAAATAGAATATATTAACATCGGAGGTAACCTAGCTCAGTTGGTAGAGCGCATGTTTATTGACCAGCAGAATGCTCCTCAAGGAGAACCAACTTCAAGAATAGCAACTTTCTCCTTAAATCCCACTGCTAATGTTATTATAAAAGTGCTATAATGGAGAAATCAGATTGTGTGATAAAAAGCAAGGGGCTATCATAGCACCTACGACATTGGCCAAATAAGCGAGTTTATAAAATCCATCTTAGAACATGAAAACTTTGGACCGTAACCGATGAAGTAAGGGAAGTAGTGGAGATTTTTAAACAAGAGGCGTGCCAGCCCTATATTTTATTTTAATCAAATGAAAAAGACAAAAGCACAGTTGGGTGGAGGTTACAAGCCTTCTACTGCGGAGGAGGAACAGTAAGAGGTCAGTTTGATATTACCCTAAATGAGTACTGGGTGGAAGAATGGCCGGCAGAAGGCAGGAGACAGGAGGCAGAAAGACTTTTGATGATGTGAAGAAGTGCAAACAAAGATCAAGGCAAAGAAGGCATAGTTGTAAAAGCGACAGGGAGACAGAGAAAATCAAATAAGAATAAAGGCGAGATATAGGGAGGCCAAGAACCATGCCCATGATACAGTGAAATAAATAAAAGACTAATAAAGTGTAAAAACCTATAACAGAATAAATAATAAAATAAGCGTACATAAAACATCCAAGGACGACGCCCCTAATTTTGAGTATTGTATTGATATCCCACCCTTCCTTTTCTTAGACTACGGGAAGGGTACTTCTTGGTAATTTTGTTTCGTTAATCCATTGGGTATTGTACTTCCTTGAGAAAACCCTCAGAAGGGACATTTAAAAATAACTTTTAGATGGGGGGGGGGGGGGGGGGGGGGCTAATTTAAAAAAAGGGGTGGCGACGAG
>JAAAKM020073195.1:103808462-103863795 GCA_010016025.2 Alatinidae sp. Z8VKAUB7J3
TTTTTTTGTTTTTTTGTTTTTTCTTTGGTTGTGGTCAATGCAAAACTAAGAAGAAAAAAAGGAGAAAAAAAAAAAAAGAAAGAGGGGGGGGGGGGGGGGGGGGGGGGGGGAGCGCTAATTTAAAAACACGGGTGTCGACCAAGTGGATAGCTTTTAAGCATGTGGCAAAAATGTAAAAGAGAGAGAAATAAATAAAGGCCTTTGAAAATGTTTATGGAAACAAAAAAATATAATTCGCAACACTCGGAAAAATAAGGGCTCTTTTAAATTTAGTTCGGTCTTGTAATGAGTCAGACGGGCATGCAAGGGTTAAATTAATCAAAGATTCTTTAGTCTAGGAGTAAACCATCCCATAGAAATACCGTGGTTTAACAAAAATCTCGTACGCACTTTGTGGTAAGTTGTGTATCCCTGGACTGTAATACAAAACTTTAACTATCTTGCTAACCCCCTAGGGATAAATTTCCACGGGGATATTTAAGAATTGGGGCGCGGGGAGGACACTGCTAAAACCGCAGAGAGGCGAGAAGAAGTTTGGGAGATAGGCAATTATAATGTAAAGGGAGTGTATTCACTGAAATGATGTATTGTAAATAAACCTTGCGCCCAAAAACCTAGAAGCTTTATTAACAGCAAGGATGGGGATGGTAGCACTTATACAGTTTTAGTCAAAACGTGTTGCGATGAAATAAAATAATTCCTTGACGGGCAAAGTCAGAAATTATGTACATTTCTGCGTACAAGCAGTATCTATTCCCAACTGTTATATTTAGGGAATTTAGGGTTTCATTGAAAGTTACGGGTTTGAGAATGAAGTCACCCCCTCTCCCTTTCAGAAAAAAGTAACCAAAAAGAAACAAACATATTTTTGAAACCATACAATCGGAATTTATATAGGAAGACTCTTGAACAAGTTACTTCTCATATACAATAAACAACAACTTTCGTTCCTTCTTTATTTAGATTTTCCAACAGGTTCTTCAGCTCCTCTTCTGAATCAGCAAATAAGATGATATAATTCGCGAATCCTAAGTTGTTAAGCTTTTCTCCATTGATTTTGATGCCATTTTCATGTTCACTCTCTTAGATATCTCTTCCACTACTGATGTAAACATTACTGGTGAGAATGTATCGCCCTGTCGAACTCCTTTCTTGATGCTAATCTTTCTATTTAGCTATTCTATCCTGATTTGTGCCGTGCCTCAACTGTATGTGTCGTTCGGTATAAAAAGTGTGAGCTAGCCAATGACTACTACGATACCCTGTGTGACTTTTTAAAAGAAATGTAATAAAAATTAGTGAAAATGCACAGTTATTGTTAGATTACTATAAGGGACATTTGGGCATCTTGGGCAGTGGGATAAAATATCTTTACTAGTTCGCATATGTATCCTATATCCCATTATTAACCTCAATATTAGGGCTTGAAAAAAATATTTGGTATCGTTGGGATAAGGATATTATTTAGTTGAATATGTCTTTTTTATGTCTCTCGGTTAGGGACCGTATTCAATAAACGGAACCTTTGGAAACATCCCACTGGACCGGTCAACAAATAGACGCTGCTTGGTTATAAAAATTCTATAAACAATGCTTGAAAATAGCAGCGACATTATGTTTGTGTTCAGACAACAGCTTGAAGGAAGTTTCTATAATTAGTTTTTTTTATGATCTTCTATCGCTCATTGGTTGCATTGTTGCCCTGAAATGTATGTAACAAAGCAAAGATAGCTGTTGACATCGTAGTTTGTTTGAATGTAGTCGGTGACAGTGTTTCATCTTTTTTATATTTTTTTGTGTGTTTAGTTACCTCCAAAGCAGAATATAATAACAACAGTTTTTTCCTGCTTGCAGAAAGGTACAGGTACTATTTTGCGTAAAGTTTAAATAATACTTTGTTCTTTATGATCTTCAGAAGACTTCCTGAAACCCCTTGACTACTCTGTCTGATTTCTTCTGAGGGAGCTTTACATCAAAGTGACATGTTGCAAGGATGTGGCATGGCACTTGGAAACGTTTCTAAGAGCATCAAGTGTTACACACCAAATTTGGGTAACACTTTTCGTCTTCGGTGTAGTGCATTAATGCCACTTGAGAATGGGGTGTGGCCCTGCCAACTTTGCACGATTCCTTCATGGCCCATCCAGGCCGAGCTGTATTTTTGCTCGAGCCTGTCTCAGAAAAATCATATGCATATAAAAAAAACATCTAAGGCAGTCATTCAATCAAAGACCCCTGATGAGCAGTGGGTATGACATTGAAACTACCCTAGATAAACAGAAAAACCACCAAACAGGCTAACTAATAGATAAAGGGCAGCTGGGCACACATTATTTCCGATCAACCCAATCAAATTCATTCCATTCCATCTACCGGAGTATGTTGGACAAGTTTAGGCCACATTTAAACGAATTTGGTTACGTGGCAGACAGGCACAGTTCCATTTAAACCAAAGACCTGATATTCAAGTCGTTCAACTGAAGTCATATCAGCCATGGACATCAATTTGTTTCAAATGCCACAACGTGGAAGCATACGTGCCTTTTATAAGCATATGATTTTTCCGAGACAGACTCAGGTATGCTTAAGCAAGGCTCCATTTCAGGCTCAAAATATTCTTCTCAGATGCTTGTTTAGGGTAAAATTTAAATCCAGAAAAATTCAGCTCCGATCTGTCCAACAATAATGTAAGGCTCCTATGGTAGGTTCAAAGAAATAGAAAGGAAATTACAACCAATATGGGACTTGAACATACAACGCTACGTGTAGCGGGATGCTACTCGACTAACTTAGCTACAAGGTCTATTGTTCACTTGGGAAATTTTAGCATGTCACATATACAGGGGGGGGGCGTTGGGGGGTGTTAATCCAAAACATTAGGTCCTAGAACCAATCTTTAGAAAAAACATATCATAATCAAAACGCAAATATCAGATGACAGACATAAAAAAAACAGATGTCCGCCTTCAGGGACCTAAGGCCGAGAAGTGGCAGCAATTCGTTTGCTAGATTTGTCTCAAACGCCCCCCCGGTGTAACATAGGGTTCAAAAAGATGACCACGCCCTTTAAATAATATGTCAGAAAGTTGTGGCCCGCGACTCTCCTGCGAGCTTCCAATCCAGCCCGCCACATAACAAGGTTGCCCCCACACATTATTTTTATATAAGCAACTCGATTTTCAGGGTCTGGGCAAAAAGTTCCTAAGGGTATGATACACTTTCAGGGCTAAGGTTGCTAAGGGTATGATACACTTTCAGCGCTAAGGTTGCTAAGGGTATGATACACTTTCAGCGCTAAGGTTGCTAAGGGTATGATATACTTTCAGGGCTAAAGTTGCTAAGGGTATGATACACTTTCAGCGCTAAGGTTGCTATGGGTATGATCAAGACAAACTAACAAGTCGTTTTTAGTGACAATTGCATGCTTGGAATGCGTACATTTCATGGTGAACGATGGGTTTAAGATAACCTAACAAGTCGTTTTTAGTGACAATTGCATGCTTGGAATGCGTACCTTCTATCGTGCAAAATGTGTTCAAGACAACATAAAAAGTCGTTTTTAGTGACAATTGAATGTTTTGAATGCGTACATTCCATGGTGCACAATGTGTTCAAAATAACCTAACAAGGCCATTTTAGTCAAATTTGAATGCTTGGAAAGCGTACATTCCATGGAGCACAATGTCGTCAAAATAACCTAACAAGGCGTTTTGAGTGACAATTGCATGCTTGGAATGCGTACATTAAATTATGCACTATGTGTTCAAATTAACCTAACAAGTCGTTTTTAGTGACAATTGCATAGTTAGAATGCGTCCATTACATGGTGGAGAATATGTTCAAAGTAACCTAACAAGTCCTTTTTAGTGACAGTTGCATGCTTGGAGTGCGTACATTCCATGGTGCACAATTTGTTCAAATATCCAAACAAGGCGCTTTTAGTGACAATTGCATGCTTCGATTGCGTACATTCCATGCTGCACAATATGTTCAAAATAATCTAAAAAGGCGCTTTTAGTGACAATTGCATCCTTGGAATGCCTACACTCCATGGTGCACAATCTGTTCAAAATGACCCAACAATGCGATTTTAGTGACAATTGCATGCTTGGAATGCGTACGTTTCATGGTGCACAATGTGTTCAATATAACCTAACAAGGAATTTTTAGTGACAATTGCATGTTTGGAATGCGTGCGTTTAATAGTGCACTATGTGTTCAAGACAACATAACAAGTCGCTTTTAGTGACACATAAAAGCCTAGAATGCGTACATTCCATGGTGCACAATCAGTTCAAAATAACATAACAAGGTGTTCTTAGTGAGAGTTGCATGCTTGGAATGCGTACATTCCATGGAGCACAATGTCGTCAAAATAACTTAACAAGGCGTTTTTAGTGAAAATTGCATGCTTGGTGTGCGCACATTCCATAGTGCACAATGTGCTCAAAATATCCTAACAAGGCTTTTTTAGTGACAATTGCATACTTTGAATGCGTACATTTAATGGTGTACAATGTGTTCAAAGTAACCTAATAAGGCGTTTTTAGTGACAATTGCATGCTTGGAATGCGTACATTCCATGGTGCACAATGTGTTCAAAATATTCACTCGGCCACACAGTAACACCGACAGCCCACGCATACTCACGGTAAGTGTAAAAGAAGGCAATGCTGAAGGAATAACGCGATTTCTAGATCCCGAGGCAATCATCGACGACCTTGCTCACCTGTCGGTCCAGGACCAGACCCACAGCTATAAAAACAAATTTCTTTCTCGCATCGGACTGTAGTTCGCTCAGCGACAAAGCAAACACAAAGAAAAAATACAAAAGGTGTGACAATGAGCAGTAGGTTGTTTAACTAAAATTGCTGCTTTACGTTGTTTATAAAATAACATAATATGCTAAATTTATTCAATGCTAGTACCATCACTCTGATTTAGATAATACCTATTCAATACATTTCGCATTACAACAAGGAACGCCTATGCATTCTTGAGTCTGAACTACGCGACCCATTTAGAACGGGATGATTTGAACGAAGGGCATAACAAAATAGTTGAGCAAATGGAAAGTAGAGTACACATCTCTCAATCAAAGACCCCTGATGCAGTGGGCCCGATTTTGAAATTGCCCTAGATAAACAGAAAACCTGAGAAAAGAGGCTGTCTAATAAATACGGGCAGCTGGAGCGTTCGAGGGCAACGCTTCTCATTTAAGGCTACCAGGCAGAAAAGCAAGCCACTAGGCAGGGTCAACCACCCAGAAGGACCGCCTCTCACGGATCATGGAAGGAATCTGTCATCAATGAAAACATGCTACATCTATCCCTTCCCGAAAGGCCGGGAAGCGACTTCGGCCGCCTTGGCTCTTCCTTGCGGCACGATGTCTAGCAAATTCACCGCTCTTCCGTACGTACCTTTTCGTTTTCATTTTCGTCTAATCGCAGTAGAAACAGCGATGCCAGCTGATACTTCAATTTTAAATGTCCATTATTGGAGAGAAAGAGCACTCAACCTTTCACCATCATATCCAACCCCTTAAGAAGGTGAATGTTACCTATTTGAAGGTACTCGAAAGTATTGTAATATGGCCGTAATACACTTTCCTAATATTATAAAATGAAGTGCTATGAATGTACATGTAAATGTACATGTTCATGTAAAGCGGTGAACGATAGCTTGTATACGTAAATTGAATAGAAAATGTGAAAACGAATAAAAAAATTCCAAAGTAAAGCATTCTGTCTGGCAGTCTCTCAATCAAAGACCCCTGATGAGCAGTGGGTCCGACATTGAAACTACCCTAAACAAACAGAAAAACCACAAAAGTTGTCAAGATAATAGTGTCTTAGTTACAGTTTTACCTTTATCTCAAAAATTGCCGAGAATATTGTCCTTTTTCAGTTTTTTCGGCATATTCGCCTCCACTTGGCATTTGTGTCACCGTCTAGGGGTGTTTTATTGTATCAGGTTTAGTCCATACTATCACTTGAGTACGCAAGGAACAGAACAATGATTCAATGATGATTATTTATCATAAGCTTTTGTTTGTGCATCAGAAGATAAGTTTCCTTTTTGGGGGAGACGATACGGAGGTAGATCCGCCCTTGGTTATATTTCTTTGCTCTTGACAATGTGGGCGACCAAAATAAGTTCGAGTCGCCATTGCGTAAACTGATGTATACAGTTGTTGTAGTATAACGTAGCCATGTTCGGATATCCCCACCATTTGAGAAAGGAACAAAAATTGAGGAAATAGACATATGCCAGCGTTTTGACTGTAAGTTATTCTTGGGTGCACATAGGTAAAATAATGCAATGTAAAAACTGTCTTGAAGTCGAGTCGTAAACCGTGCATCCAATTGGAATTCATTTGTGGGGAGAAACAAAGCCCTATTTGAACTAAGCTTTTATATATTTGACCCACCAAGTCGTTTTGGGATGTTGTCGTGTAGGCATGGACGCTAATATGACAGCAGACACATAATTGTCACTTAAAATAGTTGCATTTTACTGCGGACGGTGTATGGATACTCTTACTGCCCGCAATGGGGCTGGCTGTCTGCCCTTTTGGAATCACTGATCTATGCGCTCCGTGAAGAGTTATTGTTCCCACATTTGTGTATGCAGTGACACTTTTTCTTGGCCTTCTAGGGATTTTTGCCGGGTTTATTTGGTGTATCGCATGGGGCGGTACAGTTCATGGCGTATGAAGAGCTCAAAAAGTGGTATAGTCATTACATGGAAACACCTATCACTTTAAAATTGGTATGCAATGTTGTTATTATTATTAGCAGTTTACTGTTCTATATGATAATTTAAAACTATACCAATCGTAAGTGGTGTTATGTATTCTAAAACGGTTTGATGGTAAAATGGTTTGACAAGAAGTGTCAACATTCAGTAACTTTAACCCATATTACCCCAACTTTGATTTTTTTTCATGAAAATTTGAGATAGGGTGTGTATTGACGTGGTATTGAGGCATCTAGTTTCAAAAATTCGGAAGTTTTAACTTTTTGGGTTCCAGGACAAAATTAAGTGGCCATTGTGCACCATGGAATATACGCATTCCAAGTTTGAAAGCGTCACTAAAAAAAGCTTTTGGTGCTATTCTAAACGCATTGTGCACCATGGAATGTACGCATTCCAAGTATGCACGCGTCACTAAAAAAAGCTTTTGGTGCTATTCTAAACGCATTGTGCACCACGGAATATACGCATTCCAAGTATGCAAGCTTCACTAAAAAAAGCTTTTGGTGCTATTCTGAACGCATTGTGCACCATGAAATGTACGCATTCCAAGTTTGGAAGTGTCACTAAAAAGAGCTTTTGGTGCTATTCTGAACGCATTGTGCACCATGGAATGTAGGCATTCCAAGTATGCATGTGTCACTTAAAACAGTTTTTGGTTCTATTCTAAACGCATTGTGCACCATGGAATGGTCGCATTCCAAGTATACAAGTGTGACTTAAAACATCTTTTAGAGCAATTCTAAGCGCATTGTGCACCACGGAGTGTGCGCATTCCAAGCATACAAGTGTCACTAAAAACAATTTTTGGTTCTATCCTAAACGCATTGTGCATCATGGAATGTACGCATTCCAAGTATGCAAGTGTCACTAATAACAGAGTTTTGTGCCACTCTAAACGCATTGTGCACTACGGAATACACGCATTCCAAGTATGCAAGCGTCACTAAAAGTAGCTTTTTGTGCTATTCTAAAAGCATTGTGAACCATGGAATGCACGCATTCCAAGTTTGCAAGTGTCACTAAAAGCAGTATTTTGTGCTATTCTCAAGGCATTGTGCACCAGAGAATGTACTTATTCCAAGTATGCAGGTGTCACTATAAACAGCTTTTGGTGCTATTCTAGACGCAATGTGCACCATGGAAAGTACGCAGTCCAAGTATACAAATGTGACTAAAGAATGATATTTGTGCTATTCTAAACGCATTGTGCACCATGGAGTGTACTTATTCCAAGTATGCAAGTGTCATTAAAAACTGTTGTTGACGCAATTTTAAACGCATTGTGTACCATGGAATGTTCGCAGTGTAAGCATGCAAGTGTCTTTAAAAACAGCTTTTGGTGCTATTCTAAACGCATTGTGCACCATCAAATGTACGCATTCAAAGTATGCAAGTGTCACTAAAAGCAGCTTTTGGTGCTATTCTAAACGCATTGTGCACCATGGAATGTTCGCAGTGTAAGCATGCAAGTGTCTTTAAAAACAGCTTTTGGTGCTATTCTAAACGCATTGTCTCAATTCGATTAGAACTTGGCATAAACCAGCAAAAACTAGCAAAAAACTAATGTCACTGTATCAGCGAAGACTACGGAAAATTAGTGTGGCCGATAATCAGTGACTATTATTTTAAAGTCTTTCCTGAAGATTGATTTCAGTCTCTGAGGTAATGGACACAAAGAGGAAGACTAAAGTTAGTTTGTGCCATGTTGACAAAAAATGAAAACGAAAGAAAAAGAATCGTCGATTTGGGTCCATGTATTCTTTCAAAGAAAGGACCATTTATTGCAAGAATATTGTGGAAGAGTCTCGAGCTGGTGACCTAGAACAGTGATTCTCAACGGGGATCGAGGGTCTCCTCCTTAGAGGAAGACCAACGAGGATCCTTCTTAGAAGGTATTTGACACGATATTGAGAAGTGGCAATTTATATTCTTTCTTTATTATGCAAGGAAATCTTCTCATTGAGAATTATTTATCATGCTTTATATTCCTGTGCAAGGCATAGTCCAGTTTGGCGCCGGCGCTATTGTATAATGGCGCGGCTATATAATTCTCAATAAGAAATCAGTGTTTAGGCTTTTTCAAATTTTTTACCATAGTCGACAAACTGAAATACGAAAAACAAAGTTTAGTTTAATAAACAAAGTTTATAGTCGAAAAATTTCATTATCCGTTGATTGACAGTAGAAGCTTTTCCTTCTTTTCCATATTATTACCAGTTGGGATATTTCATACCACACCAATCTCTGCGGAGTACATTTGAGCATAAGGAAGTGTGATATGTTTATATCCTGAAAATCGAATAACAAAACCGCATCAAGTTTTAAAGCACAGCGTCACGTAATTATGAAACCTTAGAATTGTGTTAATTTTAAATAGATAATAACATTATTTCTAGTTATATGTGATGCTGCCTCAAAATACTGTTAAAAATTCCTTTCCAGATAGTTTCCTCAGATTGATAGTTACAACTGTAACATGCAGGAATCAGACATCAATTCTCAGGACAGCTACCTTAAAAAAGTACGTTGTTCTGGTATACTACGTTCTCCCATGCAATTAGAAACTGGTTATATGAATGGGAGACATTATTAACTCATTTACGATACAAGCTTATTATTAAGACAGCAAGCTCCAATTAGAAGTAGAAACCAAATTGAGCTAACAATTTACAACGTCTTGACGCCCTCTCTGCGGGGTGCTGTCTGGCTGCAAACACCTGCAAAAACGCAGTTTGCCATGCACTGATCACAACAACCGTATGGATTAAAGAAAGAAAGCTTTTGCGATGTCAACATATCCCAAAACAGATTTAGCTATAGGACAGCATTTACTTGCAAACCCGACATGTTCTGACAACTATCAAGAGGATTCGTTTAGGTATTAGCCAAAGCCCTGTCTCCTACTAATCTTGCCGCTTTAGAGACTGCATTTATCAGGATCAAGAAGCCGGTCTTCTGTCAACAAAAATATTTTTTTTACAATTTAAGCGTTTGTCAATAACACAAGCGACAAAAAGTGTCTCTCTCTCTCTTTCTCTTAACTCTTTTCTGTACGACGTGTTTGGTCTTCTCGTCCTATAAATTCATCGCAAAAAGCTTTCTTACTTTACTCCATATGATTGCTGTGATTAGTGTATGGCGAAAACGTTTAGCAAATAAATCCGTTGCTCAGAGCGATATTCCACATGTTATATTACTATAAACAGTGCTTAGAGTATTAATCGGTGGTGTTTTTCATCCTTGTACTTATCTTGAAGATTGTGAGAGTTCCCTCGGTCTAAAGATGGGATCGCCTTTGCTACCATCTATCAAATTGTCATCAACGTCTGGCAGTATCGCACTACCCGTCGGTAGACTCATGTCAAAGGAAGCCTGGTGTACAGCCTCAAACGAGTTTCTCCAGGTAGACTTTGCTAAAGATGTCACAGTTCTTGGAGTATCTTTACAAGGAAATAGCAACAAGGATGAGTGGGTCACAGAATTTTCATTAGAATATATGAAAACTAGAACATTTGCTCCTATTATGACTGGTAACATCACAAAGGTAAATTTACTATTCTTTGTAACTTTTCTGTATCTTATTCAGATCTGTTAGCAAAATCAAGATCTGCGAAACATTAAAAATCAGTGTGCCGGTGCTCCTGGCAAGCATACCCAGTGACAGAAGCAGGAAATTTGTCTGCCCTTTGGATAATAAGGCAACAAAGAAATTGTTTCGTATAGCCGATATTTAGTGATAGCTCATAGATAGCATTTGAAGGGAAGGAGGGTTCAATTAAAACAATTAGTAGGTAAGTAATATTTATGTCGGAACAAGAACAAAGAAACAAGGAAGAAAGGAGGAAAATTACCTCGTTGTCAAATAATAATTGTGAAAAGATCTTTCTTGACGATCAAATAGAATAATAGAAACGATATCGTTGGTTAGGGCCCCCGTTTGAGTTAATGGAACGGCCTTAATAAGCAACTCCATTTTCGGGGTTAGGCCTCGAGTTGCTTAGCAATTTTCCAAAATCAGGCCTGGAGTTGCTTAGGTATCACTACCTATGAAATACCAAATGATTGTTGGATCTTTGATGTCTTTGCTTGACATACTATCAACAGTGTGATATTTGTTATTTTTATAAACTTATTTTGTGGTACCAGACATTCAAATCTCTTGGAGTAATGGATCGATGCCTTTTCACCAGATACAATTCTTAGGCTTCTTAGCGAATCGTTATGGACTTTTATAGTACCAAGTGTTCTATCCCCTTGTTGCTACCTTCACGTGTAGTTTACAAATTTCCATTTGCGAGATGTAGTTCTGTTTACATTGGCCACAGTTGTAAGAATTGGCCAACACGCGTGTGGGAACATTTTCATTTGTAAAAATTCGTATATGATGTCAATCTTAAACCTCTCTCGTGTATTTTCCAAGTTTCAAATTAAGTACTAAAAGCTGTGTCCTTTGAAGTCAGGTGGAATGAAATGCAATAAGACGAGACGAGGAATCAAAGTTTTCATTTGTAAGCAATAAACCCTATTGCTGGTTATCAATTTAAAACTGCTATTAGTTATCATGGCATGGTTAACTATTACGGGAACTACTTCAGTTACATGGTTGTAGCAGTTGAAAGTCCTTTTCCATTGGTTTGTTACCAAGAAATTTTGCATTTAACGAAGATTCGCAGTAGATTACTCTCGGTGATGGGAGCAAGCGAAGGGGGGTCACCTGTGGAACGTTTCAAAATGCATAACGTTATCTACCAAGATGGAAAGTGGAATTTTATTGGATGTTTTGTAAATAATTGCAAAGTTCAACGTAGAGAATTCAAATTTTTGGGAGAGTAGAGAGTAAGTTGAACTTCCCTCAATGATAGGAATAGCTAAAAGTATCCAGAGTTTCTCAGAGTTTGTTAGATGTTTCCCAAAGACGCCCCTTCGTTTCTTAATTATATCTACTTGCTGATGAAGGCTACCGTGCACTCATGAGATAGGGTTTACATGAATAGCAAACACGCGCCAACTTGTGGCTTGTAAAAGGTGCTGTTGGTGTATGGCTTCTGGATTACCGTGGTATGTTTTCGTGAAAACAAATTTGTTGGAGATAACCAGTTGAGAAGTAAAAATTGAATCCCTTAATCTTCTGATTTCAATTGTACATGCCATGACCATTTATGAAAATAATTTACCATAATGGTATTTCTTTAAATACCTTGAATTGTATCATGTACATGCAATTTCAATTTCTTTTGAGTTTCGAATAAAGTCAAGTAAAAGGGGAAAAGCACACAGGTGTTTTAGAGGAAAGCTCCAACTGTAAATACATGCACAAGTGCTAGAACCAAACATAGAGAAGTTAAAATTTCATTGATAAGGCCAAGAGTAGTGTCAACGTTGAAAAAGGCTCACTTGGTACTTGGATTTGCATGACAGCTGAGCCACGTAAATTTGTTGCAATACTGTTGCTAGAAATCAGAACTTCCTACCTGGTTATAACTGATGTTTAAAAGGTCACGTAGAAGCCATCGATAAAGAACAAAAAATTCTACCCCTCCCCGTAGCACTTTTCTTCTCAGATACTTTGAGTAACATTGACACCTCGCGCAATATAAATGTGCAAGTTCTTGAGTTATTTAAAGGCACAAATGTAGATCCAGTTTATTGCCCGCCCTTTCCGGCTTCACGCCAATGCTATAGCTCTTACAAATATTTTTGTTGTTGAATCTACTGTTGGTAAGAATCTGAATAATTGGGGTAAGCTTGATTAGTTTAACGAGCGGCTCTCACGTCGTTGTAATAGCTAGGAGGAATTGCAAATTCTCCATTCTTCCCCTGTAGAGTAAAAATATCGTATAAAGCTCAAAGGGTGTTTTCATTAGTGGTTTCCCTTTCTTTGCTTTGCTAACGGTTATGACCAGCTAAAAGTTTAATAATTGGTGGAAACTTTAACATGATTTAGGCCGATAAGGTGCGGTAGATGAATTTAGAGCCATTCAATCGGTAGGCAATGACGGTAGGAGAGATATGATAGTAGTTACCTATTGATATAGCAACAAATGGATTTTGCAAAGTTTGAAGTGTTACGAAAGGTAGTCAGGTACAACATCGAAGTGTTAGGTCCGCGGTATAGTTTCGAGTTTAAAGTTTTTAACCTTTTTGTGTCCTCGTATCCCTTTGAAACAATAAGGAAAAGTTTTGACATCGGTTTATTTTGTTAGCGGTGATTTTTTTCATCGGTAATTTTTTTCATCGGTGATTTCTGTCATCGTTGATTATGTCATCGGTGAACGTTTCCTATCAATAAACTTTTCTTCCTCTAAAACAATTTGAAATAGTTCAAAAAATGTAGAAAATGTTCAAATTGTGCTTAGGCTGGTGCCGTTTGTATTTTTGTTCATGCCAGTTTTGTCCTGTGTGCACGACCCTGTCGGTCATCTCGAAATCGAAGGTCGCCCCCAGGGCCGCCGCCTTCTTCGGCCAGACCGGCATGTAGGCCACCAGCCCGGCCTTGTCGACCGGCTCCGGGTCGGCCGGATCATCGAAGAGGAAATCGTCGGCAACCGACGACAGCAGCAGCGCCGCGTCCCTTGTGTTCCAGCCCTCTATGTAGCGCGCTCGCAGCCGCGCCCGGTTGGACCGGTGCGCCATCCCGGTTCGGGTTCAGTCGTCCACCGCGCAGGGCCAGCTTTCCGACGGTGTCAAATCCGGCGGCAGCTGGGTGTTGGCATCGCCGCAGGCCAGATCGATCTGGATCGCCGTCAGGCCGGTCGCCCCGCGCAGATCGACCCCCTCCAGACGGGTGCGGTAGGTGTAGGCGCCGGTCAGGTCCACGTCGCTGAGGCTGGCCTCGCGGAAGTCCGCGCGCGCCAGGTTGCTGTAGCGCAAGCTGACCTGGTCGAGCTGCGCCTCGCGGAAACTGGCGCGGCCGAGCTCCGACTTGGAGAGGTCCGACTCCGTGATCATGGAGCGAGCGAAATCCGCGCGCAGCAGCTCGGCCTTGCTGGCCTGGGTGCGGGTCAGGTTCGCGTCCTGGAACAGCGCCCGGGTCGCCTCGACCTTGCTCAGGACGGCATCGGTCAGGTCAGCCTCGCTGAGCCGCGACCGGTAGAGGACCGCCTCGGTCAAATCGGCCTTGACGAACTTGGCGCCCAGAAAATCACTTCGGCTGAGATCGGTGAACTTGAACAGGGCCTCGCTGAAATCGTCGTCCTTCATGGACTTGCGGACCTTGCTGCAGCCCGACCAGTCGACGCCGGGCCCGGGCGGATCGGTGCAATCGGCAAAGGCCTCCGAGCCTTGCAGCGTCAAGCCAAGGCCCAACGCGATCGCGCAAAGTGCCTGGAGATATCGCCTGGGATGTAGTTCTCGGCCTTGGGCTGGTTTTTTCGCCATTGTTTCCCTCTCGCCTCCCGGACTAACGGAAATCCGTATCGTTGGGATATCGGGTGCCACCCGCCTTCGGTCAAGCGCTTGACAAAACTAGCCTGTTGGCGCCTTCGTTGGGAAGAATCGGACTGAAAAGCAGGAGGCTCAAGATGACGGGTGTGGCAGGTCGCGTCGCCTTGGTAACCGGCGCGGGAAGCGCCGGGGGAATCGGATTTGCCACCGCGCGGCTGCTGCGCGCGGCCGGCGCGCGGATGAACAACTTGACCATACGGGTGCTAACGATGACTCGCTTACTTTCTCACTGCCAGTTTACGCGGTAGATGCGGATGGTGACCGTTCCTCGATTACCGACGGTTCGAACACACCAGAAGCAGCGCAAATTGTCATTCAAGTTCAAGATGACGTTCCTTCGATTGATGGCGTTGAGGCACTAGCCGTCGATGAAGACGATTTATCAAGCATCGGCTCCGATCAAAGCGACTCTGTGCTCGCGCAAGGCAGTTTCACGACGACTCAGGGCTCAGACCGTGTTGTAAGTTATCAATTAGAGAGCGGCACTGATCCACTCAATGGGTTGGAATCTCAGGGTCGATCTATCTCTCTGACGGAAATAACCAACTCAGATGGCAGCTTTACTTATTCTGCAACGGCAGAAGGGGACGCTATCTTCACCTTACAAGTGAACCCTGACGGTTCTTATTCATTTACCCTTGAAGGTCCAATCGATCATGCTGTGGGTAGTGATAGCTTAACTCTAGACTTCAATATTGTCGCAACGGACTTTGACGGTGACACCAGCTCACTTGTTCTACCAGTTACCATTGCTGATGATGTGCCAACCATTAATGACGTTGTTGCTCTTACCGTCGATGAAGATGACTTAAGTTCGGTAGGCTCTGACCAATCACAGCCAACGTTGGTTGAAGGTCAGTTCACGACAACTCAGGGCTCTGATGGCGTCGTACAGTATCAGTTGGATGTAAATGCTGATCCTTTAAATGGCCTGCAATCTCAAGGGCAAACCGTTTCCATTGCCGAAACGCAAAATGCAGATGGCAGTTACACCTACAGCGCAACGGCAAATGGCAGTGCAGTTTTCACATTAATTTTGAATACCGACGGCTCGTACAGTTTTGAGCTGCAAGGTCCAATTGACCATGCGGCAAATAGCGACAGCTTAACCCTTGATTTTAGCGTTATTGCTACAGACTTCGATGGTGACACAAGCCAAATCGTATTGCCTGTTACCATCGTGGATGATAAGCCAACTATTACCGATGTTGATGCGATTACTGTTGATGAAGATGATTTAGGCACGATTGGTTCGGACCAGACTGACCCGATTTCTATTGATGGTAGCTTCACCACCACACAAGGCTCTGACCGAGTGGTAAGTTATCAGCTTGATGCTTCTGCAACACCAGTTGACGGCCTTACATCACAAGGCGTGGCCGTCACGCTGACTGAAACCGCAGCAGTCCAAATTCGGATTGGCTCTTTCAAAAATAAAGGCCGTAAAAGAATCATGATGCTCCTTCTTCTTTGCAGTGCGGTATTCGAAACTTTCGAACTTAGACGATCATGGCTTTGACAAGATTACGGTCGGAAAATGTTTCGCGTGAATTTTTCACTTTCACAAAGCTTTTTAAATGTCCCACAAAATTTGTTCGAGGTCTTCCACATACCTTCTGTCGCGGCGCATACAAAACTAAAGCTTCGATTTCCTCTTTCCTAGTGACATGGCCCAGAAAACTAATTTGACGCTTTCTAATTGTTTTCAAAAGAGATTGTTTGGTGCTGGCTCTGCGCAAAACTTTGACATGATGCTAACGCAATAAAATACAAACACATATTTAAACCCTGAGCTTTCGATGTTTCCTCACATAATTTTCAAAGGTACATTACAAACATGAAAAACGAGTTAATAACGTAGGACTGTGACTATACCAAATATTTAAACAATAGTAAAGTTCTAATTGCCCCTAAGGTGGAAAATGAATGGAGAAATAAGGTGGTATTGTTATGTGGCATCATTTAGTATGGTATGTTATATAGTAATATGAAGTGAGATACGTTATGTGTTTTTTTACGCGTTGCTGCTCTTACATTTCAGAAGAATCTCAAGGAATTCTATTCATAAAAGTCTCCTTATTTCTAAACCTTATTGAATTTTAAATAACCAAACCTCGATCGTCTCTCCTGTATTGTTTTAATTTACTTACTTGTCACCATCTGCTTTATTACCTCTCACCTTTATTGTTAAAGTTTTCCCCATTTTTTTTCTAAATTACTATTAACATCGGAGGTCACCTAGCTCATGCTTTTCTATTTCTCTAGGGTTCTTTTCATAACTAAATTACTTTTATTAGACATATTGTGTACCGCTATGTCATTGTCAACTTGTCAACAACCGCTAAGGTCGTCGTTTTCGTATGATTGACACATTTTCCCCGCAGATGATGCAAGACATCATTGAAAGGTAAGAAAATTACAATACCAGAGATGTAGACAGCATCAATGTGCATCAATTGTGATATAACTAAGATGTCTCTGAAATTGGGTATAACATCCTAGGTATTTATATTCCTTATTCTAACCCTACAAAAGTTGAACAAAAACCAACAAAGGGTAACAGGAATCTTTGTTTGTACATCAATTGTGATATGGGTCAACTACACGTATAGTTGTAGTGAATGAAGTGCCCAGTATATTATCTGTCACACAGTTTATTAGTTTATAAATTCATGTGTCGCTGTGAGAACGAATAAAAAGGTTGTACCTCACAGAGGTTACATGACAGAATCGCGCAACATGTGCTGGCCTTCAATAGTAGATGCAGTAAGGTTTCCAAACTTTTACCCAATAGCGTAACAAAAGTCAAATCAACAGATCCCAGAACTGACTTGGCAATAGAACACAATTTGATTGAAAACCCATCACGTGCTGACGACTATCAAGAGGATTCATTAGGGTAATAGGGAGAGCCAGATCTCCTTTTCATTATGCCGCTTTGGAAGCCGCATTTATCAAAACAAAGAAGCTTGTACTCTGTTGACAAAACAAATTTGTTTAGAATTTACACCTTTTTTTCAATAACACAAGTGGCAGACAACGTGTCACTCTCATAACAGTTTTTTTCTAGGGTCTTCTTGTTTCCTATAAATTCTGTGTAACATCTTTCTAATTTCACTCCATACGATTGCTGTGATCAGTGTATGGTGAAATGTTTAGCAAAATGAATCCATTACTCCATGCAATAATCAATTAATCGTGTTGTAATGGATGCTCAGGGGTGCAACTAGTACTTTTTGAGGGCAAGGGAGCTTTATTAGAATTAGGGCAAGATTTTCTCTTATATATTTTCGCCAATAACTGCAGCTGGGGGTCTGGGGGTGCTGTAAGCTTGCCAGCATGAAAATTTTGCAATTGTTAGAGTATATAGAAGTTAAAGAAGAGGCACCCAGAGAAGTAAAAGGAGCATTGAAATATTGTATAGAATGGTAGGCGTCTAGTTTTTAGAAGGTTGGAAGTTTGTCCTGAAGCCATTAACGGTAATGAAAAACCAAAACTTTAACATGCAATTTTAAAGAGGGGGCTAAACTCCCTGAGAGAGCTTCAACAGTGGCAATTGAGTTTAGAGAATAATTTCAAAAATTGAGGGAGTTGCAAATTTTGGTAATCTCAACCGAGTGGGTTCTAGTTTCTCTGAGGTAATATTTTAAATAATGCAAAATTGTTCTTCTATCTCTATGATTATGTTCATAAGAGTGCAAGGTTTCGTACTTACAGAACAAAATTCTACATCTCTGGTACCCTAGAAAAGCGTTTTGTTCCTATTCTTACAATCTGGTTCACTCAAACTTGACAAATTTAAATATGGATACAATTACTTTTGTACCCAACATCATAAAGAATGGTTTTTTTCATATTTTTTTTTACACCATTAAACTCACAATATGAGAATGCATCAGAAAAGTGACACACTGGATCGAAATTAAATGGTTCATGAACATGACATACCCTAGCCTGCAACGAGACAGCAAATATTCCGACCTGCGCATCTCCAATCATTGGCCAATTATGAAATGCGTTTGTCTTAAAGACTAATTTTGGAGTGTTGTTGATACTGTTGGAGAAAAATTCGTCTTATATTCTGAATAACCTTGAACGTGGCTACATTTGCATGTAACTTTACGGATCATTTTTATACTCCAGCATTGACGACAGTGCTACACAACTCAAGTAACGGCCGTTCGCACTCCAATTTACGACCCGAAAACTCATTTCCGCACTGATAACAAATTGCCCGGTCAACAAAGGCTATATTGACAATTAAACAACGAAGTAAATCATATTTGGCATGAGCAATATTTGATACAAGTGTTTTGGCGCCTGAGGACACCTAACTTAGTATGAATTAAGCAGTTCTCCGTTCTTTATCATAATATCCAGTAGAGAAGCTTTTACTGGCCAAATAGGTTTTTGCCATGCTTACCAGGACCAGGATCGCATTTCTGGACAACTCACCGCAGTCTAGGTCCTTTGAGTTGCTGATTGAAGAGAGCTGCTTATTCGGCTATTGCAAATAAGCTACCCGTATCAAGAGCGCTTTCATATCTGCCAGTGTCGGATTTTGCTCCTTTGCCACGGCTTATAATGGGTTCAACACCTACAGGGTGCTCTCGAGGTCTCCCGACTCTGTCTCAGGGGGGAAATGCGTCATCTTGCCTGTTGCAGTCGATCGTGTTCAGTTACGAGCCTTACTCCTCGAATACAGCGTTCCCATCTTGTTTGAGACAAGTTGTTTTTTGACTAGCTACTGTTTATAAAGTAAACATGTGCTTTTGTTATTCTGTTGCCAAGATATTCATTGCTTTGATTCAAGACACTGTCCTTTGAAAGGACTACATAAGTTTGCATAAAGTACCCGGTAAAACATCTCCCTTCTCCCTTCCTACTCCGACAGTTTTCATCCTCCCAGATACTTTAGATAATTATCGGCAAACAATTGTAAGTGAACATTTTCCGGACACCTGAAATCTGGACTGACCCTTCTCCTCCAAGGAAAACATAAGTTTGAAGTGTAAAAGGAGTGATCAGGCTACAGAGCAATGTTGTCTTTCCCATGACAGATTTTGAGGCTTCTACGGTGGCTACTCCTCTCTGGACGTGGCCAATCCCGACAACCGGACGATGATCAGCGGCCCGGACGTCAGCGGCATCGCCAACCGCGATGTGGCGCTCAACGGATCAGGTCTCGGCATCTTCGTGGGCAGCCTGGAAAGCGGCTTGCCGGGCGGTCTGCCGGGCACCATCCTCGACATCGTCGACACCAGCGACCCCAGCGATACAACCGGCTTCCTGAGCCGGATCGTCCTGCCGGCCGACGCCAAGGCCATCGCGATCGGTGCAGGCATCGGCTTCGTCGCCAACGGGACCGCAGGCCTTCAGATCGTCAACTACCGGGCGCTGGACGACCAGGGCGTAGCGCCGACAGTGACGGTGACGGGCCTGCCGGACGACATCGATCCGGTCGCCGACGGCCTGCAGCTGGTCGAGGGACAGCGGGTCGCGCTCGAGGTGAGCGTCGGCGACGACGTGCAGGTGCGCAACGTTGAGCTGCTGGTGGACGGCAGCGTCCAGCGCAATGACGTCTCCTTCCCCTTCGAGCTGTTCGCCGATCTGCCGATTATCGCCGAGAACGGCGATGCGAGCGAAGTGGTGATCCAGGTTCGCGTGACCGACACGGGCGGCAACGTCACCCTGTCCGATCCGATCGACGTCGAGCTGATCGCGGACATTACGCCACCTCAGCTCCTGGCGCAGAACGTGGCCCAGGACCAGCAGGTCGGCGCCTCGTTCCAGACCTTCACCTTCACTTTCTCCGAGCCGCTCGATTCGATCCCGATCTCGGCGCAAACCTTCAAGCTGATCGGGCCAGACGGGTTGGAAGTCGAGCCCACCGCGGTGCAGCTCAACTTCGACGGCACCGTGGTCAAGCTCACCTATGCACCGTTGGACCAGGGCGACCACCGCTTCGAGATCGACGCCGCGGCCATCACCGATCCCACCGGCAACCCGCTCGGCGCAGGCTTGCTGACCACCGATTTCACGGTCGGCGACTTCTCGGTGCGCTACATCGGGCCGGACGGCGGCAACTGGCTCGACCCGGCCAACTGGAGCAGCGGCGAGGTGCCGAGCGCCACCGATGACGTGCTGATCTCCATTCCGGGCGATGCCACGATCGTCTTCCAGGGCGGCCCCGACGAGGTGGCGGCACGGATCGGGGCCCTGCGCGAGGATGCGGAAACGCCGTCGATTGCCCTGGGCCAGGTGGATTTGATCGAGGCGCTGCTGGGCGAATATTCTTGGAAGAGGAAGACAGGATGAATATTTTGACTTAACAGCTATCAGAAACCGACAGCGTAAACAAAAATACAAAATGTGGTACTGAATTGTTTTATTGCCCTGACACAGTCAACTGTTTTAACTAGTGGCGTAACACTACTTTGAATAACTGAATTGTTCATAACAAATGAAATCTCACTTTACTGAAATTGTAATAAGGGCCGATTAACGATTGTACAAGTCCATTGTTAAAGCAGTGCATTAGGTGTTCTTCCTATACCACCAATCACAGAAATAAAAAAACAATATTCCACATAATCCCATATAATGACACCATATAGTTTCACAAGTTCCCACTGGTTTTACGTTCTAACTTATGAGATTTGCTCCATAGCATTAATCAATATAAAAGAGTCGTTACATTTATAATGCTTAGCCTTGAGAAACATTTAACATTTATACTTATACCCATGCACCGAAAGCCATTGTGCAGTCAAACTCATAATACCCCTCTACTGTCTAGTAGGTCCTTGGCGTACCAAAGCCTTAAGACAGCAATGGCGCCGTAAGCCAACGATTAAGTTAGGCATCCTTATTACAAACTAAAATATTGGTATTGAGGAGAGAATCGTCATTTTGAGGACATAGCTGTAGTTCTCTGTTATCGTTAGTCCTATTACAGACCCTTGTATACGTTGTATTTTTATTTAAATATCACTCTAGTGTTTTAAAACCCTTCCCACTCCAGAAACGTTGCTCCTTTAACACAAGTATTAACCTTCTTCTTTATGATGTATATTAGAAAGAGGTAATTATGTGATAAATTGACATCGCTAGACATTGTGTCCTGTTGCAGTGATTGAAGTTAAGGGCTTGGTGGTGCATGAACTTATCAGTTGTGGGCTCAACTCCGGATTGACATATATTAGGTAACTCTTAAATACTCTTCCATTTACGATGCTTACGAGTCAAGTTTTATGTATTTGCATGTTTCCTTAGTAGTGACCATATTCTTACTGATCTAGTAGATTTTCAAATATTTAATCGTTAGAGCTAGAAATATTCCGTTACTTCCATGTTGTTACTACCACAGTCATGGCCATTATCATGGCCATCGTCATTATCACCATCACTATCATTATTATCATTACTACAGCCACCATCATAATCTTAACTGTCATCTACCAGACGTCTTTCAAACGTTTGTCACTGTCCTCTGCTGTAGATTATCAACAAGCTTATCGAGAGCTATCAATTGCCGTCAAAAAAAAAATTATCTGTCTTAGTTCAAAAGTTGATTTTTTTTTGTCGTGAGCCAACTTTTTAACGTCACCACTTAGAAAGGAGCAAAGTATAAGCTCCAATTTCTTTAGCAATGACAGAACTTTTAAGGTTAAGAGATATCATATTTAAGATAAGAGAGTCATAGAATATATTTGATGTGATAAAAATCCTTGACTTATAAATTTCAAATTTTTAGATATGGCTCGGAATTCAGAGAAAGCAATGACAGCGTTGGCAAGATGGCGTGTAGCAGAAATGGGGACCCTAAAAGCCAAAGATAGACGACCTTACCTTGCAACAGAGTGTGATGATTTACAGGAAGCAGAAAAATGGAGGATGCAAATTATAAGAGAAATTTCTAAAAAAGTATCACAAATTCAAAATGCTGGCTTAGGCGAATTCAGGATCAGAGATTTGAATGATGAAATTAATAAATTACTTCGTGAAAAAGGGCATTGGGAGGTTAGGATATCAGAGCTTGGTGGTCCAAACTATCAGAAACTTGGTCCAAAGATGCTTGATGAAGAAGGGAAAGAAGTGCCTGGAAATAGAGGATACAAGTACTTTGGAGCTGCAAAAGATCTGCCTGGTGTACGTGAGTTATTTGAACAAGAACCACCCCCACCTCCCAGAAAAACACGAGCAGAGCTTATGAAAGATGTTGATGCTGACTACTATGGGTACAGAGATGATGATGATGGCATTTTAGTACAATTAGAAAGGGAGGAAGAAAAGATGGCAATACTTGAAGTAGTCCAAGAATGGAAGAAAGGAAAACAGGGAGACATTGCTGATAATTTGGAACCGGAGGAAGAAATTGACTTTGAGAGTCTGCTATCAGATAAGCCTTTATACACAGCCCATGTCGACGTTCCATCTCAGGAGGATATCAAAGAAGCTCTGCTACAGAAAAGGAAGAAAGAACTTCTGTCTAAATACGTCGGTGATGCGGAAGGATTATGACAACAGTAATTTTTGACTATATATGTATTTTTGTAGGTGTAATTTTGTATTTAAATATTGGTTAAAAAAAAAAAATAAATAAAATCGGATCTATTTAGCGTATAGCCGTGTTGTAGTTTAGAAGCGTTAGTTGGATCGGCGGATTTTGGCCCATCTATATAATGCAATGGCACTACCCCATTATCTGTATTTAAGTCCCTTTTGGAGGATAGATCGTCTTGAGATTACATTAAAACTGATTTAAGTTTTCGGTAGAAGTAATATTTCTCGGTAACGAGTTCCATAACGTTGGTGCGACTACACTAAGAGCTCTCTCCTCGTATTCTTTCGTTTTGGATCTTGGGACATTGAGCAGATGCAAATTCTCTGTCCTTAACGTTCTTACTCAATACAGTAGGTTCTAAAAGTAATGACAAACAATTCGACACGATTTAAATTATTGGAGTTTTATTTAGACAGATTGAGTTAACTAATCTGTTTATTTGGTACACGAAATCTTTTTATAGGTGATAACTCTAAAGGTGTAGATGTTACTTCGTCTGCTGTAAGAAAATTCTGTACTGAAAATATCGTTAGTACCACATCATCAAGGCCATTCTGATATCAGGTTTAGTCGTGTATAGAAGATTTTCTTTTTAAGTCGTTGCGTTTGTCTATAAGGTACTGATAAGCAGAGGAAGCAGTTATTAAATTTTTTTATTTAATGGAAACACGTGAATTCTTAAGTAGACATTTCCCTTCTTGTTGACTAACCAGGGGTAAATGTCAACCCTGATCTAATGTCTTATATACGTTATGTGTATAACCAATGAAACGTTCCTTTTTATCACAATAAACACGTTGTCTTTCAATTGTTTTTGGTACAGGAAATGTTATGTTTCTCTGGAGGTGGTATGTTGAACATCAAAGCAAGCAATTTCCCACTTCATCAACAGAAAGTACCCGTAAGTAATGCAGTTTTATCATCTTCATTTAACCCCTTCCTTACATATTGTTTCTTTGTAAGTAATGCGCAAATTATTGGGTTAATGTAGTCGCAATGGTTGGTATCATTATTAAGATGACAAATACTAATGTACATCACTGCCAAGTTTCATGCTTGTTGCTAACAGTGCACAGCTGACCCATTTTTGACTGCCAAGTTTCATGCTTGTTGCTAACAGTACACAGCTGACCCATTTTTGACTAATTCTATTGCACTATTGTTTTGATATCGCATTGAGCCTTAACGAGGTAGAGAGTCAAGAAATAGGTAGAAATAAATTGACTTTGCAAGGGCACAACACGAGCACCAGGCACCGGTTTTATAATTTAAGAGAAGGTGTATATTAAATGGGTGTAAACCGTTTGATTTGTGTGTTAATTTAACTCGACTGCTGAATGTGAAGGCCAAATTTGCTAATTATCACGTGTCACCCTTAAGTATAATCGACAAAAACTGAACGCCAAGTTATTTTTACTGATCTTTGTTTACTGAAAACATGGCAGTACTTTAGTATATTAGTGATCCTTCCCGTTTACGCATTTGAAAAGGCATGATCAATCGTAGAATAATTGAATCGTTATTAAAACATACAAAGGAAAATTCCACTAATAATTTTGAATCCTGATAGTTTCATAGAGTACTAAGGTATGACGTCACGATTTAATGAATGTTAAAAATTTGATAATAATTTGCAATCATTGCATTCTCTTTGTTGAAATAGATCACCTGTCCAAATTTGAGAATATCTTGAGCAATCATTGAAATACCCCTTTTTAACTGTAAACAATGCCTTTAAAAACCTTGTTATTTAAAGCCTGTCCATAATCTGTGTGCAGCCACAGTCTTTCAAAGAGTCTTTATTGAGAAACTCTGGTGCAACATTAACAGTGTTTTCTTAAGACCTTTAGCAAATAAAAACAGCCGTTTCTCGAAGCTGATATGAAATTTGAAGGCGATAATTTGTAAGCGTGTATTTGGTGGCAGGTTTAACACTGTGATCTATTAGTAATTGGAATTCCTTGAAAACAATATTTCGTAACATTATGGCTTTAGTACTTTACTCCTTAATGGCTTAGATAAAATAAACACTTTGGCTATATAATAATAATGATAATAATAATAATAATAATATTAATAACAATATCAATAAATATCAATAACAACAATAATGACAATACCAACAAGATCGATGGTGGCGATAGCCATAGATGCAGAGTCGATACAAGTTAAAAAACAACTACAACAAAACCCTATAATAATAATAATTTTAAAACTTCAATCTATTCATGTCTTGATTAGGATACAATCCCAGTAATCACTTACAATAAGGCATACTGGAATGGATATGGTATACACCTCTTATCATGACAAAAGTTCTGGATCAGACCATTCCTTATTTCTAATACAAAATATGTAGTATGTAGCTCGTATTGCACAAAGAAGTATTTTTTTTAAAAAGATAATCCTTATTAGGAACTTTCAAATTATCTAACATTAACAAATACCATTTACTTTCGGTTGCTATTCCACCTATCGCACTCAAACTCAAATTAATAAATTTACAATCATATCTCTGATTAAGGTTATTACATAAGTCACCATATTTCAATGATTTGCGATCATAGTTCGTCTTTAAGTTTGTCTTGAAGCCTACCGTGAGTTCTAAGACCAGTAGCCCCCTCCCAAACGTATCCTCGTTCTGTGCAAGCGTTGAACATGGTCAGAGGGCGCTGATTGGGACAAGGATCATGGACTGGGTTGAAGTTTTCTGATTTGGATTAAAATTTTGTGGTCTCGGCAGATTCGAAGGTACCTCTTTTATGCATTTAACGTCAACACGCCTAAAACCAAATGGTTCAATAACGAGCTGTTCCGGTCAATAAAGTTCAATGAGCCTAAAGTTAACAATTCACTTTTGAGTTATGAAACCTTGGGCGAGGGGGGAGGGGGTGCTGTTACTGGCGTCACCCATTCCAATCTTTGCAGAGAACCCAATCTCCGTCGTTCCCCATAACCCTACTAAATCTGAATAACGTTTTGTGTTGGCACAACTTGTCTACGAATATGTTACGTCTATCAATTTAAAGTTTGAAAATAAATGGACGTTACGACGGAAAATTTGTATTACTGTACCATCATTGACGTTACAAAAGCAAGCACTGGGTAACTATCACTAGTAAGATTATTTCGTTTCACCGATGTTACCTTAGTTCTTTCTACGTTTGCTTATGAATTGTGAAGGGTTTTTATGTTGGATCTTAAAAGGGGTTAAATCAAAACAATAGCCTCCTCCCTAGGGCAGTCTCTCAATCAAAGACCCCTGATGAGCAGTGGGCCCGACATTGAAACTACCCTAAACAAACAGAAAAAACACAAAAGAGGCTAAATAATAAACGAAGGGCCGCTGGGGCGTCCAAGGGCGACGCCCTTCAATTTTGGCTACCGGGCAGAGATGCAAGCCATAAAACAAGCTCAACCGGCCAGTAGGACCGCCTCTTACGGACCATGGAAAGAACCTGCTATCAATGTGTCATCAATAAGAACAGATACAACATATGATCCTGGCCAAATGACTGAGAAGCGATCTTTCCTTCTTCCCTAGGGCACACCCAACGTTCCACCTAGCCAAACCACAATGGGCTTAAAAGTCGACATATTCTAACTTATGGAACGTTAAACCGCAGCTATTCTATTGACAAGGTTGAAAAATTTCGTTGACTACGAAAACTATGCTTAAACAATGCTCTTTTACCGAGGAGAATTCTGGAGCTTACAAAACCGACGATTTAAAAGCCGTAGACTGAAACTATTGTGATAGTACTAATGTTAGTACTTTCAAGTAACGACTTGAGGGATCACATGAACCAAAGGCCTCTCCGAAGCTGCCTCCTAAGCACACGATAAGATTTGCTCGGCTACATACCTCTGTGACATAATTAATATTAATTTACCCCACAATTTTTTTAACAGTCGTTTTTGTTATCATATTACCAATCAAGGTGTGGAAAATTGGTGTGGTTGATCCTTCGATCGATACTTACTTATTAGGCAAAATTTTTTAAAGAAACATTCATAATTAAGTACCTCACTTTCTTGCACTTTGTTCAAAATGAGTGCCTTGTACCGTTGCTCACCAATATATATTAGCCCATACAGCTGTGGTCATAGCCTATGCTCCTTTTCCTTACTCGCCCTTGTTCTTGTTCTTGCTGGTCTTATTGTTATCCTTGATGTTGGTCATGTTGCTATTATATATGTTCTTTCTACCGCTGTTTCTACCGTCATTCTTGTTTTTCTTGTCCTCGTTCCTTTTCGAGTCCTTCGCGCTTTTGCTGTTTGTGTTCCCGCTACTGTTTTTGTTCTTATCGTTGTTTTCTACTTGTCCTTCCTGTCCTTTACATTTGTCTTATTATTGCTCTTGTTACATTTATTCTCCTTCTCTTTCTTGTTATCTGTGTGGTTGTCTTGTTCTTTTCTTGTTCTATTCTTCTCATTCTTCTTCTTGTCTGTCCACGTTTTTGAATGAAACTAACTGATAGTATATCCTTGTGAAGTTCTACGTTGCTAATGTGCGACAGCAGTTTTTTCAACACAACAAAGTACCAATTCTGTTATGTTTCCTTGAATAGGCATTATCCTCCATGAAGCGTACCTCTTCGACTAATTAAGGAATCTTTCACTAATAAAAATGAGCCCCCTTACGCAAGTATTGTTTCAGGTTTTTGATATCACAAACTTATAAGTATAGTTGGTAGAGGGATCTTTTACAGGTTATAATCGGAAACCTGTAGAAATATTTCAATATCTTCTACAAAATGCTATGTTGAGTGCGTCGTTGCCACCAAGTAACCAAGGCTGTTCTAGCTTCGGGTTTGGTAGCCTATTCTGAGCAAAATTCACAAAGTTTATACTTCCCTGCTTGTGGAAAATGCAGAGGAAGCGCTGAACACCAAGAAAACTGATCGGTCAAAACAACCAGGCAGGTCAGGGTGCTTAGATGTTTTGAAGTTAGGGGCAATATGCTTTGATCTTGAGGGCAAAATATTAGTGATTTATGTGCTCAAAATTTGTTACCGAACAATTTTTATTTTGAACTAAGCACAGTCTTAAAGTACTCGATTCGTCAGGGTATTTATCGGTAGTTTTTGTAAGTGGGATGTACCAATGGCGCGCGTATATTTTACAAGTAATGTAAACATCTAAGGGATCAATGTATGCATTGCTCGAGTTCTACAAATTGAAATGTACAAATGTGATTGAGCCTGTGTACCTGGTTCTTTTAGATGTTATATAGAATACTAGAGTTTTTTCTCGCTTTTCAAGCTATATGTCGTTAACTAGGTTGCCATAAGGGTCTTGAAATACAAGATAGCAGACAGGTGAAGTTAAAATCATCCAAGTGGAGATTTACAATCTTTTTCACCAGTCGTCGTCAGTGCAGTCGTCTGTAGTAGGTTTTACGGATATTTCCCGTTGTTTTTTATTTTTGGCCGGATTGGACTAGATTCTGTGACATTGCGGTTTACTAGTAACGCATTATTTGCAATCACCACAAACTTTGTGTTAGTTTTGCTGACGTACGAATAATCATTGATGTTGTGTACTCCCTCCATCCTCAGTTATTTCCGAACCACGCTCAGTCAATGCAGTCCCGGCAGCAAACGAGGTCGATGTAACATGGATGCCTCCTAAATCGTCTCCGTTTGGAATCACAAAGTACGAGGTAAGATCAAGGAGTTGGCGTATACACATACAACATACGTATATGGCTTTATGACATACCATTATCATGTTTTCTTCTGCTTTTGGTACAAGTTGTATGCTTTTGAGTAAATTAAAGATCAACTATACTGTAAGTACGAGTGTAACTCACAATAATATAGTATACTCTTCAGGAAAACACGCATTGTTTGGTGTTGTAGTTTTATAATTCCAGGTCGTCATTTGCATCGTTATACTGATATGACCCAGTCATTGTGTAAATTAAAAAACGTAGTCAGGGTGAACGAGTTGGTTTGGGAGTATAAGAAAATTCGAAAACCTTATATTCTGGTTTCGAATGTTTCGTCAATCATGACATCTGTTTTCTTTGGATTTAAGCTAGGCAAGGGAAGTTTAGTGGAGTGTTGTAAGATTTTCTTGACGAAATCACAGACGTGGAGCCTGGCTCCATTCTCCAAATCAAGTCTATGACGGAAAGGATATTATTTAGCTAATTTCACTCGTTCTTATGACGTGTGTAATACTAGGGGGTAGCAATGCACATCTTTAGGGGGTAGCAGTGTACGTTATAGTTTACAATGGTTGTATTAGACCAATAATGAGGAATTAGGATGTTACATACCATTTGATAATGCTTGCTGTAGTTCATTGGCAGAAATTGACCCACTTCTATCACGATCAACCCTTGACAGGAAAATCAATGAAATATGTAAAGGTATGTGATTTTCCTTATAAAAAAAGAACCATAAACAGGAGAAAAGACATACAAGGAAAATCATAAATATAATCACTGAAAAATGAGTAATAGGACCCTGAGAAGCATTAACGTAAGAAGAGTTATCTTGTTTATAATCCTTGTTTGATGCTTTAAAACATCTGAACATTAAAGAGGCACAGAGAGTTACACTGCAGCTGGTAAGCCACCTGAAATGAATCTTTTAAGAAAGTAAGAAACGTGAATGTTATTATACACTACATATGAGGTGTCTGGCTTGCATGCCACTCTACCATCTGACCAGATTGTTTACATTATAAATCATATGTGCACACAGTGGTGATGCCAGCTACCCCCAAAAAGAAGGGGTACAACTCCTAATGTCTTATTGACAATCATAATCTGCTGACATCACTTTTGTATCACAGGAGTGATTACAATGAACAGATGTACATAACTTTAAAAGGTTTGGGAATACTGATATAACTACTACTGCTACCCAAGTTTTCATTTTTTTATGGATTTAGGCCAAATGAAATTTTATTATTTGTGACAATCAAGGGGCAAGACTCTCTAGCGCCTCCTGGTGCAGCTGTTGTGTATATACAAGTGTGAAAAGTCACTTCCTAATCTGAACTTTGTGTTAGTACCCATCTACTGATATCTGCACACTTTACATTTCTCCTCTTTGCAATTAACTTTCAGTAATTATAACTGGTTCTGTAACTAAATTATTTCTCATAAAATCCATTCACTGTGACGGAAATCTCTAGACATTTGATGTAATGACTGAAATTTACTGTCAGGGATTACGCTGCTTCTTGTTTGGCTCTTACACTATACTTTCCACTTGTTCTTTTCAAGAATACAGGAAGTTTCTAGTAAAAACTGACTCAATCAAGAAAATTTTTGTTCGCATCCTATTTAGTTACATTGTTCTCTTTAGACACCACAGGTTAAACTGAAATATTGAGCAGTATAATGACAACGTGTTACAAACAGTATATAATGATCTTGATGAATTGTCAATGAACATTAATAGTTATATATATATATATATATATATATATATATATATATATTATTGGAAAACAATTAAGTTGTAAACTACTTTCTCAAGAATTGTGCGGAATCTCACCCGCTCGACATCTGGTTTTTGCTTGATTCAAGACAGCATTTTCTATTATGAGGGATGCTTGCTTCTGATTTCAGCCAAGTGCCCTCTTGGAAATGACAACGAATGCAAATGACAAAAAATGCAAGTTTTCAGCTAAGAAGGGAAGAAGGGGAGTTTCAGGGGGGTGGGGCATGTCCCATCTGATAAAATTTGGATCCCACTGTTAATATTTTGCTTAAATACGTTTTCGCTTTAATTTTCATTATTAGTTTATGTCCAGATGACGCCGGTTATTGTAAATCTTTAAATATTCATGATGTCTTACATTATCATACGCTATCCACAATAACAATAATTACTACTTAATTGAGATTCTAAAGCTTCATCAAGTAATTTATCCCCCCCTCCCCCCAATAGCTCTTGCTTTATAGGATGTTGCATAGGGGTATTAAGGGTTTTGTAATTTTATATACCGAGAGACTAAATAGCATAATTTGCATACCCAGATATGGCCAGCACACCCATAATAAATGGCCACTATCCGCTACTGCTACTCATGAAATTACTTCTATACTTAATTGCTATCCTATGGTTTATCAGGGAGTTGGGTCACTCAAGAACTACCAACTCAAACTACAAGTAGATTCCTTCATTCCTCCTTCAATGCCAAAAAGTTTCAGTGAAATTGAAGGATTTTGGAAGCCCTAAATACTTAAGAGAATATTGATGGCCTCACTCCCTGGGCGTCATCAATGGTAGCTGTGCCTAAATTGAATGGTGATGTTTGCCTTTGTATTGATATGAGACAGCCAAATAAGGCTATCTCGCAGACTTGTCACCCAATACCTACAATTCCCCAAACGTTACAAAAAATGCAGAAACAGCTCATTTCCTTCCACTGCAGGACACTACTACAGACACTACTATTGCACACTACAATCCCACTGCAGGAACACAACTGACAATCGATGCAAGTCCAGTTGGACTTGGTGCTATGTGGTCCCAAAAGCAAAAGGGTAAACATGTTCCAATTGACTATGCTGAACCTTAAATAGTTTGGAGTGCTGCTAGTTCCAAACAGAAAAGGAAGTTCTTGCAGTCGTCTGAGGATGTGAACAATTTAACCTATATTTAACGGGGTCATTCTTTTGATCTTTACATAGACTGTAAACCCTTGCAGACAATCTACAGCCCTAAGGCAAACCACCTGCTATAAACCAAAGATACTATATGCCAAATTTAAGGAATTGTAGCTGCTTATGCTAATCAACTTACCTGTCAATTTGTTTCTGATATTATTAAAGACTGTTTTATCGATCACAATCCTTCCCCTAATTTTATGATCCCAAGGTCCATCTCCTTATATTCTGCTTCCGAGTTACGTGGTATGGCTACATGAATTAATGGCTTTACTTCCTATAAAGATATTGCATACAGGACGTGCCTACTTCGCGGATAGACCCAAAGAGAAGTCTTCTTTTTGTTTAAACTGAGCACAAATCCGGTGTCCTTGTTGGTAACAATATCCAACAGACGTTGGTATTTTTTTCCAGTCAGCCAAAAATGGTGAGGTGCCAGTATATCCAAAATTGCTTGACTTGATTCCACCTCCCATTTGTTACCTCTGTATCTTTTTCTCGTTACCATTTTCATCTAAATAGAAAACAGGTCGGGAAAAAAATTACAGCCTTGTGTTATGCCTCGTTTGTTTTGTATGAACTTACTTAATCGGATTTCCATTTTAAATACTACTTCGTGACCTCAATTTTTATTTAGTTCTTTCAGAATTTACATTTATTTCTCGTCTTAAGCCCAATTTGTGTAGAGAGAAAGAATTTGTTTTTTATGTTATCAATGTTTTAGCGCGCCATCAATTTAAATTGCGAAATTTCGTCTACGTCTGCATATTGTTGTAGCTCTTATCCTATTGTATTCCTTAGCTATAAATTGTTTCTCATGTATGTATTCATTACCGATGTAGATCGACGGACTAGAATCAGCAAAAAGCATTTCGATCAAAAAAAATTGGCTGCTGAATTGCGTTTTCAAGAACATTGTTGATAGAAAACAAGTAAAACTCGTACAAACAGTATTAGTTTTGAAAAGAACACGAAAGAAATGGAAAATATATCACCACCGGGGATTGAACCCGTGACCCACGCTTTTGCAGCGTGCGCTCTACCAACTGAGCTAGGTGACCTCCGATGTTAATATACTTCTATTTCTCTAGTCACCACATTAGCTCCCAATCATCCACCGGTGGACATTGACATCCAGCTCAACGCAATTGGAGACCACCCTCTCTGCGCCATGTGACTAGACCAAGGAAAAATTGCCCTCCGGCCGCGGCCCGTCATCAATCCAAAGCCCAATTGAAGTTAGAGAGTATCATCGAGAAGAGAGGATTTGAATTAACATTTCATTAACTTTGAAACTAACATTTCAAAGCTGCCGTTAATGCATATTTATTATTAAACAAAGATCAATTTAACAATCCAGGCTATAGGACTATATTTCTATCCTGAGCAATTACTGTTAAAGAGTGCAGTCAACAGAAGATTGGACGATGATGCAGCACTTTAACTTCACGAAAGTGCTGTATGTTCCTATTGTACCCATTATCATGTTGCGATGTATGCAATTGAATCACCCACAATAACGTTTTGCCGGGATAAGATATCGAACAGAAAGAAAAGTGTGGGCAGAAAGACATAATAATTTTAAACAGTTAGTTTTACTACTGTAATCAGGAGAAAGAAAACGAGGAACAAAATATCAAGCACGTGAAAGACTCTAAAATTTAAAACGTCTGTTAATATATCAAACACACGCAAAGTCCAAAGTAAAGTTTCAAAGTCCAAAGTAAAGCGTCTGTTTATTGATGGATGAGATTAAACATAGTAGGGCTATGCATATCCTCTTTTGGAGGAGAGGGAGCTTTATTGCTACTGTTTGTTGTGCACAGTTTATGTTTGTTGTTTCGTCTAAATTAAGCGTCTAATCTGATACAATTCTGTCTTTGAATTTTGATTGTTTCAACCTGACTATTTAAACAGACTTTTTGGGATATCTTCCCACCCCCTATTTTTTTACTTACCTCCATTTTAAGCCAATTTTGTGATTACCTACAGTGCATTCTAGTATGATCCTCCATTATATACTATAGAAATATAATCTCCTCCCTACTAATCCCCCCCCCCCACACACACACACACACACAATTAAGCACTGGCTACGGAGCAATCCGATACATTTTCATAACAAAAGGAATTATAAGACGTAATGGCATACAGCAAATAATTACAATTGAAAAGCTTTAAAAAAGATTTTACAGGCAACTCTGTCCTTGCGGCCAGCTTCCTTTTAAGGGCAGCTTTGAAATGCGGCCCAAAATCAAAGTCCCAGCAAAATTTGTAGTAAACTCTGTATTTAAACTCTGCATTTAATGGACAGCTTTGAATTGTGAACTGCGGGCAGTGGTCGGTAGTCCGTGGCCCATGAAAACACTGTCTGATACGGGAAAACAATGACATTCTCGCCGGACTCGAAGTGTCATCAACATGACGCAATGACCGATGTACCCGTGTATGGTACCCTTGTTAGAGTGACTGCAATGAGTTGCTTAAAACCTATCAATTCTGCTTAACACCTGATGTTGATTTAGTTCACAGCTGGTGAATAGGCAGTCTTATTCCAAGAATTGTCGTCTTCAATAATGTAACATGAATATACCATAGTAGCAAAAATACATGTCTGTTCAATTTAAGGCTATAAAATAGGAAGTTTAACACTTTATAAACAAACTTGAATTATTTTTCTGATCTATTAATGTGATTTTCTTTCCCTGAATTCACGCTTAAAAGTTTGATTATAGGTATAAACATACATATAATATTCATTATATGTCATAGTCCACATTAATGAACTACTGGTGACTCAACAGAAAATGTTCAAATTTGCCAACAGAAACAATAAAAATGTGTCCAGCGATTGTTTAAGGGGGTCCGATACCATAAAGAATCAGCCTATCTCGTCCATTATAAACTTTTTTAGTTTGTGTGGCCAAACTATTCAGAATTGATTGGGCGGTCTTGCCATAGCTCCGATCACAAATCTGAATGAACGACAGAAAACTAAAAGCCGACACCTAATTTCCCGGATTTCTTAGACAAACCGTTTAACTTATTCCCTTTTGTGGCAGAGATAGAAGTATTTAGATTTAATGAAACTTACATCATTAAAAAGGGCAACTTTTTTATTATAAAACTGAACGGTGCAATATTTTCTGTTTAAAGTTCAGGAAAGAGCAGTCCATGAAAAATATTCTAGTATACCACATTAGAAATCACCTCAAAAGAAGCCTCATTGAATAATTTGACAGCTTCGGAAGTTCCCTGTTGTGTTAACTGCCTCGATTGGAATCTTAGCGGGGACAGGGTACACATTATTTACACAGTATGCACACTGATTAGACAACATTCGGCTTAGGAATTAGTAAGAGATCATAAATTCCCTTTGTTTTAAACTAGCTTCTCGTTAGTTCTTCGAACTAGTTACAAATCTAAGATCCCTATAAATTTTTACTAAAATTGTTTCAGAAGCTCCCTATTATGCTGCGGAAACTCGCTAATAGGCCCTTTCTCCTTGAGGCTTGGCCGACGCTGAGACTCAGAAAATAAAATTTTTGGTATAGAACGTGGGATACCATAATGAGATTTTCGAGAATTTGCTGGTCTGTAATGATTGTAAAAAGCGTCAAATGCTTTGCACCATTGACTAAGGCGAGGGTTTTCCCACTCTCCGTCCCCTCGTATAAAATCTCAAAGGTCACTGGTTATGCCGAATCATGCCTTTTTGCGCCACGTTTGACATGTTTCCACCAAGCACCACCGATGAAAAAAGATAGGAGTTACACTACATCTGATTACAATCAGATCAAATTGCTCTTCGTACCGGATTGGTCGCTTGCTAATACTTTAAAAGAATGATCCGATAGCTATTGATTCAGAAAATCCGGTACAATGCCATACCGTTGAGGTGAGACAAAATTAATCCAATAGCAATTTTCTCAGCGTTGCTGCTTCTACGCTGGTCAATCGTGCATCATTATACTGATTAGTATTCAGATGAAAAGTAAAAGACTGACCGAAAAGTCTATATTTTATCCTAATAGAACTGTAGCTGTTTCACCCCATCAATGTTTGCATTCCAAGTTGATAGTAATTAGATATTTGAACAACGTGGAAGGTTGTAGCAGCTGCTGGTACTTAACGTTTTGATCAAGAATGCAAGTCACTGTCAACGTGAGATGGTAAAAAAAGCTTCAAAGAAAAGTCAGTTTCGCGGAGGACTATAATGAGACTTTTTTCTTGTCGAAGCCATACTCTGGATGATCCTTTACCATATTTGGACGAAACAAGACTTACTCGAATACATGGATGACAAAATTGATATTAATTGCGACACAACTTGTACCAAATGCACCCTATGGTCGTTGGATTTGTAGAATACATGGGTCTTGACTTGCATGGAACCACATTTGCCTAATTAAAAACTCCAAGACTCCGTTTTAAAAATGAGTGGACAATTTTGAGTTTATCATTGCAGTTACGATACGCGATATTTAGTAGAAGGGTTACGCTCCTAGGATGACTTAATGCTGAATATTTTAACGGTAAGAGGAAATGAAAATGACAAAAAAGGCGAAGAGGGTTTAAAAGGAGAGAACGACACAGGAAAAATATGATGTGTGTTCCTGTGATATAAAAGAATCTGGTAGACATCGATGGCACATGCGGATAACGAAGGCACACACGTATACAAATATACATATATAAATAATTCCTTTTTGATAAGTCAAGAGATAAGCAATGAAAAATTTTTCAAATGGTACACTATTACCCCCGGGGATACTAGCGATTAGCGGATACATCTCAAGACAAAGACGATAGCACATGGGGCTGGTAGATAAGTAACCTATGATCGCCTTCCTTGACAACTAATATACTAACAAGGTGCATCAACTACGAAATAGATAGATAGATTGATAGATAGATAGATAGATAGATAGATAGATAGATAAATAGATAGATAGATAGATAGATAGATAGATATGTGTGAGAGGTATCAGAAAATTATATGAAAATAAAAATAAATCTTGGGATTTGAGGGGGCACCCCCTAGTTACGTGCCAGCCCATATCTCCTAGTCATCATTTCGGAGTAGTGTTTCACCTGCTTAAAAAAAACACTAATTCGCTGATTGCCGTACTAAAGCAATGTGTTATGAGGCAAGCACGGTAATAAAATGTGTCTGTTTACTTCACGTAAATTCTTTGATTTTCCAGGCGCAGAACTCTCAATGTAATATAAAAGAAGCGCAATTTCAAATGTCTTTAAAACCTGGCAGTTGGATGTTATTTAGGAGAGAAGAAGAGACCCAAAGACACCCAATTTGACACCAATGGCTATTGAGGAAGTAGGATACAAGGTAGTAGACATTAATCTGGAAGACAAATTTGTATTATTTCTTGGATAACGGCTGAGGAATATTGGGTCTCAGGGATATAAACAGGAGGATGGGGGTTTTGAAACTTAATTGAAGGCTTGAACTACATTATATGTGGTTGACTGGCAATTGCCTATTTCTATTTTACCAAATTGTGTGCAATAGTTAGTATCGTTCTTTGCTATTCTCCTTCTAAAGCTTTTTTTTCTTTTGAATTTATACTAGGGACTAGAGAGAGGCTACCAATTTTGGTTTGACGGGTGTTTAATTAATATTTCTTACTCAGAATTTTTTACTTAGAAAATTTTTCTTGCTTAGAGACAGGGCAGATTTGCAGAAACTATTAAGAAACTATTAATTCTATTGAAAGGGGACATAAACTAAGTTTGTTAAATTAGTAATAATTAAAAAATTTGATTGCGTGTCTACTCATTTACAGATAGTCGATCAGTTAGAGCTGATTAATGTATCTTTGCTTATAAATTTCTATTCTAGAGTAAAAACTAAAGTAGAACAACATATAAAAGGCTTATAAACAATTCCATATATAAAACTGGCAAAGGAGTGCACCGTCATTTTATAAAAACAATCAATAAAAAATTTGAAAACACCTATATAAATTTTGGGCTATATTATATGGGCGATAATTTGAAAAAAAAAAAACTCGTTTATGAAGTTATGTCTCATTCCTAAACGCATACCACCTCTAGTGCCTTTGTGGTAATCCTGATTTTATCTAAAACGAGTTCAAAGCCTGATAGATGATGCCCCTCAAGAAATAAACAAGCAATTAAAGGTATTACGGTGAAACTAAATAAATACCTAACCTGTATGTGATTAAATTTGTTTCTTTTGTATTATTTTTGTTGTTCTTCTTTTGTATTTTACTCCAATTAACCTCTGTTTTGTGAAGTGGGTGATAAATAAATTATTATTATTATTATTATTATATGTCTCTTTTTCTCTGTCTGTTTGCTCTATAAAGTCCAAAAATATTCAATTATATCACCAACTTTTATTTATTTCACCACATTTTAATTTTTAAAATGTAATAATGATAACATTGGTATCTCACCATTTTCACAGACTGATTAAATTCATTGTCTTTAATATATTTCAAAGTTGAATTTGAAACATCTTGTAGTATATATATACCTTCAGTCATGATGTATACTTGTTCAAGATTGTCCTTAATGTAACTGTAAAATTTCCTGTATCGAAGAGGAAATGATAGATTCGTGTGCGTGTAAGAAGTTATACCATGTTCTAGCCAAAATGTGATGGATTTTCCTGGATGGGATTTTCCTGAAATATAGGTAATATCATGATTCCCTCTGTCTCTGTGTCTGTGTGTCTGTTTGTATGTCTGCAAGCCTATGGGTTTCTATGTCTATGTGTATTTTTGCCTGTGTGTTAGTGTATCTGTTTGTGTGTCTCTGTGCCTGTATTCTGTTTTTGTGTCCGTGTATCTCCATGTCAGTTTGTTTGCATAGAATACCAAATTTCTCAAAAAAAAAACAAAATGTAAACTAGGAATCCCCAAACGCTGCCGAGACCAAAAAACCTTGCACTTGAGTTATACAATTTGGTGTCAAGACTACAAGAAATCTTGCCGAACATTCCAAGAAATGTCACCGAGAATGCACGAAATCCAACTGAGATTGCTAGAAAAGTAGCTGAGATTCCCAGTAAAAAAATGATCATACACATATAAAAAAAATGGTTTATCGAGAGTTTGAAATGGAGCTCAGAATACAGGAATTGTCGCTTAAAACCTAAAGAAATTTCACTTATTGCTGACATTGAACCTACTTTGAAATTCTCACCCTGTATTTTTAATGTTTTGGCATAACTTAGATTTTTTGTGCAACACAACTAATTATTAGAAGCTATTTTTCAATTTTTAGAACCCCCACTTTCCAGAGAAGATAATTGAGGATCTTTAAATTCCTCTAAAGAGAATCAACGCAATCTAAGATTTTGAATAAAATCGACAAGCAATGTACTTTTTAAATCAACCATGTTCTAGTTTACCGTCACCATGCCGATTGTTACACCTGATTGGCTGATTTGAAGATTATTTATTCTACTTTACCTATAGGGATCAAAGTGCATCATATCAAGCAAATACTACGGTTATAATTTCTTCCCGACGTTTCGGAGTCAGCATGACACCATTCTCAAGATCTTGCTTCTTTGTTAAATAATTTCCTTAAGAATGGTGTCATGATGACTCCGAAACGTCGGGAAGGAAATTATAACCGTATTATTTAACAATTCTATTGACTTTAAATCGTAGAAATTTCAACCGAAACCACTTACTGTTCAAATGGAAAAGGATTTCCGTCAAATGCCTGAGGATGTGATAATTGAATGTGCAGAACCAGAAGGTAATTTTTATATTACTACATAAACACTTTATCATACTACCAGATACTGCTTATTCTTATTAGTCAACCGTAAGTATAAATTGTGTAAAAAGTAGCCCAGAAACAGTATATCTCTGTCAAACACCCTTTGATTATGGATTCTACCAAATCACCTCTGAACGAGGGCAGGTAGGGACGTAATGACTAGTATGATGCGGTACCGTCACGGAGATAAGGGCGTATGCTTTTCTCAAACTTTCATTCAAGCAAAGCCCAGTAAGGGACAGGCGCATTGACTATCCCCAACAAAGTCATGCCAACATGGCTGTTTCTCAGAGAGCCTGACTTGGTTTATGGCTTTTAGAATAAATTTGCCTTGGCGGAGCGTTACCAATCTGGTTCTAGTGGCGTTTAGTGCATGAACACTTAACTAGCTTTTTACTGCATCAAGAATCTAAAATCTTCATCTTAAAATTTCTCAAGAAGTACCTCAAAGCCCACCAGCAAGTTAGAGAAGGCAAGGGGGGTTGGGTCTTAGAACCTAGGACCCTTGGACTTTCGTTTCCAGGACCCTTGGGTTATCAGCCCTGCACTAGAACCGCTTTTCGTGACATCTTCACGGCTTTCAAATTTCTTTTACCTTTGATGTTCACACGTCATTCAATGCCTGAGACGAGAAGTGCAATGTAATTGAGAAAAGTAAAATGATATGATATGCTAAAAGTTGCTTGCTCAGCAACGCACGCCAAGACCGTTAGGACCTTGGCTGTGTTACCTTTGGCTTTCTTGTGCCCAGGTTCGCTGGACATTACAGGCCCTAATCCCTCACACGCGTATCACTCTAGTTCTTGGGAACGTCAAAGGTGCTCAGCGGCGCCAGAGCAACTGTTCCCGTGAAACAGTAATCTACTAGCCTATAAATAATAAATACTTACTATTAATTACAAGTTTTCTTAAATGCTTTGTCAGAGGGAAATATTAATGTAATTAAGTCTTAGGCAGTAAAAATGTATGTTTTTCTGGCAAATCTTTATTGCATAAACATAATAAGATAGCCAAATATACTTTTTCTGGTGTTAATAAAACCATTTCTAAAAAACATCAATGGTAGCCTCCTCAAGGAAAACTCTAAAGGGTTGAAACAATGGCGTAACTAGCTGATTTTCAGGAAGGACTAAAATTCTATAAAATACTGAAACACTTTTCTCATTTAAAAGGATGCCAATCTTCAGGCTATACAGCACAAGAAATTTAAAAAATATCACTAAACAGTATTCCTGTAAAAATTAATATCGTGCTGCAAAGATTCTAAGTTTTAAGAAGGCCAAGTTGGAAACAATCTTTTTGCTTTTATTAGCTGACAAATTTTTTTGGTTCGAAGTGCCAACGAAACCATTCACGGGGCAATTGATCTTTTTCCCCTAGTTACGCCACTGAGGTAATAGGTCAGACATTTGGGTGGAGGTGCAACTATCAAAATGGTAGGCTACTGAAAAGTGTTTCTAATTTTGACAAACATCCTAAAATCAATCTTTATTTTAAGAAAAACTGCATTTCATCTTCTGACGACGACTTGGAAGTTCCAAGCAAAGCTTCGAAGCCATCTCTTTGGGTACCCTCAAGCAAAAAAGGAAACAAAGAAAGCAACAGGTGCAGCTTCTGCAAAGCATCTCTAAAGGCTGAGTTCCACTGCTGCCACGACATTTAAATACCACCTTAAAGGTAAGCAAACAACTGATATGCATTAAGATAAAGCAGTGGTCGCTGGTTCAGCAAGTAACAAACACAAACAAAACGCAAAAAACGACATTAGGTCTGACTGCTTCACTAAAGAAAGCTCCAAATAGCAAAGCAAGTGACACAAGGGACAATTGGTTAATGAAATTTGGAACAAGAAGAACAGACATACGACCATTCTTTGTTTTCGATCGATGGAAACAATCTCCTCTGAAGAATCTCTGCTGCAAAACACTGTTTAAGGGCGAATTTTCACTTTCTGTGTTTGATAAGCCAGATATGAAACAGCTTATTTAAAAAACAACAGGGGGTTGAAAAACACCATCCTAGCAAACCATCCATCGTCACATCATTGTTGCTGCCAGAAAGACAAGAGCTAAGAGCTCATCATTTTTTCCGAAATGCAACTGAAATTTTGAGATGGGTATTTGTTGTCCCAGAAATTAAAAAAAAACTGATTCGATTGGAAATTGAAAGGGCTAGTGCCCTATTTAATAGTCAAAAGATATTGGAGGCACCCCTCCAAGCCCATCAATTCCCATTTCACACCAAGTCAAAATTTTGAGTTATCCATTTTGTTTCAGCGTAGTTGAAAGGTCTGGAAAATATGCCTTTGAGGTTGACAGCCCTACCCCACAGCCCTCAGCATAATGGTTTTAAGTTTTTCCCCGAGGGCAAATGAGGTTTTTATGGAATATGTGGTTGTATCATCTCTGGAGGGGGCTCATTGGATTTAAAATCAGATGTTCTTGTGCGCTTTTTAAGATTCAAAGTGATCAGGGGCACTGACTCCCCCCCCCCTACGTAATAGGCCCTCAAGCCTATCATATCCATAAAAAATATTTAATCTTAATTTTAAGAGAATTATTTTGTTCAGCGTTGTTCAGAGGTTCAGTAATTATGTCTTGTGAGATTTTAACCTACCCACAGTCCTCAGGACAAGGGTTGTAAGCTAGGCAATTCATTCATTGTTTACGCATAGTAATTGCTCTTTAGAAAGGTATGCATACTACTAACAACTCACCTGAGCACCAAGCTGCCTGCGGCCAGCAGAGCTACCCACGCTCCTTCTCCATCCCAATCTATTCGAAGCTTCCCTCCTTACACCTTCCCAGGAAGTTCCCATTTCCTTTAAATGTTTCTCTATGAAATCCTCCTACCCCAACTGCGGACGATCTTGTTTCTCTTTAGCCGTAGACGGTTTGCCGAAAATGATATTCTTTGGTAATCTGTTATCCTTTATCCGCAAAACGTGCCCTAGCCATTTTAACCTTTCTTCATTATAGCCCGAGAAAGCGGGATTGAACCGGAGTTTTTGTTCAGCCTACAGTTTAAAATTCGGTCACCTGGGTACCCAGAACAATTCGTAGGCAATTTCTCTGGAAAACATCTAGCAAATCTTCACCTGCTTTTTGGAGTGCCCATGCTTCAGATGTGCAACTTCCAAATTTATTATCTTAGTTTAAAATATTCCAAACTTTCTTTTTAACTGTGAAAATTACCCTGCGTCTTGGCTATTCTATTTTTAACATCTTCATTGCTCCCACCGTCTTTACTAATAATAAATATTAAAACTCTTCGCAAAACAATTTTTTGAAAGAAATGTAAAGAACGTTGTGTTCTGCAAATAGTAAGTGTTTATGCTGAGATGTCTAATCTTGGGTTTATCTTACAGGATTGTGTTTGAACGGGGAGGGAGAGCAAGATGGGTTTACAGTCAATCCTCGGCTTAAAATTAAATCCCGTAAAGTTTGCTTTACGACTGCTGTCTATGTAAATTACTTACTGTTTGTATTTACAAATGGACCCGGGCACTACCTTTGCAGCTCTCCCTTGTGCTAGAAGGCGACAGACGGTCGCATTCTTTTGGGTGTCGTCAAGGGTCAAAGCGACAATGATTTCAAGCCAGGAGGGGTCCCATAGGCGGCCGTGTCGTCTAAACCTTCCAATTGGTTCAAGGTTGGATTTGATTGTGTTTTTCTGGATTTTAACTGGCCTCGACGCCTTTTTTCCAGCCTGATTACACCGAAGTGCTCTGGAAACAAAGGAATTATCCAGGTCTGGGACAGGCATGTCAGAAGCAGGATAGATAGCGGCGGCGAATAGGCGCGGTGGCGGTAGCGGCGGCGAATAGGCGCGGCGGCGGTAGCGGTGGCGAATAGGCGCGGCGGCGGTAGCGGCGGCGAATAGGCGCGGCGGCGGTAGTGGCGGCGGTAGCGGCGGTGGTTTTCAAGTCAAATTTCTTTTACGTTCATTTATGTTTTTGGATCAGCTGTATTTGGCAACGCCAGGTTTACATGTGTGTGAATGCACGATTGCGCCTTGATGGTTCCTCATATAATCCTTTCCTCCCTCTAAAATGTGAACGTTTTTGTAATAATGCATACTTTTGGGCTACGTGATGGCTAAAGAGGACTCTTCCCTTGTTTTAGTTTACTACAAAGATTGTATCCCTCCTTCGCGCGAATCTGAGTGTTAGCTGGCTTACTGATGCTTTTTACGTTATCACTCCTGTTTTAGTTAAGGCTTTTATAAACCGATAGTAGAATAGTCCGCTTTAGAATTTTTAAATCTAGGCCTACTTCCAAATACCAGTGTTTTTCTACAATGCCAAGTATTCTTTGGTGGACCAAAAGTTTCTTTGGCTTCAGCCTAAAAGCCTGCTTTCTCTGCTATTTGTAAATAGTTAAAACCTTGGTAGCTGAAAAATATTATATATTTACCAAAGGAATTTAACATTAAAATCAAGCTTAAACGAATAATAATCACTGAAAACAAGAGTTTGGTTACTGCCCCCTTCCCTAAGAGGTGACTTCGAAATATTTGGATTAGGGCGCTGGACGAGAACGTTGCGCTCGCCTCGTTCAGCTATGTCGACTACAAATCGGGCGAGCGCTGGGATATGGCCGGCGTCAATGCTGCTGCCAGGGAAAAAGGCGTTCTGGTGCTTTGGGATGTATCCCACGCGGCCGGAGTTGTCCCGATCGATGTCAAGGCTACGCAAGCCGACTACATCGTCGGGTGCGGTTATAAATAACTCTACACCGGCCCGGGCGGACCCGCTTTCATTTATGTTCGGCCCGAGATTGCGAACAAGGCATGGCCGCCGCTTTGCGGATGGATGGGGCACGAGGATATCTATGCTTTTTCCGACAACTTTGTGCCCCACGGTGGGATCAAGCGCTTTATTTCCGGCACGCCGGCCGTTGGTGCCAATGATATCGCCGCCGCAGCGGCGGAAATTTATCACGAAATCGATCCCCAGGCCCTGTGGGCGCACCACAAATCACTGTCCGAATTTTTGATCCGCGCCTTGGAGGTGGAATGCGGATCTCTGGGCGTTGAAGTGACATCGCCGCGCGACTACGACAGACGAGGTGGGCATATCAGTTTTCGCGCGCCAGGGGCCGGACATGTTGTGGAAGCATTGATAGACGCAAAGGTCGTTTCGTCGTTCCGCAAGCCGGATTCGATCCGTTTTGGCATAAGCCCACTGGCATTTCGCCATGCCGACATGGTCGAAGCCGTTCGACGACTAAAGGAAATTTTGGTCTCGGAAGTTTGGCGTGAGCCAAAATATGCGGAAGTTTCCGTCTAGCTCCTTGCAAGTTCGGCAGATGTACGGTTGGCTCTAGGCCAACAGTAATTGGCGCACCGGGGTGTGAGCGCCTTCGTAATCAATACCGTAGAGGGAGAAACCAACGTGAATAAGAAACTCATGACGCTTGCTGCGGCCTTGCTCGTCGCGCAGGGCGGCACCGCGGTAGCCCAAGAAGTTAAGGTTGGCGCGCTTATGGGCATAACAGGCCCGCTGGCCAATTTCATTCCGCCGATCTTGAATGCGGCAAAACTGGCCGAAGCAGACGTCAATGACGGCGGCGGCATTTTGGGCGGACAAAGCTTCACCTTGGTCGTTGCCGATGGACAAGCGGCTCCGCAGCCATCCGTCGATGCCGCGACCAAACTGGTGAATGTCGACAATGTCGCCGCGATCATGGGCGGCTTGTCGTCCGGTGCCACCATTGCGGCGGCAAACGCGGTCTCAATTCCGAACCCACTGCGGGTTTGCCATCCTTTTCAATGAACTGGGTACGCAAGCTTTCATGACGGATCACAACCTGACTTACCACCGAACGCAGGGCCGCAACATCGAGGGCGCCTTCCAGCTTGAATGCGCCGAAAATGTTGTAGGCGGCGCGGGCCGCGTCGTCGGGGGCTAGGCGGTTCAGGAACCACAGGCGGTTCTGAGCCAGTGACAGGGGCAGGGTGGCGCCATCGCGGGTAACGGGTTCGATGGGCGGCAAACCATCTTGGTTTCCGACATGTTCTCGTTCCTGCTTCACCCGTTCGGCCAGCTCGGCCACGGTGGGCGCTTCGAACAGAGCTCGTAAAGGCAGGTCGGCCTCGAGCCGTTCGTGAATGCGGGCAATGATCCGGGTGGCCAGCAGACTGTGTCCGCCGAGGTTGAAAAAGTTTTGATGAATGCCCACTTCGGCTCGCTGCAGGGTTTCGGCCCAGATGGCGCACAATACCTCTTCCACGGCATCCCGTGGAGTGGTTGGGGTCAGGGTTTCCTCGCTGAAATCGACTTTGGCGGCCAGTGCAGCCTGGTCGATCTTGCCGTTGGGCGTCAGGGGCATGGCGGGGATGGCAATGATTTTGCCGGGAATCATGTAGGTGGGCAGTTCCTGCCTGAGATGGGCTTGCAACAGTGCTGACACCTCGGGCTCTTCGGACACCACAAAGGCTACCAAAACGGGTTCATCCCTGTGTGACATAACCAGAAGCAGGGCATCTTCCACCTGCGGGTGAGCCGCAATGATGGCCTCTACTTCGCCCGGTTCAACGCGGAACCCGCGGATTTGGACCTGGCGATCCATGCGTCCGGCATGGACGGCCAACCCTTGGCTGTTCACATAACCCAGATCACCCGTGCGATAAATGCGGTCGTCCTCGGCGGGTTCTTCGAGGAATGGGTTGGTGATGAAACGTTCGGCGGTGAGCGCCGCGTCATCATAACCAGCGGCCATGTGGGGTGAGCGGATACATAGCTCGCCGATCTCGCCCACAGCGGCCTGTTTGCCCGCCGGATTCAGCACCAGCAACTGCACGTTCTGCATGCCGTGTCCCAAGGGAAGCCGCTCATGGGCGCCGGCGGAGAGGTCCTCATCGCGCACCTATGAAGCCAATAGTAGATACCATGTTTTAAGTTTTCTTCTAGAGAATTTATTTGAACTGATCAGTTTTGGCCGAAAATAAGCGAAGTCGAAAAGATAGTGGTTTTTGGGGAGGGACAGAGGGGGCACTTGTCCCAGGTGCAGAAATTTTAGGGACACAAAACTTTAAATCATTCATGTAACGGTTACAGTAACGTAGTCCTTTTCTGTATATTTTGTAGACGGCACAGCTCATAAATCGAAATGATTAATACATTACTAATTATTTAGTAAAATGAAAATAAATAAAAAATGATAATTAAATTAGAGTAATTAATAGTAATTTAAATAAGTTAAACAATACAAAAAATTATTAATCAATTAATAAATTTAAAATATTTTGTTAATAAAATGAAAATTCTGTCAAAATTTAGTTTGCACTAATCAAAATTTTGCCCCAGCCACAAGAGATGCGAGAACCAGCACTGCCCCACACTATATTTCCAACTGTACGAGCACGATTATACTCACCTTGGCCATACATTTCTATCTTCCCCAGCTGATACCAAGTTCCCTTAAAGAAGTAAAAAGAAAACATTTCTGTTTTTGAGTGGAAGAGGGGGTAGAAAAAACATTTATATCCTGGATTCTAAAAAGGCACTCACTTAAAGCTTCAGCAATATTTCCCACTAGGCTAGCATCATCTGGTCTCCTTAACTTTGCTGTTGATCTTTCAAATTGTAGAGTATTCTTTATTTTATTTGTAGCCGCCTACAAAGGAAAAAATGAGTGATTCAGAAGCCAATCGAAAAAATACATATTTTACATTCTTTGAGGCATCAGCCAGAGGGCATTAATTTTCTTGCCACTGTGTCCCTGACATAACCAAAATACTTGACTAACCTAAAAACAAGATTTATTTCTAAAAAGTAACTTTCACAAGCCCAGATGAACCGAATTCAAATTTCAGAGTCAAACTTAAAAACAAACACGGCACTAAAACGAAAATTATAAGAACGGTAAAACGAGGACAGATTTATTAGTCAATAAATGTATTAGTCAATGTAAGAAAATTAGGGACAATAGTAGTATATTATTAATAAATCCGGACTTTACACCCATATACTGTCATAGGCATGCGATACTCCCGGACGTACCTCATTATTATAACCATATTAGCACTGAATTTTCATAACCGGTTTATATAGCAACCAGATCCAATCTTGGACCTTTACTAGTAACCAGAATGACTATACTGCAGAGGGTACAATTCTTTATGTTAATCCAGCCGACATATTATTTGCATATAGCCATGAGACCCTAGCAACCAACCGTAGCAACCAAAATCTAAGTCAAACAACATGATTAAATTACCTGCAAGCACAGCAAGCACAGAAACCAAAGCTATCATTTACCTGGAATCGGTAAAATATTTGTGAATGTGAAACTGAGGAATTTAACATGCAATTGTCCAGCAGTAGATGAAAATGCCTTAAATTACTGCAACTTAGGCTTTAAAGTTAAAACACTGAATCATCTTTGCTGCAGCTATTGTTTTAATTACAGTTTAATGCCATTTTAATGAGTAAACAATGCATTAGCATTGTTTCTCTATGTAGTATAAATACCTCTAGTATTTGAAAAGGATTTGTTTGTTTTTGCAAAAACATGACCCATGGATTTGTCTGTTTTTGACAAAAATTGGCGGAAAAAGTTTAAAAAATTAAAATTTGGCAAGAGATAGTTTTCAAAATAAATAGGTTTTTTGTAACAGACATACTTAGGAAGGTAAAGAGCTACGCCACACTTAAAAGTCCATTTACAAAAAAGGCTCAAGAAGGCTTGAGGCTTAAGAAAATCTCAAATAACTCAAAATCCAAAAGATGGATTTATCGGTTTCTGCAAATGAACTCTTCATATATATAAGTGAAGAAAAAGGAGATAGTGATACCAACCGAAAATCGATATTTGATCGGCTTCGTGGAAGTCAGGGATCCTTAACTTCGAGTAATTACCATTACACTCCTCTTCAAGGCGGTGAAGAGATGTGTAGTGACAATATTGATGCTTTATGCACACCCAGCTGTAAGAAAAGACTCTTATCTGAGGACTCAACTCTTAAAGTGTCAAGTGACGCAACTGACAGTACAACCCCTTGTTGGCTGTCACCAGGAGTTTTAAGACGAATAGTAAAAAAAAAATTAAGGATTTCAATTTCTGCCACTTTTTTTCGAGAGCCTGCAGTTTAAACGCTAATTCCAGGACACAGTCTATTTCAAAGTCTTACTTAAAAAATTTTTGGTCTCTTCTTTATTGGGAACTTGAGTAATTTAGAAGTTCGGTAACTAATTTCGTCAGAGCAAGGGCACCAATTTGGGGGAAAGAGGGCCACTTCCCATCTTGCATTTACATTGGAGAAAAATGGAAAAGAACCCAAAATGCATTTCCCTCTAGATTAAAAAAGAATACTTTTTTATGGAAGGTGTATAGAGTCATTCAGGAGCCGTTCAATTAATATGGCAGATGTAATTTTATTGAAACAGTAGCATAATACAGTGAATTGCCTCCAGCAGCTGGAGTGTGTCCGATAATATATCCATAAAAGAAGAAACAGAGCCTGATGGGGATCGGTAAATTTCTCTAATGATTACTTTTCTTAGTGAAGGAAGCGACATTGCAAGGAAAAGTGATTCAAATACATCCTTCACGTTCCGAGTCAGTTGGGAAACTGGGTATTCGCTCAATGAACATTTTTAAACTGTTCTTGTGAACAGTTGATTGCAAAAAATGTTCTCCAGAGCTCTCGTATTCCTTTTTCTTTATTGTCAAATCTTCGAAAATAACGGAGGAGGCAAGGGAAGATCCTCCCCTCCATACAGAGTTTTCACTCTCAGACAAACACCTGACAGAAAGTTCTGTTGTCGATGGTATATCTTTCCTGATTCTGTCAGCAAAGCCAGGGTACTTTATTATAGGCCCAATTAAAAAAGTATTAGAACTGAGGGTTTCTCTAAATCTAATATCAACGTTCATAATAGAATCGTAGAGAGCCTCAGTAATTCCAAAACCTCTCTTACCGAAGAGAGATGGCTGGAATAAGACTTCAGTGCTTCTAATACTCTCATTGCCTATAGTAATCACCTTACCATCAGGCAGCTTATAACTATTTTCTTTAACTATTTTTCGCTTCTGCTACCAGGATTGCTCGCGGAAGGAAGTCATCTCCTTCTCAAAGTCCAAAGCAACGAGGCACTTTTTTTCCTTAATATCGGAAATTGTCTCTGATTTGAAATCGACTCCTCTGTTTGACTTCATCAATGTGGATTGCAAAATACGTGTAACGTCTCGATCTCCGAGAAATACGCTCGAACTATCCTTTAAAAGAACATTACCGTCGTAGACTGGTATGACATATGTGACATCGTCGCCACAGTCCACAACAATCCCAGTTTTCTTCCTCATATCTAAAAGGGAAAGGATAGGAGCCTTTTCTACTCTTAATTGTGGAATGTTGAATTTTTCAAACAACATTTTAATCATTGTGTTTCTTTTTGCTTCTGGGTTAAAGGGAGCCTCTGTCAGTAAAACTGGGTGTTGTTCTGGGTCAATGCGAAGCTGTTGATGAAAAATATTCTGAAAGATCTCCTCCATAGCTTCAAAATTAGTGACGATCCCATGCTGAATAGGATACTCGAGAGTCAAACGATCTCTTCCTGTTCCAGTTGCTACTCCTACGTAGAAATTTTTACTGTATGAACCAGCCTCATTTTGCACTGTATCACGTCCAGACACCATTATAGTAAAAATGTTGTACTTGCCTGTTAGCAAATTGGGAGGGCACAAGGGAAAAATTTAAAGAGAAACGGGCAGAACATTTTCAGAATGTGCTAAGCCGTGATAGTCAAGCAAAAAGATATAGAGGAGAAGGGAAGGTTTGTGACACCTTGGAAGTGAAGGAAGATACATCAAACAGTTCGTGGTAACGAAATGTAAGTAAGGAGCAACCCGGCTCAATAGTAACCAAAACTCTAAAAAACAAAATTTTGATACCAACACATATATCAAAAGAATTAGATTTTTATGCTGATTGCAAATAATAAGCGTTAGAAATTTTAGTCTCAGCCAATAACGGGAACGAGCCTGAGAAAATTTGTCTGATTTTTACAAAAGAGGAATCACCCCCTAAAAGCCATAAAACATTAATGAAAATACCACTATCTCATTTAATGTATGAGAAAACCCCACTGTAGAGGTTTCAAGCTCCTCCCTGCAAAAATGTACAATTTTGTACTTTCTGCCAGAAGAAAAATCAGGGATGCGTGTTTATTTATTTTACAAGGGGGGATCTTATCGACCTAATAGTCCTACAATACCGTAAGAGGGCTCATTTGAACAGAAATTAAAAGATCTATTGTCCTTTTTAAGTGCTCAAAAAGATCGGTGGACAACTAGGCTCCCTCTACAGCCCCCTTTTTCCCCCAAATCAGCCAATCAGAAATTTGAGATAGCCATTTTGTTTATCATAGTTGAAAACTCTGATAATATGCATTTGTAAAATGATCCCCCACAGCCCTAGGGGAAGGCTGTTTAAGTTATCCACAAGGCAGGAAAATCAATGTACATGTTTCACGAAGAAGAAATAGAAATATAATATGTTTCTCTAAGACATAAATCAAGATACATTCACATTCTTTAAGGGATAACCCACATGCAACAAGTTTCACGAAGAAAAATCTACATTCATCATGTTTCGCGAAGGAAAATCAATAGGTTACCAGTTTCGTGAAAAAAAAATATCATAATAAATTAAGTTTCACGAAAGAATAAATCAACATCCAACAAGTTTCACGAAGAAAAAGAGTAAGATAAATTAAGTTTCACGATTAAAAATCAGCACGCAACAAGTTCCAAGAACAAAACCAGGTTTACGAGGAGAAAAATCAACGCAAAATTTTCATGAAGAGAAAAATAAACATGTAACAAATTTCGTGAAGAAGAAACTTAAATTATCTCTTATCGGGGGTTAGGTTTTCATCAGAGCTGAGGGCGTCAAACCGGTTAGTCAGTTCCAAGTTGAGGGCCTGCCGCACTTCTTTGTCTTGGAAGTTACCGATATCGAAGCCGGCATTGGGCTTGTTTTTTCTTCGAGTTGCAAGACATAGCAAAATTTTTGCTGCAAGGAGCCTGTGGTCGGACCCAGACTGTGAGCCTATATCTGTGCCGTTGTAAGAGCGATAGTCCTGCAAGGGGCTTCTCCAGCGCTGGCGTACGAGAATGAAGTCAATTTGGGCCTTAGTGACTCCGTCATTTGAATGCCAAGTTAAGAGGTGGTTAGGCTTGTGCTCAAATATGGTATTGGTGATAACAAGGTGGTTCATCAAGGTGTAGCTTTCCAATCTTTGCCCATTCTCGCATCAGTGACCCTGTCCAAATTTTCCCAGGATTTGCAAAGATTGTCCCTATCTGCAAACCGTCTAAGGCTAAACAAAAAGCAGGTCGTCCTCGGTTAGGATGGGAAGATGTAAGGAAAGATTTAAGAGAAATGAGAACTACCTGGGACGATGAGGGAGGCTTTGAATAGATTGGAACAGGAGAGGAGCGTGTGTAGTTGCGTTGATTCTCAAATTCTTGAACTGATTTGCGACACCTAAAATAGGCCCGATTTTTATTTTTTTGCAATCGGGAAACAACTTGCTGAGTACATATGCTAGTTTAAGCGAACCTGAGAGGAAATAATTGCTTTAAAAAAAGGTTGTTTCTTGACACCCAAAATGGGTCAAACACTGTTTTTCTCCAGTTTTTTAAAACCTTCCAGTACAATCGAGATTTATCAAGAGAAACTTAAGAAAAAAAATTATTTTTTTAAGAAGTCCGCCTATGTCGATTCTTAACGCAGAAATATATTTGAAACCTGCTTCAAATTTCAAGCTATGTATATAATTTAATTAAAATTTCACCACCAAAAACGCTTTAAATAAGACAAACTCTTAGGGAAAATTGAAATGATTATTTTTATTTTATTGTCTACATTTTATTTGTTTTAGTTTTTTAGACAAAACAATGGAAATTATTTTATAATAGTGACGTTGACATGTATTTATTTGACCAAACTTATAGGTACAGCAAATACGGTACAAGAAGACACAAAAAAAAATGGAGAATATGCGTCAACATTCAAGAGTGTTTAAGGGATGGTTCTTTGGATGGTTTTAACCGATTTTAATAACAAGCCAAATTCATTCTGGCTGAGGAGAACTTATAAGGTGTTTTCGTAGTGTAGGACGACATTTGTGGAACAGCGAAATAAAACACAATATAACAGTAAAACCAAGAAAATCTTAGTTGAACTAATAACGACGAATGGCAAAAACAAACACAGTTATTACTTTGTAGTAGCTTTACTGTATTTATTGTTAATTTTTTCCGCCCACTTCGTATTTGAGGGGAATGTAAGAGGATTGAAGGGAGGAGGCTCTTTTATTCTGAATTTAAAGTTTTATTGCATGTTTAAGGGTGATTGGAGGTGATCTGTGCCATGTTTTTTTACTACAAGCTACAACACCCAAGCCAACGAATTAAAATTTCTGAGATAAGCGTTATCATCGAAAAGGTTTTAAATAAAATCAAGACGCTCAATAAATACGTCTGTGGGAATGACATGACTCCACATTCTCCAGGACAATTGCTGTAAATTGTGTAAGTTACTTATTGCTTACGAATAGGTTTTATAAAAGAAAAGAGAGAGAAAGTTCAGTCTTTGGCCTTGGTTTAGCTCAAAACTTTAAGAGACTGTCCTCTGGGCTAAAAAAAAAAATATTCTCCAGTGATGTTAGGCCTCCGGAAAATAGGTCTGAAAATTTTCTGATCAGTTATATCTTGAGCAATTTCTTGCGGATCGTTCCCTTGGTCAAGATCCCCCAAGTTTTCCAAGGGTTTTATCTGGAAACGTAACCTGTGCCTGATTAAATAAAAAAATACTACATTTATCTTATTTTCTAAGCTATTTACAATATCTTGGGAGTGCCTGAAAGGATCAAGTTGAAACTTTAAGGGGGTATTGCAGGTTAAGAAAGTCAAATTAATTTGAAATTGGAATTTAGCTGAATTGGAAATAAACAGAATGCGCAGCTCATTAAAAGGGGCTAAAAAGGTTTTGTCAAAAATCTGATCAAAAGTCTGGCGTAAATCTGTGCATTGAAACATTTAGGCACGATTAAGTAGTGAGATAAATCAAGAAACATTAGGTACTGGTAGTTTGTCAAAATGGTGTATCTGATGTACCATGGGACAGGCTTAAAGCATGAAGTTGAGAACTGGAATATTAACAGAGGAGAAAGTTGATACTGAATAATGACTTGGAGGAAGGGGCATAGGTAAATCATAAAATAATAAGTGCATCTTGGATATTCATTGATGTTCGATGTCTCAGTAACTGAAATATGCAATTGAAACAGATTATCAAAGGGCCCCTGCCTCGTGACCGGGCCCGCGTAATTGCCTGAATGTGAGCTTATACTAGTGGAGCTACATCTGCTTGTTTGACAATCGTCTACCATGCCTTTCGTGTCCAGGATAATCATTTCTTTATTGTGTTATTCTCTTCTTTTTCTTCGCACTACTGTATTTAGTATATGCCGGAACTCTATTTTAGATCTCTAATGTTATATTATCTTGATTCGTTATAAAAGATGTGAAATAAATGCTTTTAGCGTTTTTATTTCTTTTAGTATCTAATGGCTTTGCATTGTTGATTTAAGGGCAAACGTTTCTAAGAAATTTAGGCGTACAGCGGCTTTAACACTACACATTATTTTCTATGCTAAATGGTTAAGTTAAGTATAACTCTATAACACTACACTATCGCAGAAATCCATAAAACCGAAGAATTAGTCTTCGTCTAAAATTATCACAGTTCAAAAACCAAAAATTTTTATTGGAAATAATTTCCTAAGCCAAATTGACCTGCCATAACATGAAGAAAACGATCGAAAATGGGGTTTTTAAAAGCCAAATAAAAATACTGAATTTCGTTCGCGCTGAAGAAGAGAGGCGGTTGTTCTCTCGAAATATTCGCTTTTTGTGTTTTCTTCAGTATTTTCATTTGGCCTTTAAAATCCCATTTTTGATCGTTTTCTTTTTTTGTATTATGGCAGGCCAATGTGGGTTAAGAAATTATCTTAATATAGCTGTAGTACTAGAGGGGAGTACAGACCCAAAGGTCAAACTGCGTAAATGACAGAATACCACGATTTGAAATAATTTTCCACGATTTGACAAAATTTAAAATTACTTATTTTTCCTAGGGGACGGGATCCTCGGTTGGATAGCAAGATATGGAGTCCCTCTTTATTTTCAGATAAGGGCGCTGTGTTTAGTTTTATTTTCCCTCTTGAATATTATTTATATTTTTGGCACTTAAGCTTGATAATGAACTTGACCAAATCACCTGCGTAGCCCAATCAAATCACAACGGACAAATGGCCAAGTAAAAAAACAAAAAAAAACGATCAATTTAGTAGCTTTCAAAACCCCTTTGAAAACTTGCAACCGAGTCAAAGTTCGGCAAAATAACTAAATGTCAAGGTCTAGCACTCAAAATGCCGGTTTCGGTTAAAGACCTTCCTGGATTCAAAAGTAAGGCGGCAAAATTGAAATATTCACTAACTAATACATAGAGCAGGTTTCTCTCAAATCATTTTTGGCTCTTAAAAAGGCACTATTGCTTCCAATTTCAAATCAAATGAGCCCAATCTGAAGTTTATATGACAAATCATTCCATAGAAACATTATATCCTCCCAGGGTACTGGGGGATTGTGTCAACCATAGAGGCATTGTTATAGGTTATTTAGACTATTTTGAGCAATTATTAACTGTCTTGAGCTATTCCATACTTTAATCAGATTCGAACTCCTTCATAGTCGGTCCCAGGGCCGTGTTTAGAAATGAGGAGGGGCCAGGGCTATGGGCTACCCACCCGTTCCCTCGTTAATAATGGTTTCAGAAACATCAATGATAGATAACCCAGACTTTTCAATTTTGAAAAATACTGCATACCTACGGACTGATTTTATGACTGCGGAAAACACCTACACCTTGGGTTCTGGAATGTAAGAACATTGTGAGAGGATAGTAGACTTGATGAACTTGTCGGTCAGGCATTGAAATTTAAGCTGGACATCCTTGCTACAAGCGAAGTCCGTCGGCTCAGCTTCGGGACAGATGTACTGAGAGGACATAAATTCATATTTTCTGGACAAGATGACCACCACCGTGAGGAAGCCAGTCCACTCTTGAACACA
>JAAAKM020073195.1:103863805-103900297 GCA_010016025.2 Alatinidae sp. Z8VKAUB7J3
CTTCCCAACACGCTAAAATGACGTAGACATCGATACCAAAGATGAATTTTACTGTATCTTGAAATATGTGATAGGAGCTGCACCTCGGCATGACATCATGTGTGTTCTCAGAGACTTTAATGCTAAAGTTGGTGACGACACAGGAAACATACCCAGCGTAATCGGAGGCTTGGTTTCGGTAACCGGAATGGAAACGCCTCCCTATTGATCGATCTTACTATCGAACAATGATTTTTGATCGGTGGAACGTTATTTCCCCATAAGAACATTCACAGATACATTTAGATGTCCCCAGACCACAGAAACAAAAATTAGATTGATCATATTCTTTGGAGTAAAGCTTGGAAAAGAACTTACGCGCGTTCCGGGGCATAACTTACAACCCTTGCTCTGGAGGCTTGTTTCAACCCAAAAGCCTTGTTATATAATATTTAGACTATTTTGAATAGAATGGCTGCATCAAAATTTCTATTTGTTGCATCTAGGGACAATACAACGCACGTGTGTGTGTGGGGGGGGGTAGCTGCCCTCTTGTCACTTTGATTCTTATAAAGGGCACAAGATCTTCTGATCACCAATCCAATGAATTTGTAGTCCGTATGATATTCAGCGAGTTTTTCGCAAGGGGTATTTATTCAAAGCGATGTTTATGCTAATTCGAAACATTACAGTAAATTTTTTTTTTGTCCTGTGAAATTTTTGCTGTTGTGGTCTTCCTCCACATCATTCTTTAATTCTTCACAATAGATTGCTTATATTGATGTTAATACGAAGCCGATACCCGTATCTAACTGACTTCAATGCAGCGAAAAGTACCACGTTTACTAATACATCCCTTGTGTATATGACATGTTTAGCTTTATGTGCTGACGTTTACACTGTATTTATATATAACCCTTTCTATACCAAATAAAATTATTATTGTATGATATTTAACTAGAGAACAAATATTGCATTAAGGGTCAGTCATTAATGGGTGTGGGGCGTTTATTTAGCTTTCTGCGAAAGTAAAACGGGGCGTTCATTAAGAAAATGTTACTTCAAACCGTTGCAGTATGGAACTAGAAATAAACAGTAAGCAATCTTAACACTTAAAGCTTCGTGGAGGACTTTGATGACTGCACAAAGTGGCAATGATGCAATGTTTTTACACTAAGCTGCAACTTAGTAAATCAGCATGGTACAGTATACCTGGTCAGTGTATTGCATGGAATAGATTTTTGTAGCTGTAATCCGTTGCTATTTCATGAAATAGAACGTCAAACAATTCATTCTTTCTTCAGCGACATTTACATCGTACCTTTAGCATGTTGTTATCAATATTTTTCTTCTCTACATCTTAAGAAATGTAGACATACAGCAGCAAGGCAGACATCACTACGGTATTATATTTATCTCATCATAGCCACGTCCCAATTTTACACCCTATTAGAGTGGAAGAAATATATTCCTTCCTCTCATGTCTTGTGCGAAGCAGGATTTATCACCTTCAAGAACTGCAAGCGAAGAAAGTATTCTTTGCATCTTCGAAACAGTTGTCAAAGTACAGCCCAATTAAGTATTTAGTAATTTCATAAAGCCTTTTCTAGCGTCGGCGGGTCAAACTGCTACATTTTATTTTCTACGTCTTACGAAATGTAGAAATATAGCAGCAACGCTGACATCACTGCCGTATTATTTTTATCTCATCATAGCCACGTTACACCCTGTTACGATAGTTCGAGTCGAAGAATTAGCGACCTTTAGCATGACATGACGAGTCTGTTGACGAAGACGAATCTCTGAAATAAAGCTGGGCACTAGTTGACGTCGATATGGGAGCTGGGTGGATTCATGGAAGTGGGTCACATAACCCAATCACCGTAATTGCACAAGAAAATGGAATTGAATTGTTTGAAACAGATCTTAAGAGTGGAGTTCTTCTTGGTCCAGATGGAAAATGGGTTGAAGAGGAACTTTATAATGAAATGGAAATGCTGTACCAAGACTTTCAAGAATATAGATGGGAATATGCTGAAACAACTAATCAAGACGAATCAATCAAAGATGCAGAGGAGAGTTTTGTCAAAGTAAGGAATCTGTCTGAAGAACAAAAAAACTATCTTCGATTTTTCATCAATACCGCATTAGAACATGAAGAATCTGCAGATGCACATGACTTGTCATTATGGACAGAAGTTGGAGAACCAATTGTTGGTTTAGAACATCTCTTTCCCAAAGGATATGTTCAAGTTTTAGATACATTAGATGATGGACTAGATATTCGACTAGAACACGTAGTATCTAAAGTAGAATATGATAGTGAAGGAGTTACTGTTTACACAAATCAGGGCTCTTTTGATGGCAAATATGTAATCAGCACACTTCCAATTGGAGTATTGAAGGCAGGAGATGTGGAATTTTCCCCACCACTTCCTGCAGACAAACAACAAGCAATTGACAGAATTGGAATGGGTGTGCTTAACAAACTATATCTTCTATTTGACGAGATGTTTTGGGATGATGTAGTTTTGATAAATTATGTTTCTGACAACAGTAGCCCAATGTGGGAATTCTTTAATCTTAATGGTTTTGGAGCGCCAATTCTTTTAGGATTTACAACAGGGGATCATGCACGTGAATATGAACAGTTGTCTGATGAGGAGATTGTTGATGATGCAATGAAACATCTTGAAATGATGTATGGCGAAGACACGTTAGAGCCAATAGATTATGTTAGAACATCTTGGGCATCAGATCCATTTGCTAAAGGTGCGTATTCTTACACAGGTGTAGGAAATACAGAAGATGATTATACAGCACTAGCATCACCTATAATGAATAGAGTATTCTTTGCAGGAGAAGCAACATACATTGATTTTACTGCAACAGTTAATGGAGCATATCTTTCAGGACTGCGAGAAGCTGAAAGAATTTCTGAGCTAGAAAATTAAAACACAGTGAAATCAGTTTGCTAAATTCTGTCTAACAAAAAGTGTACAAAATACTTAGTCAGTATAGTAATTAGACAGAACAAATCGACGTAAACAGATGATTTTGACAAAAATGTATCCTTTTGAAATTGTTAAATTAAATTGGAAGTCACGAAAGTAATATTTCGAGAAACATTTTTTTTTTCTGATTGAGTTGTTCCCGACGTTAACTTCCTTTTCAGTAGAGAGTGACGTAATTGACTCGATGGGAATGACTTTGGTTTTCTGCCAGTTGGTCGACAGACAAACTTTCAAAGCTTCTTCTAAAAGCACATGGAGAGCTTCAGTGATTTTCTCGACGATGTCAGTAACTAAGGCTACGTCACCTACAAAGACAGCCTCAGTAAGTACCCCGTATCCAAACTGATAACCGAATCGAAGACGATTTGCCACTTAGACTATCAGTAAACAAGGTAAAGAGGTCATGTTGGGAACAAAGATATCGATCAAGTCAAAAGCTTCACATACCTTGGTAATATTGGTATTAAAGCTGGTGGACGCAATGAAGATATAAAAAGTAGAATAGCGAAGGCCTAGGTTTTTGTTTTGCAGTTCAAAAAGCTTAGAAAAATAGGAAGATAGGTTTGCGAACTAAAATTAAAATACTGGAAGCTACCGTAACGACAATGGTTCTGAAACTTGAATCTTTTGAAAGTTAGAGGTTAATTTTTGAAATATTTTCAAAAAGAATTGTCTATACATAGCTTTAGGTACCCTTTGACTGACTGTATGTCAAACAACAAGATTATAGAACAGTTTTGTTTAACCTACTTTTTAGAGCAATAATGCTAGAAATATTGAGGTGAATTTGACACGCTCTATGGATGAAGCAAAACAGATTGCCAAACATTGCTCATTTGGCAATCCATCTGGGGCCAAAGGACAAGCAGATAGTTCCAAGATAGGGCGGGAAAACGTCACAAGAGAGGATTTCAAAATAAAACTATGACTTTTAGGAAGAGGGTAAACAGATGAGCTTGGAATGGGTTGAGGCGGAAGGGGAAAATGCCAAGTTGTGTTGTTTTAAGGTCTTTGAGCAGATGGAAAGTGACAAAACACAAACTAAACATTGTTTTTTATAGTGGACGCTCCCTCTTGGGGTCAGAGAATTTTGGAAAAGTTCAGAGAAATCAGGGGAAACCTGAATTAAGATGTTCATGCTTTTTTTAGTTAATGGTAAATCTGTTTTCTAGAAAAGTGCCTTTTCCTTATAATTATTTTGAGTGTCATTGAAATGATACTGTGAATGTTATGAAATTTATGACTTTGGTGTACCAGGCGCCAATGAAGAAGTAGAACATTTAAAAGACATTAACCCGAGAGAGAAGGCTATCCTGGTTACGTTGGCTCTGGTCGTATTGTTGTTTGGTTTATGGCCTGCGCCATTATTGGATACGATGCATGCAACCTTAGAGCATTTGGTCAATCAGGTCATGGCGGGTAAGGTAGGAGCTTAGTATGATTGATAATCTGGTTCTATTAAGTCCTGAGATAGCCTTGCTGACACTGGTATCGTGCTTGTTAGTGATCGATACCTTTGTGAAGGAAAGCAATCAAAATTTGACCTTTGTGCTTTCTGAACTGACTCTTTTGATCGTGGCTGCAATCATTTATTTCAACTTTCCAGAAGGAACGGGCTTTGCATTTAATCAATCATTTGTGCTCGATCCCATGGCAGCGACGTTAAAGATTTTCATATGTTTGATCACAGCAATGGTGTTTTATTATTCCCATGACTATCTGGTTGAACATGGTTGGTTAAAGGGAGAATATTTTGTTCTTGGCTTGTTTGCCGTGCTTGGCATGATGGTGATGTCATCCGCTGCAAGCTTATTAACTGTCTATCTTGGTCTGGAATTATTGTCGCTTTCTCTTTATGCCATGGTGGCCATGCATAGACATTCCGTGAATGCACCGGAAGCGGCCATGAAATACTTTATTATGGGTGCCATTGCATCTGGTATGTTGTTGTATGGTATATCCATTATTTATGGGGTCACGGGCCATATTACGCTTGCGGATGTATATCAGGCCATACAGGGTGATAGTGAAAACTATATGTTACTGGTCTTTGCCCTTGTCTTTATTTTGGCAGGGCTGACCTTTAAGTTAGGCGCGGTACCATTTCATATGTGGGTGCCCGATGTTTATCAGGGTTCACCGACAGCGGTGACTTTATTTATCAGCACAGCACCAAAACTGGCGGCCTTTGCCATGGCGGTTCGTTTGTTAGGTGATGCACTGTTTCCATTAATAGAAGAATGGCAGACGATGTTTATTGTCTTTGCTATTTTATCCATGGCCCTGGGAAACATCGTTGCCATTTCTCAAACCAATATTAAACGAATGTTGGCTTATTCCACTATTGCCCACATCGGATTTCTTATCCTTGGTCCGCTATCAATTGAAAGCCGTGATGCAACCAGCAGTACAGGCGTTTCCGAGGCCATGTTTTATATCATTGTCTATGCCCTGATGAGCCTTGGTGTGTTTGGTATGGTTCTGGTTCGGCGCCGGCCTCGACTGCGTCGACCTGCGCCAGCTCTAGTACCTGCGGCGCCGATAGCTACTCGACCAGGCTGCGCACATACTCCTGCAGCGCCATCCAGCTGTCGATCCAGCGGCGAACGTAGTCCAACGCCAGGCCTGCGTTGAGATCGAAGTCACTGAGGATCCTGTCGAGGGCCTCTGACTGGGGCGGCGATGCGCGGGCCGCCTCCACGGCCTCCTCGATAGCCAGGTCCTCCGGAAGCCTGTTCACGGGCCACCATGCGATCAAGTACATCGAGCCGCGGAGTTGGCGGTCCATCGTCTCGAGGAAGATCGCGTGTTGTGGCAACCGCTCGTCGATCGTTACCGCCTCATCGGAGCGACCTTGCTGGATGAGCATCACGAGGTCCAAGACGGTGAGGTTCTCCAGCTCGCGAAACACGTGAGGTACGCCGTCGGAAAGGCGTGTGATCACGTGTCGAAGTGAGGTGTACACGGTCCACACACCCGAACCCGCAGACCACGCCGTGCGCTGTCGCCGTGGGTCCACAGCTTCCGGCCACTCCACGCCTTGGTACGCAAGGAAGACTGTCTCGATTCCTTCGTCACTCAACTCCCGCGCGACGTGATGGTCCTTGAGTGCGGGTGATAGCGCCGCACGCAAGCGCATCAGTGCATGGGCGGCGGCGATCTTCGTCTCGAGCGGCATGCCGTCGATGCGGCTCTTGCGCCTCTCCACGGCCTCCGCCCTCCCTTCACGTTGTGGCTGTTCAAGCTCCTTGCACAACTCCAGCAGGTTGGGATTGACGCCGTTTGCACCCTCGAGCCAGTCGTTGATCGGCACGACGCGCGCGGCATGACGTGTCGTCAACTCCGCACTTGCCTTGTTCCCGAGGCTTACGCGGGCGTTGCGCTCGGCGTCCCGCTCTTCGCATCCGCGGAAAGCGCTGGTGAAGACGGCGCCCACGGTCAGCGTGAGAACCCAGAGGACAATCGGGCGGCTGAGGAACTCCAGGATCCGTTCGAAGATCGACTTCGGTTTTGGCGCTCCGGCCAACGCTTCATGCACGCTGACGCGGTAGATCTCCTCTGCCAAGATGCTGTCGCGTCGCGACTCGTTCAGGATCGCGTTGACGTCAACGTTGTGTAGGCGCTTACGCAGTTCTTCCTTGCTCATCGAATCCAACTCCATCTCCCCAGACACGGTGGTCTATACGACGCCCCACAGTGCGCCCGGAGGTGGGTCTGTTTGAAAGGGGCGCCCGAGGCGATCCTGCCGCTCTGCATTGGCGAAGATTTCAGTGATGGTGTCCGCCTGGATCAACCCGAGGCCGGGATCGAAGCGGCGCGTCGGGCGGTGGACGCTTTCGCTGAGAGAGCGCTGCGGGTGATTGCCGTCGGCGACGTCGTCACCGAGGGTTTCGATCCCGAAGGGGGCTTCGAACCGTTTCGGGGGAAGGTGAGGCTACTTGGATTGATTGGCCAGATTGATCCTCCACGGGAGGAAGCGATCGGCGCGATTCAGAGTTGTCGTCGGGCGGGGATCCGGCCCGTGATGGTCACGGGAGATCATCAGGCGACGGGGCTGGCGATCGCCCGGAAGGTGGGGATTGCGAATCCGAACGATATCGCGGTCAACGGTCTTGAATTGGAAGGCATGACCGACGCGCAACTGCGAGAGCGGCTGGATCGAATCGCCGTCTTTGCCCGGGTGTATCCCGCCCAGAAGCTTCGGATCGTGCATGCCTTTCAATCCGCCAAACGGGTGGTGGGGATGACTGGGGATGGGGTCAACGATGCGCCTGCGTTGGCGGCTGCGGATGTGGGCGTTGCCATGGGCATTACCGGCACGGAGGTGGCCAAGGGTGCGTCTGAGATCGTGATTACGGACGACAAATTCTCCACGATCGTGGAAGGGGTGGAAGAGGGGCGGCTGGTCTATCGAAACCTTAAGAAGGTCATCCTCTACCTTTTCGCTACCTCGATGGCTGAAGTGTTGGTGTTGTTGTCTGCTTTGTTTCTCGGGATGCCATTGCCGTTGGCGGCTGTTCAGATTCTTTGGATCAACATCGTCACAGAAGGGACGGTGACGGTGAACTTGATCATGGATCCTTTAGAAGGGGATGAGATGCGGACACCGCCGATACCCAAGAGTGAACCCCTCTTGGACCGGCAGCTCTTGGGGCGAGTTGCCTTGATGACGCCGGTCATGGCCTTGTCGACGCTGGCCTACTTCGGATATAGCTTGTCCATAGGGCTGCCCATCGAATTGGCCCGGACGGAGACGTTCACCGTTCTGGCGGCCTGTCAGTGGTTCAACGTGCTGAACTGCCGGAGTCGCCAGCGTTCGGCATTCAGTGTGGATGTGTTTCGGAATCCTTGGCTCATCGGTGGTCTGGTGGTCGGGGTTGTCTTGCAGTTCGCGGTGATCTACAACGAGGGCCTGAACCGTGTGTATAGTTAAATATCAAATTCTGCACACCATCTGACAAGAATCGCGGGCACAACATGTAAGACATTGTACTTACAGAATTAAATGTAGGGACTAATTGGCAGTATAGGAATTGTTAGAAAATGGTGGTTTCAAATATAAAGATCAATTACTGGAGAATATGAATATTCAAAAAGGGGGTAAAACTCACAAGGAGGTATGGGTTGAAGATGCCGGAGAATTACTCGAGTAGGATTCAAGCCCAACCACTCTGTAAGCGAACAGATATTCAGTCAACGGCAAGCATAAGAAAAGACGCGTGAGAGTTGAAAAAAAGATGTTCATATTCTTCGGCAAGTTTAAAACCGCTTTTGACTCTGTGAGCAGGGAGTCACTGTGGCTCCCTGTAACTTCGAATTAAAATAAAATAGTTGTGGGCATCAAGTCATGGCTAATTGTAGAAAAAGCCAAGACAGATAAGTTGTCGGAAGAAAAAAATTTGCACAGGTTCAAAAAATTGTATCAGATCACAATAACAAATCAAGGCTTGGAAGCGTGGGCACTCGGAAAGACGGAGGAGGGTTTATTAGATGTTTTCCGGAGAATTTGCCTAAGGATTGTTAGGGCACCCGTCTGTCAGGCTGGATTTGAAACAGTAGGTTGTACGAAAAGTATGGTTCTATCCTGCTTTCTAGGGTTACAATGAGAGAAAGGTTGAGATAGCTAGGGCATGTTCTGCATATGAAGAATAACAGATTGCAGAAGATTGTCTTTTTCGGCCAACCGTCAAGAGATAAACGGAAAGCAAGTCATTCACGGTTAGGGTGGGAAGATGTCATAAAGAACGATTTAAGGGACATGGGAACTTCCTGGGAGGTTGTAAAGATGAAGGCTTTGAATAGATTGGGATGGAGGAGGAACGTGCGTAGCTGTGTTGGCCTCAGGCGGCTTGGTGCTGCGGTGAGTTGTTAATAGTGGTAGTAAAAAGCTTTCAGAGAACGGTGAGGATGGCGTTGAATTGAACCAAAATACATTATGTATATATGGGTTATCAAAAGAGTGTATTAGTAATTTTTAGACGGCTAAGTCAAGTTCTGTGGATGAAAGATGACAATCTGTCAAAGACCGTCCTTTTCGGCCAACCATCTAAGGGTCAAACAAAAGCAGTTTGTCCCTGAATTAGGTAGGAGATGATCATAAATTTTTTTTAAGGGAAATGGGAACTTCTTGGGAGGGTACAAAGAGGGTAAGTCAATTATCAGGAGAATGCTACGAACGTTGAGAATCTTTGGTAAGTGGAATTTCTTCTTGTACGACATCGCCAGATTCCTGGATCTGAGTTGAGAGGACTATTAAGGTCGGATCAATTCGATTAACCAAAATTCGTCCTTCCACGGTGGCACCCTGTTTGACGATGTAAATAGATTGCCCCTTTGTGAGAAACGCCTGGCTCTCTCCGCCTTTTTTTAGGTATCCCAGAAAGCGGAATTGACGAAGCTGTTCTTGAGCTCGTTGAGTCGCCAATTCTATCGGAGACGGTCCTGGAGGAACAACCACTTGAGGTTGTATCGTTGTCGTTGGAGGAGGACTCAACTTCTTTTGGCGAGATGGCGGAGTTGGGGGTGCTGGAGGTTTAGGTGGAAGTAGATTAAAGGGACTAAAGATGTTTCGTGGCGTGGAAAGTGTCACGCTTTGACGAGGATTGTCAAACGATTTGGTCAAAACCAGGAATCTTGGATCTGTTGAGGCTAATCGTTTTGCGGAGTCCACATTAGCTTCGGAGAAGGAAGGGTTTTCGGCTTCATCCAGATATTGGAATACGACCGTTCCTCCCCATATAAGGAGCAGGGCTATGAGAAGCTGTATTTTTGTTTGTTTGGTCATAGTTGTTGAAGTTGCTGGGTGATCTGATTTTGAGGTGTTCTCAAGAATGTGGACACTTTAATCTTGAATCCAACTTCTTGTGACTTTTTGGAGCGTTCAACAGAGAGTTTTTCAATAAAGAGATAAGGCCATTTTGATTCGAGGTCAAAGATAAATTTTCGAATCGATTTGTATTGTCCTGAGGCTTCGAAGGAGAGTATTCCCTTTGCTGCAAGATTATGACGTAGTTTTTTAATGTCGTACCCCATCCCTGGAATACGAACGTGATGAGCCTTGGCTAATGAGGAAATAGAGACGCTCAGTCGGGTGAAATCTTTCTGTGCGGGAAGTCCTTGCCATATCTCTTCTAAGACTTCTTGGGTTTCTTTTGCCATTTGTTTTTGTTGTTGCACTTGGAGTTCGGTGGAATAGGCTAACGAGGCGTCTTCAAGGTACACTTTGGCTGGAAAAAATACAAAGACATACATGCCCAAGGCCAAGAGGCATGACAGTCCAGTCACAAGGCACAGGGGAATGAGGTGCCTCGAGACTTGAAAAGTCGTTTTGGACCGTTTGATGAATGATAAAGGCATACGTATTTTCCTCATCACACACATTTGGAGACTTTGCTAAAACGTATTGTGTGATAAATTCCACAAACCAATGACAGAGCGTTCAGGAATAAAATTGAAATCTCATTTTAACAAGGAAATTAATGTTAACGTAATTTCAGAACAGGTTTAACACATCTCTGGGCCAAACTATTTTTCTGGCCCAGTCCTTATAACGGCACGATGGATAAATAAACGTCTAGAAACTTTGGGGGCTGCAGTTCAAATCTGCTCATCACAAAGTTGCAGCAAAAATTAAGGCGGACGGGGGGAGGGGTCAAAATGTGTTTTTAAAATATAGAGGGGCGAATTACTTCAATGAAACTACCAAAAAAAGCCATTTGTCAATGAAAATACGCCCCAAAAAGATATTTTTCGAAATCTAGGGGGAGGAAACAAATTTAGGAGGCACATACCTCGTTTTCCCCCTCCTAATTAAAACCATTGTCATCGCAAGGTCTTCTCCCTCCAGGAATGGGGAATAATGAGCAAAATCGACTACGATAATTCAAAGACAAAATGTTACACTCATTTCTGCGGCACTGATTGGGTACCTGTACAAATTCTAAGCGAAAGATTTGATGTGGCTTCGATGGCTGTATTCTACTACTGCATCTACGAGACTTCCTATGACGGGCTGTATCTAATTGTATGGTTTTCTGAGCCAATGCAGCAAATGGGTATAGGCGTCCCCCAGGATAATTTGCCTCACTCCCTTATTCTTCCTGGATAATTTTGGATGTTCATTAGAGCGAAAATTAAAAGTTCTACTCATCTGTTAAAGTCAGAGGCAATGCTATAGCGTTACCTATAGCAAAGAGCCATAAGTGTTCAATATTATATTTATTAATTAATATACTACTTTTATTAATATACTACTACCAGAGAACTAGTAGTATGAAAGGGGCGGTGATATAAACTTCGAAGGGGGCTCATTGGATTACAAATTAAAAGTTATGGTACCCATTTAAGAGTCAACAATCAATGGAGGATAAAAACCAACCGCCACACTGTTTTTTCCTGAAATACATCCGATAAAAATTTTGAGATGGCCATTGGATTCAAAATAGTCCAAAGATAAAATAACAATGCCTCTGGATTTGACAACACCCCCTTCCAGACGCCGGAGAAAGGGCCGTCAGCTATGCAAGTTGTCCATTGTTAAGATATAAGGTTTTTATGGGAAGGGTTGTCAAATAAACTTTGAGGGGGTTCACAGACTTCATAAGAAGACTTTGACTATTTAAATAGTGAAAAGTAAACATTTAGAGGGCAGCAGCTTAATAGGGCCAAACTTTTCAGAGTTCGGTTAGTTTTTATATATGCTAAAAAATGGTAGTGACAATAAAAAAGTATAGCTTGTGACGTATTAAATTTAACAACATAAAGAACAAATAATTATATTTGTAAAAATGTAAAATATAAACAAACGATTTGATACTACTACAATTTTAATTTATTGTTTCTTGACTGATCCTTAATTTCTTTTGGTGCTACAAGTTTTTTTTTTTTTTTCTAAAGATATAGATTTTAACACCGACCCGAAGTGATTGTGCTTTTAATTTCTTAACCGATTATTTCTATTGACTTTTTATTGCTATCTGACTTTGGTCTATCATAAGCAAAAATAAATGGTCGCACCTGTATATACATCCAAACTTGGAATAATCTCATATGTTAATTCTCTCATATTTTCAAATTCCCTTCGGTAAATACCTGTTAATTCCAGGTACCCCACTTCCTCGAATTTCTTCTTTCAAATCCGAAACAGAGTGAATCTCTGTTTACTTCCATTTGCATATCGCTAGATAATAATTCTCCATCTATTTAAAAAAAAATGTAAATAATATAATTTGCTACCCAAGCATTTGAAATGTTCAAATCCAGTTCACTTCGAGGTTCTCAATCCTCTCAGTGTATAAGCTGTAGTATTACTTGAACTTGATTTGTACATGTGACATGTAGGAAAATGCCTCAAATTTTCTTTTCGCGAATATTTTCCCCACAAACAAACTAAAAGGTACAAATGAATCCGTTCGTTCTATCCCGCGTATTTATTTAAAGTTGTTCCTTTTTTTTGTAGTGATAAAGTATTACTTTATTGCTGAAGCATCAGATAGCCTACAACTGCCAGGCAAGAAACCAATCAAAAGTCAAGTACTTGAACGGTTGTTAAAAATGCTTACTGTTACAGTTCAGTAGAATGTAAAGACTAAAATGAAGCATTTAAGAATCTGGAAACTAAACAAAATAGTCTAGAATATGTATTAGTCATGCGTGTTCCACCTTTGACTTCTCATATATTTCTGGCTGTTAGCTTCTTGTACAAGTACATTGTCACTTCCTGCTAATAATATTTCATGATGTCTTGTTACAATAAGAGTTATAATTTTTATTTTATTTTCCTATAAATTCGACCTGCTAACTTTATACAAGACCATAAATAGTGAGCGATTTTCGATAAACCCAACCATCTTGAGACGTTGGTACTTTCCATCCAGGTTCTGCCAGTATCCCGGTCCAGTGCCAAATTCGTTGGCTTCAGCAACAAAAGGGTTGCCATTTACCGAGCTGAGCTTGCCGATCAGACCCGTGATATCTGAACGGCCGGACACATAGCGCAGATACCCGGTGCTGAAATGAATATACCCATTTGTTGGGCCATGTCGCTGAGTGGTGTCGTCTATCAACAAGATGATCTGAGCTTGCTCAGGCCAGCTAGCTGCCTCTTCCGTCACCAGAGTCTCTATCTGCGCGTGCAACCTGCTGACACCAATGTGCTGTTCGGACTGGATCGCTGCCATCGCCATCATATTCGCAACTGCGCAGAGCGCGAAGCCTCCGGCAAGAGCGTTGAACAACGTGTTCGGCCCTCGCATTGAAGCGAGTAACGCAACCAACGCCGCGCAACCAAAAAACGTCGGTGTATGACAGTATCGATCGGAAATGAAAGTCAGGAACGCCGCAGGTGCCATGGTTAATGCAGAGAGCGTAAGTAATATAAGCGCAACCGCAATGTTGCTGGGTAACCCAGGCGGCGCAGCTATGTCGCTGTGACCCGTGGTCGGTGCCACACGCCTGAACTTTACAAACCAGAAAACCACCACCCCAAGAACAGCGTTCAGGCCCAATAGAAAAACCGTATCACTGACAACTGAACCCGCCGCGAGACGACTCCAAATAATTTCCAGCATTCTAACCAGGCTGGTGAAGGGTTTTTCCGGAGAAAAGTCGGTCCAACCCTGCAACTCTGTGTACACGTGGGGAGTGAGCACAAGCGAGTCCACCAGAAACCATATGCAAACAAGGGACACAACAAAGTATGCAATTGCCGATGACCGGGTCCACCCTCGCAGCCCCCAGTAAAAAGCCGGGGCCAGAATAACGATAATGGGCGTCAGGCCAAATACCGGGGATACAGTCGCCGCGCATATGACCCATACTGCAAGCCCGGTCATCGCGAAAACTCTGTTTTGTTGCCCGGCAGAACGACCTACCAATGCGAGGATGCCCAACATTGCCAAAGGTAACGCTACCAAGGAATGTGACGCCGAAATAAAAACATGTTGCGCGGCGAAAACCGGCATCGTCATTACGGCTATGCTCGCTGCCGCAGCAGCCAAATAGGGTAAGCGCACACGCGCCAGAATTAGAAAAAGCACTTTTTTCGTAATGTTGGTCTATGGTGCGCAACTGATCTGTAAAGATAAGTGGGTCAATGCCTTACAGGTTTATTTTTCGAAGGCCATGAGCAAACTCGATTACATTTTGGGCAAATTTTTTGCCATCGGGTTGATGACCTCCTTAGTCACCTTGTTACCAACCGGCCTGATTCTTTTCTTTGGTCTGGTGTTCACGACCGATCACCTGGGCTTTATTAAAGAATCCTGGTTTATTCCCTTTTTGGGCTTGGGATTTTGGGCATTGCTCACCTTGGCCTTTGGCAGTGTAACGCTGTTCTTCTCATCTTCCTTTAATAAGACGTATATGGCTTCGGCAGGGATTTTCGGTTTTATCGTTTTCAGCTCTGTCTTTTCCAAGTTGCTTACCCTCATTTTTGGGACAAGCAATTTCCTGGAAGGCTTCAACTGGCTGAAAGGGATTTGGGATATTGGGAGTGCCTTTTACAAAATGGAAGTTGAGAACCTGAGTCTGTTAACCTGGCAGATCATTGATCTGGGGCTGATCATCGGCGTTTTCCTCTATCTCATCAATCGCAATATCCGGCCCGTGGAGGTGGTGAAATGACCATGATCGAGGTCAATGGCGTTTCTAAATGGTATGGCCAAGTTTCAGCACTGAACGAAGTCAATCTCGAAATTGACAAAGGGATTCTCGGCCTTTTGGGGCCGAACGGGGCCGGCAAGTCCACCCTCCTCAAAATTCTGAGTGGTCAACTCGATCCCAGTCTTGGTGAAGTGCGCATCTTGGGTCAAACCTATGAGAAGAATGCTGCACTCTTCTCCAAGGTCGGGCTTTGCCCCGAACAGGACAGTCTCTGGGAAGAATTTAGCGGTCCTGATTTTCTCACCGCGATGTTGCAACTACACGGTTGGTTAAAACATGACGCTGAACGACGTTCCAAGGAACTGATCGGCATGCTCGGCTTGGCCGATGCCGGCAAACGCCGCGTTGGTGGTTACTCCAAAGGGATGCGGCAAAAATTGCGCATTGCCCAATCCATGGCCCATCATCCCGATATTTTGTTCTTGGACGAACCCATGAGTGGGCTCGATGCCACAAGCCGGTCCTTTGTTGCGGACCTCATCCGTGAGATGGGTGAATCCCATGTTTGCGTGGTGGTCAGTTCCCATATTCTCCACGAGGTCGAGAACCTCACCAAGGAAATGGTGATCATTAACGAGGGTCAATTGAGGGCACGCGATGTGACTGAATTGTATTGCTTTGGAAATTGAAGCGGCATTTTCTGATTCGAAATTTTCCATTTTTATTGATTATTCAGATCGCATTTGGATTTAAATTTCCGCATGGATTATGAATCATCCACTTTAAGACCAATTCTCTTATTAATGTATCGTTGGAATTTCGGCTGAAATAAAATCATCAATTTTAATTGGATTATGGATTTGATCCTGACGGCTCATGATCAATAGCAACTGCATATGCGGTAGTCCACGTTTTTTAAACTCAATCGTATACCCATGTGCTGCTACCTTTCCAAATATGAGTTCCTTATCAATATCATTGATTATATCGTCAAATTTCAGTTTAGCAATTCGAGTAATGAGATCGGTACGATCTTGAGGCGACTGTTCTATAATAGAGCAATGGTCAAATTTAATACTTGCTGCTTCTTTAAATTCAGACCAATCAGGATTGAAAGTCACAGTTAGATCCGACGAATGATGACGGTAGTATTACTTTTTCACCAGCTAATGCATCCTGTTTCGAGGCTAAGTCTTTAAGAAGTCGAGTAACACCTGCTTAGTTTTCACCCATAATAGTTTTCTGGTTATATTTTATCCAGTCAATCTCTAGTTATATTTTCATCCAGTCACGAATATCGTTATTAACGAGGTACTGCGGAAAAGTCTTCCACCCAAATGCAAAGCAATAAAACCCATCCGACGCAAGTCGGTTGTCACGGCTTGTACAGAAAGGCTTTTCGTAGGTTTAGGTCAAAAAGTGATACAATACCTAGCCAATTAAAACAGTGTTATATGTGGACGACTTACATAAGATGGTTGAAGTAGCATGGCCCTTGACCATCCTGAAGTTCTAGCTGGATAAGACATTGAGTAGGTAAAGGGATCCACATTATGGTCCATATTTTCTTTTAATATCAAGATTTTTGCCAAGTTGATTTACAACCATTTCATTTGGTGGAAAACTGTGTTCAGCATTAAGAGTAAGAACAGCGCATTCTCTATTACAAGCAGGAGTTGCACGTTTGGAGGCTCCTGTCCCAATAAAGCAGCAAGTTGATTTGCATCATCCTCCACTTCTCGCATGTTTTTGTAACCTTTAATATAGTCGTTAGTGTATTTCAACGTTATTTCCAAGAGATTCATTAGATTACGAGAGGTCCCAGAATTTAAAGGATGTGTGAGGCGTTCCTTAATAGCTTCATTAGGGTCTAAAAAGGGGGGAGGGCTAAATGCCCTCCATCACTTTTGACGCTTAAAAAGGAACTAGAACTTCCAATTTTTAACCAAATGAGCCTCTTCTAAAGTTAAACAACCATCCCTTCTATAAAGACATTAAGTGACCTGTGGCACAACTTATAGCCTCTGTCGGGCTCTGCTGTTTTGTATCACCCCAAAAGCCTTGTTATATGATACTTGACTATTTTGAATAGAATAACTGTCAATTTTTTTTTATTAGATATATTTCAGTAAAACACGGCGTGTTATGGGAGAGTAGTGGCCCTCTGATCACTTTGATTTTTAAAAAGCGCACTAGAAATTCTGATTAACAGTCGAATGAGTCCCCTCCGAAGTATATACGACCATCCTTTTTATAGAAAACCTTATATGCCCCCGGGGCAAAACTTGCAACCCTTGCCCTAAGAAGTGGGGGCCGGGGTGTCTTCCTCAAAGAAATAAATTCCCGACTCTTAAACTGCAATGAACAAATTGTTTTCTCCAAATTTTGATTGGATGATTCTAGGGAAACAACAAGCATGGGAGGGGGAGGGCCTGGCTGCTCTCAAATCACTTTTAAGTCTTAAAAAGGGCACTATAACTTCAATTTTAAATAAAATTAGCCCCACCTGAAGTTTATACGACCACCCATTCCATAAAAAACATATATGCATCCAGGGTATGACTTATAACCCTATCCCCAGGGCATTGGAGGGCTGTGTCAACTCTAGAGGCCTTGTTACATGTTCTTTGGACTATTTTGAGCAAAACCACTATCTAACAACTTTAATCAATTCACTTGGTGAAGAGAGGTAGTTGGAATGAGGGGGAGGGGCTAGCTACCCTCCATCGATTTTTGACTCTTAAAAAGGGACCTATAACTTCCAATTTTAAAACAAATTAGCCTCCTCTAAAGCTCAGACAACTATCCCCTCCATAAAAACTTTATATACCGCGAGGCATAAATTACAACCCTTGTCTCCAGGTTCTGGGGGTTTATTCAACCCCAAAAGCCTTATTATATGATATCTAGACTATTTTGAATAAAATGGCTATCTCAAAATGTCCATTAGATGCATTTCGGGACAATACGACGTGCGTGAGTGTGTATGGGGGGGGGTAGCTGTCTTCCGATTACTTTGACTATTAAAACGGGCTTTAGAGCTTCTGATCACCAATCCATTGAGCTCCAATATTTATATGACCAAGCTTTCTATAAGAACAATTTGCCGTTGTTCATGATTGCAACATTATCACTCATGACCAACGCTTCCGATTGATCGTGGGTTATGTAGATAAAGGTTGTGTTGAATTGGTGCTGGAGCAATTTCAACTCGATTTTCATAGCTTCGCGAAGTTTCAGGTCCAATGCGCCCAGTGGTTCATCCAATAGAAGTACATCGGGATCAAGCACCATGCAGCGGGCTATCGCAATACGTTGCTTTTGTCCGCCCGAAAGATGTCTAACTTGTTTGTTTTCGATGTCCTCAAGCATTGCGGTCTGCGAGACTTTTTCATAGTCGTGGCTCGTCGGATAATAGCTTGAAAATAAGGTGAGATGCTCTTTAACAGTTAGGTTTTCTGCGAGGTTTGCCGATTGCAAAATAGCCCCGATACGATGCTTAACTTTGCCACTTCCAGGAGAATGTCCAAACAGAGATATTTCTCCAGACGACGCTGTTTGTCGACCAAGAATGAGATTAAATAAGGTGGTTTTCCCCGCTCCATTTTCACCTAACAAAGCGGTTACGCCACTGGGTTTTATTGCAAAGCTAACATCATCTAAAGCAACACAATCGGCGTAGTGTTTGCTGACATTTTGAATCTCTATGGTGTTTCGCATCTTAGTATCCTTCCGTCTACAGGTTGGACACTATTGTGTAATGGGGATGGTTTTTAGAATATTGTCGAATGTCATCAATGGGATGTGACATTTGTCACATCCCATTGGCTAAAGAGAGACTTAGCTTTCAATAAGCAGTATTTAGATAACCACTTATTGCTTAACAAATTTCAGGGTAAAGCGATCGCTTTCTCCGATTTTTAGGTTTCGTGCCTTAAGCGCTTCGTCTTTGACATCCAGTGAAGGCGGCAATGACCACACGCCATTTTCATGATTAGCCGGATCGTTAGAGTTAGCATTAACTTCTGATGATTCCACCAGCTTGAGTCCAGCAGCTTCCGCGACTTGAATTACCCAACTTTGCTTCACGTAACCAGTATGTTTAGTACCATCGCCATTTTCAGGTAAACGATGCCCTACAATTCCAAAGACACCGCCAGGTTTTAACACGTCAGAAACCGACTTGACTACATCATCAAAGTTTTTATTGCGCTTCCAGCCATGCACACTTCTAAATGAAAGTACCATGTCAGCAGAAGCTGGTGCACCTAAACTCGGCTTAGCAGGGGGGTCAAATGGAAGAATATCAATATCGCCAAACCCCCGCATACCCAGCTGAAATCGTGGATTGGGGGGTGGTACGGGGCTGTTGTGAGTGTCGTCGCCCTGAGCCTCTACACCATCAGTCATGATCACATCCTGTGTTCTTAGCGTCCGGCGTTGTGTGTCCGGCACTTTGTAAATCGCACGCGCAAGCGGTGCTGTCTTGGAAGGTATCGGCGGGTATCAGTAATACTTGAGGGGCAGCGGGAATTTGACGCGGTGTGCAACTATCCGCAACATGATGGATGGGGGTTTATGCGCTGGAGGATGTGTGTACAAAAGTTATTTTTTTCTGGAAGGCCCATGGGGCAAAGATCCGTTTGTGCATGAAAAAGCACGAGCGGCGGACGCGTTTCACGCGGCGGTGTCCGGTGTGGCTGGATACACCCAGACCCGCAGTCTGGCGGGCTACAATGGTGAACAGCTTGACGCCGAGGAACAAGCACCCTTTGTGGGGGTGGCGGAATTGTCGTCGAGCGATGCCGCAACAGCGTTGAAGACCGTCGATCAAGCCATCGCACTGGCGAGCCTGCTGGCCGAGGATGTGCAGATAGGCCCCATTGTCACTGGCCGTGCGCGCACAGTGATGCGCCTGCCAAGTCATCACACCGGCAGGTTTATCAAAGGGGTATTTCCTTTTCGCCGCAAAGAAGGATTGAGCGTGGCTGACTTTCAACGTCACTGGTGGTTGAACCACGGGCCAATTGCCGCGTTAACCGAACAAGCGGTGTATTACCTGCAGGTTCATCCGTTGAAGCAGACCTATGCGCTGGGTAAGCCACCTTTTGACGGCGTTACAGAGCTGCACTGGCCGGACGTGGCGGCAGCCCGCGCTGCCATGAACAGCAGACAGATGCGCGAAGATCAGGGCAACGATGCGAAAAACTTTGTCGCCGAAGGCAGTGTCATGCTGTTTCTTGCCCAGGAAGAAATTGTGGTTGCCGCCTGAGGCAACCTTGGGTCCGGCTTGCGGCTGGCACCCGCGAATGGCACCAGCGAATGGCCCTAGTGAATGGTGGTATTGGTCTGCGGTGCGTTCATCGCCTTGGCGAGCTGCACCTTGGCGTTGGCCAGCACATCTTCAGCGTTCGCAGCGCCCGTGGTGGAGCTGATGCCCACGGTTACGGACAGCTCCTGACGTAGCAGCGGGTCCACAAACTCCAGGTTGTTCACCAGTTTGGCCACTTTTTCGGCGACCCGCTCCGCGCCTACCGTTGCGGTACTGCTATTCTGTAATATAATGTCTTTTTTGGTCACGTTTATTTGGATTCTCGACATTTTTTCTATTTTTCACATATATTCCTTTTGTTTTGTCTGTTAGACTATCTCCTTGCAATCCAGACAAGACTCTTTTCTCTCCGTGACTCCAAAGAAGAAGCGTAAGCACCTGCCAAGCGTAAGCGTAAGCACAAGCATAAAAGGTACAAGTGTTTAACTGGTCCTCTGTAATGTATTAAATATTGAAAAACAAATTTTTTTCAACTGAAAGTAAGGAGCGAAATTTTAGCTTAAAACGAAAAAATTATTCCGTATATGAAAGGGATTGTCCCCTCCTTAACGCCCCATTCTTTACACTTAAGTGTTTTATTATTATTAAAAGTAGTGTTTTGAGAAAGAGTCAAACTTTAGTGTAAACAGCGGGATGTTTAGGAGGGAACAGCCCCTTTCATATACGGAACAATTTCTTCGTTTTAAGCTTTTATGTCGCTCCTTACTTTCATTTGAGAAAAACCTTGTTTTTTAATATTTAGTTTTTGAACGTGTTTGAATTAGTGGATGTTTTGATTTTGCCTCTCCGCACATGAATAATCAAAACAAAATTTGCATCTTATTTTCTTTTTTGGCTAAATCGTTTTCTTTTAGTTTTCATCGGAGGATTTGTGATAATAAGGGGTCGGGGAGGAGGCCTAGTTGCACTCTAGCCATTTGGTTACTTAAAAGGGCAGCTAGAACTTTTAATTTCTTATGAAAGCTTTTATTAGTAAGAAATATACATAACTTACGAATTAACTTAATAACGAACTTCTATATTCGTATATTTTATTAATGTATATGAGGAGGTTAGCCCCCTCGTTGATACCTTGCTCTTAACATTAAAGCTCAAAATTCTTTAAGAGTGACCCCTGAATCACAAAGGCCGCAGAATAAATAGTTGAAATCAATAAAAGCTATTTAACTTAAAGAGCAAGGTATTTAGAAGGAGAAGAACCCCTCATATGTGGAACAATTTTCATTCGTTTTAAGTTTTAATGCTGCTCCTTGTTTTCAGTTGAAAAAACTTTTCATGCTTATTTTTTCATTATTTTTTGTTTTAAATAATGCTAGAAAATCCTGCGCCCCCTTCATGGAAATTCTGTTCCCCCATTCTTATTGCACGAAGTAGCAAAAACATTGCGTACTTCAAAGCTTTTTTCATCTGACACTCCTCAGAGTACTAACGTCACATAAGCTACTTAGAACTTCATTCAAGCCTAAAAGTCTGATACAGCTTACTCAACCCCATTTATATGGACTATTCTGAACACAGCAAAGTATATGGGAGAACATGGCATCTAGAAGCCACTAAAAGGAAGGGGGTATAAAGCCCCCCACCCTAAAGGTCGTGAGAGGGAATTTTTCCAGGCGAAGTCGAGTTCAGAAAATGAAAGCAAACATTTTTATCGAATGGTAGAGAACTCTTTAATCACTTTGAAGGATAGGGCTCTTAATAGAACTAATCATGACCAAAACTAAAATTTCGATACTAACAGACTAAAATTAAGCTTGCAGTATAAATTTGACTGTTTTCAAATACATTAATGGTGCAATTCTACTTTTTGATGCATAACTCAAAACTGAAGGATCCTGAAAAATATCAAACTGCACCGAGAAACAAAGAGCTTATTTATGTGTATATGATTGAAAAAATAAAACACCTCGTTTAAATTGTCTGAAAGCCATCCAGTAGATAAAACACTTGCAGTTTCCAACAGGGAATATTTCAGTATTATGGTCACTTAAGAAAGTTCTTCCTGGTCTAACCATGACAAATATACAGTTTCAGTAGAAGCAAATAGAGCCAAAATAATTGAAATAGATTACCCCTCGACCTTTATATATAGAGAAAAAGCTTCGGAAGAGCAAGCGGGTATAGATAGAGGCTTATTAGACAGTCTGAGGGATTCACCTCAAAGAAAGAACAGAAGTACTGCAACTTAAAATAACAAGGCAACAGTGAATTTGAATTGCGAGTGTCGAGCATGATAATGGGCTCATGAAAGAAAAGCTTCCAGACTCCAAAAGCTGAAACTTTATCAAATTTGGACCCTTTTAGTCCAAAATCGATTCGCAAATAAATAACCCAGGCATGAAGTTTCAAAAACCAATTGTGCTTCGCTAGAAACTGGCAAAACAAGTACTCGTACTCACAGTATAGCATCCAGAAAACCAACTGCTTTGCCTGTTCCCAACCGGACGTGAAAAAAATTCGTCATTTACAGTTGGATCTGAGAATTAGCATAAAATGCATAGCAAAGGTGTCAAGAATAGAACACTCCTCCCTCTTTCTGAATTAAGTGGTCACGAAACTTCTGTATGGCATCTTATTTATTTTGTAGGCACAGAAAAATCGTTCCCCAAACCTTATTTTCAAGGAGTAACTTGAGAGATAATCTAGACAATACCACGGCCTCGTCAATCAACAGATGCAGGTTGCTGTGCCCACTGAAGCGCTGCAGCTTGACCATGGGATCAAATAGGTAGTTATAGTCACCCACGATCAGGTCTGCCCACACAGCCGTATCTAACGACAATTCGAACGGGCACACAGTGTGCCGGTCAGCAACCTCGGTGATCTTGCCGCGATCGGCGAACCCCTGTTGCAGGAGTTCATCCACTGCAGCCGCTGCACGGTCGAAATAGCCACGCGCGTTAGGACACAGCTCAGCGCTACAGGGCATATCCTACACCGGGCAGATTTTCTCCTTAGCGGTAAGCTCTACCACAACGAGGTGCCGGCTTTCCGGGTCCAACTCGGCTGCCGCAGTTAACGCCGCCCGCGCACCCACATTACGGCTGGTCAAAAAAAACAGCTGTGCATCATGTGCCTGCGCGCGTATCGACGGATATAACACGGCCATTGTCTTGCCACTGCCGGTGGGAGCTTCCAACAACAAGCTATCACCGCTGCTGACAGCTTTAAAGACGCGCCTGGCCACCGCTTGCTGAGAGCTGCGATATTGCGCATAGGGAAATGCCAGCTGCTGTGCGTATGCCTGTCGGGCCCGACACCGTTGCTGGTGCCGATGCATCCGCACCCCGTAACACAACAGCATGAAGACCAACGCGGCACGCACCTGGCTGATGTCCATCTGTTCCGTGAAAACACGCTCTGCCAGGGAGTCTGCGTGAAGATAAACAACAGCAACACGATATGTGCTGCACGAGTCATGCGGCGTCGTCCACGCGTGTATGCCGGCATAAAGCAGCGCCTGGCCCCAATCCACTGGCTCAACTTGTTCCGGTAGCGCACCGACACACTTGAACTCTTCAATCAATACATCACCCGCTTGATGCAGAAACCCGTCGATACGGCCGGAAACACTCACCTCAGCAGCACTTGTGTCACCATCTTCATCTACCCACGGCCAGACGCCGGGGTCGGCGGACGTCGGTATGGATAATTTCACCTTCACCTCTCGCTGATAAAGCGCGTCTTGCTGCTGACGTTGCGCCTGCACTTGTTGTTGCGCGCGAATACCCTCTTCGGGCTCTACCTGACGGCCGTGCCGAGGGGCATACAGATCGCCGCGGCGAAAGATAAATTCCGCCAGCCATCGTACCGATAGTTCGGTCCTATGCACTCGCCGGCTCCACTGCTTCGTTTTTGCCCTTCGCTAACTGCAACTTCCATACACTAAAAATTATATTGCAACATTTTTGATAAAAATTTATTGTAAAACAACTCAAAAATTTGAATATTCTAATTTTGTCCTAAATTTCAGTTACAATCCGACATCTTATTTCTTAAGTAGAAAAAGTGAAATCCACTTTATAAGTACTGCTAATATTAGCCAATACTATAGCTATATCATACGCTATCGAGTTGATTAAAAAAAAAACTTGATTATGAAGAAAACAGTGGCCAGCGTTTACCCTCCTCCCCTCCCCCTTGGAAAATATCCGCTGGCGTTTCAAAAAAAAAACAAAACAAAAAAACAAACAACACCATCAAACTCAGCATGTCAGTGAACTCTACTGTGAAGGTTTTGAGCTCCTGTCCACAAAAACAAGGAATTTTGTATTTTTGTCAGAAGAAAGACCACGGATTTTCTATGTTTTTTTTTATTTGTTCGTTTTTGTCGTTTTTTTTTCAGGGTGGATCGTATTGGCCCAAATTTCCTATAAGATCAGAAAGGAGCTCTTTGAGCATAAAGCAAAAGTTCTAGTGTCCTGTTTTAGCGACCAAAAAGATTGGAGGACACCTAATCCCCTTCCAAGTCCATTTTCTCCCAAAGGACATCTGATCAAAATTTTAAGATAGCCACCTAATACATAGTTGAAAGTTCTACTTTGTTTTGTAAACAAATGGCTATCTCAAAACTCAAAACAAAAAAGCAACAGAAGAACATTAAAACTCAAAACGAACAGAAAATATTCCGCATATGAGGGGTTGCCCCCTCCTCAAAATCTTGCTCTTAACGCCAAGACTGTTAGAACTTTAAAAAAGCTTCATATCAAACAGTACGTGGTAACGAACTGTAACTAAGGAGCGACCCTGCTCAAGAGTCAGCAAAACTCTAAAAAACAGAATTTTAATACAAATATGATACATCAAAGGAATCAGATTTTTATGCTGATTTGAAATCTGTAAGTTTCATCAACTTTAGTCCTACCCATCAAAAGTTAAGAGCCTAAAAAATCGACTTATTTTCGAAAAAGGGAGGAACACCCTCTAAAAGTCATAGAATCTTAATTAAAGTTATACCATCAGATTCAGCGGATCAGAGAACCATACTTTCTGATGTTTCAAGCTCCTATCTGCAAAAATGTGAAATTTTGTATTTTTTGCCAGAAGAAACATCACGGATGCGTGTTTATTTGTTTAACTTATTTTTTTTTTGTTCATTTTAGCTGTCTTTCAATCTTCCAATTAACATTACTTTGCAATTCATGATGTTGAGTATGAGGCTAAGATTTGAAAGGTTTACACTGAGAATGTTGATGTCTCTTTGCAGGGCATCTACATTGTCTTGGCTGTTTTACATGTGGTAGATCTTTGTGTTGTCTGCATAGATTTTGTGGGGGCTGCTTAGCCCTCTGGGGGCAGAGTTTATATGGAGTAGGAACAGTGTGGGCATGAGGGTGCTGCCCTGAATGACACTGCTTTCTTTGCGACTTTGCTTAGACAAACTTTCATTAATTCTTGTTTGGTGGGACTGGCTTTTGAGGAAATCCTCTATTCACGTGGTAATGAAGGGTGACATTTTGAAGACTTTGAGCTGGTTTAGTAATTCAGAGTGAGGGACTGAGTCAAAGGCCTTTTCCACATCAAAGAATAATGCAAGAACATACTTTCTGCTCTCAAAGGCTTCTGTCCAGTCATTCAAGGCTTCAAGAAGTGCAGTAACAGTGCCCTTTCTTGGTAGAAAGCCAAATTGGTTTGGGTTGATCAGCTTATTTTCCAGTACATGTTCAATAATCCCATCTCCAAGGATTCCCTCCATGAGTTTACAGACCAGACTTGTCAAGCTGATAGGTCTGTAATTCTCAGGTTTGGTTTTTGAACCTTTTTTGAAGATTGGGGTTACTGTAGCTGTCTTCCAGTAAGTGGGTAGTTCCCCCCCCCCCTAGCAAGAACTGAAATACATGCAAGAGGGGCTCTTTAAGTCCTTTTCCTTTGGTCAGCCATTTGGCATGAATGCCATCTGGTCCAGGAGCCTGGTTTAAGCACCAGTGTATTGAGAAGAAGCTTTTTTCCTAGAAGCTGGTGATTGTTTTATAACTTTGCAAATGGGTTTCTACTAATGCAAACTCATAAACTACCAATGGGTTGTGATGTTTTGTAGTTGCCAGATCTAGTAGTGATGTAATCAGTATCTGAAACTGAATTAGAGTCCAAAGCACAAAAGAAAACCAAACTCCCTGAGCTCTCTTTAATTTCATATACAGTAATATCTCTACCTACACTATCGCATATATTGGCAGGGATTCAGTTATTCATGGGGTACCAGGTAGGTATATGTCACCCACTCCTCCATATCTCTGTTCTCCTCTAGCAGCTTGCCTCTTTATCGTCTCCCCAAGCTCTTTTATTTTCTTTTTATCTGTGCTTGAAGCATCAGTATAAAAGACGACGATGACACCGGCACCGGCGGCGAGGCCGTCCAGCCCGTCCGTCAGGTTGACGCTGTTCGACGTGGCGACGCCGATGACCGAGATCCACACCAGATAGAGGATCCAGCCGAGCACGACACCGAAGGCGAACAGGTTGAGCCAGGTGATGTCGCGGAAGAGGGAGATCGCGGAGCTCGCAGGCGTCTGCCCCCACTTGTTGGGGAAGTTGAGGGCGACGATACCGAAGGGCACGATCACGATGGACAGTGCTGGCAGGAAACCGTGCCACATCACGGACTGAACGATTGCCCAATCCCAACCCGGCTCTACCGTCAGCCCATAGGCCCCGGTCAGGGGAAACCATCTGAGCTTGGCCGCGAAAATCCACATCAACAGCAGGCCCGACAAGATCGGCGGGATCGAGGTGAACACCATCGCCGAGGGGATGGCGACTTTGACGAGGTTGGGGGACCGGTCCCACACCATCAGCGCGCCAAGCAGGTTTCCGACAATGAAGGTGATGATCAGGCTGAGGATCATCAGGCCAAGCGTCCACGGCAGTGCCTTGACGATCAGCGAGGAAACCTCGGTGGGAAAGGTCGCGGTCGACAGTCCGAAATCGAAAAAAAGCGTATTCTTCAGGTATTTCGCATATTGCAGCCACCGCGGGTCGTCCAACCCGAAACTGGTGCGCAACTGCGCGAGGATCGCGTCAGCATTCTCAACCGTACCCGCCCCGGCTGCCATACGGCCCAGCATGATGTCCGCCGGGTCGACAGGGGACAGTCTGGGGATGATCCAAATTAGCGTTGCCGCGATCCAGACCGTCAGGCCAAGCGTGATCAGGCGGTTGATCAGATAGGATCTTGGAATGCGTCCCATTCTTCCTCCCATTGGGAAGTATTCGCCCGACCTTGTTCCGGCCGGTTTGGCGATTGAAGGTTAGGCAGCCGTGCCTGCGGCCTCCCGCGAAATGTGATGGTTCCAGCCCCGCAGGACCATGCGCTCGTCCGGGTGCAGATTGCCGTCTTCAACCCGGTCGGCTCCGTCATACAGCTGACAAAGAACTGTTTTGCGGACCTTCTGCGACCGGTTGGGCATCGAGCCGTGCAACGTGAAATAGTGGAAGAAGACAACGTCACCCGGCTGCGCCTCGATAACCGTCGCATCCGCGATCGGATACCGGTCCAGCATGTCGTTTTGGCTGCGGCCATCCGCGCCATCGACCCTGCCCAGTTTTTCTGTGCGAACTGAGCGTGACAATATAAAGTGAAATGAATAAAGTGTCAATTGGGACAATATTTTCTTGTGTCTTGTTGTTCAGTTTTATTACCAGTATTTTATTTTGTGTTTTTATTAAGTGTACCTTTGTTTGAGGATAGAAAATCATTTGTTTTTGGGAAAAATTGATTTTGAAAAATTTCCAAGCCCACTTAGTTAAGTTTGAAGGTTTTAGTTTGCTAAACTAAATCTTTCTAGTTTTGGTTATTGATAAATACCTGATATTTAGGTTTGGCCTCATTCAATCTTACAGAACAGGAGAGTGTGTCACTCAGTTAGTGTTTCATGTACCTACCAGGAACAGGTAAACTTTTCAAGACCAACTTAATAGTATTGCGTTTGTTCAAAATTGAGTGGGTAAAATTGTATAATTTAGCATTTGGTTGAGAGGATCAGGCGTTAAGCACCTTCAGAGACATTGACATTATTTTTCAACAGAAAATATAGTTTTCGCTTACTTAGTTAAGTCAAATCCTCGCCTATCCCAACGGGATGTATTGAGTTTTGATGCCTGATGCCTGACTGTTTTAAACCAGTTCGTCCTAAAACAACTTTAATTCGATCTATCTAGTGCTGTTCTGTATTTTATAATACTTTGATTTTCCTTCACCCTTAAACTTGATAAATTATTTTCTATTGTTATTGCAAATTGCCTCATTCGTATCTTTTTTCCGTTTTATCGTTATTTTTGTTTTTCCCCTTGGTACTATTTTTCTCCTTTTTTTAGCCTTAAGTTTGTTCTGTATTTTAATATGACAAGCAGTCTCCTTAGTGAGGAATACATGAATAACGAATATAAGTTCCAAATATAATCAAAGATGACAAAGGTGTGTTATTCTGACTGGTCCAAGCAAAACTGTTACTAAATAATTTGATCATCTCCCCAGATTCAGAAGGCGTTAAATAATAATATATAAGTATATACTTAAAATATACTTAAATATTTTCAGGGTAGTGCTTTATGTCAAAAATGACTGAGTTTTTTTGCCAAGTTCCAGGTGAAGGACTAAAATCTTGAGTTCGCAGAAAAAATCCCAATAAATAGTAGTTCTGGTCAAAAGCAGTTGAATTGCATTTCTAAGATCAATAAATGATTCTTTGAAGAAACTAGATTAAAAAATAGATCTTTCAATTGGAGGTAACTATCAACATCAAAACTTAAAATATACAGAAATTACTCCTGTTCTGCGCAGGAAAAACCAGTCACTATTTAACAGGACCTATGGGTGTTGCCCTGTATTTGTTGCGACAGAGATTCACCAGTAAAGCGACTGAAATAATAGGCTTGGGCATGAGCTTAATGTTAATGCTGTTTTGCTTAATGTTACTCAAAGACTTTGGCGATATGTTGGGCAAATACACTCGTTCTCATGATGGAAACCTAATGATCACCCAAGCCAATTCAGAACAAGCGAACAAACTGCGAGACTGGGCGAAGGAAAACGATGCTCAGGTGCGCCAGTTAAGACCTTATTACCTTGCTAAACTATTAACAATCAATGGCAAAACAGTAGAGGAATTCGTCTCCCACCCAAGCGAAGCATCCGCCGCAGTAGTGTCAGAAATTCGCATGCATTACACCAATGAATTACCACAAAATAATCGCGTTGCTGACGGAGAATGGTGGGAAAGCAATACCAGTGTTTGGCAACAGGTATCTGTGGAAGAGGAAGTCATGACCGATTTGGGGTTGTCTATCGGCGATAAACTCAAATTCCAAACGGGCCCCTCGCAACACGAGTTTGAAATTGTCTCGACACATGTTTATCGAGGCGGTGCTGGCGCGATTACTTTCTGGTTTCAAGTACCAGACTCCTTTTCTGGCGTGACCCAAGGTACTGAGCTATTCATGGGAAGCATGGAATTGCCTGAGCAATCCTGGTCCAAGCTGGGTGAAGTTTGGCAGGCAATGCCATCGTTAAGAATGGTTTCTTTGCAGGAAATGACAGACCGCTTTGACAATAGCCTGTCGGTCTTAACCAAAGGTATCTCAATCTTTAGCGGGCTAATCTTGTTGATGACGCTATTGGTGGCAGCGGCATCCGTTCAAAGCTACCTAAAACAGGACAAAGTAAAAAATGGTTTAATGTTAAGTTTCGGTCATAGCAAAATGGACTGCGTAAAACTATCAGCGTTAGATTGGTTTTTGACTGGAATCATTACGGTTGTTGGCGCAATTGGCGGTACCTTGATCATCGGAAATCTTATCTATAAGTCACAGTTTTCAATGACCTACCAACCCAATTTTGTTTGGTTATTCGGCGTTTTGTTTATCACTATCTCATTTATCACTATCGCTGGTTTACTGCTAAACCGTGAAAGCTTAAACATGAGTGTCAGGCAATTACTTTTAGAGGACTAATTATTCAATGCCGGCCCCTAGCGGGGTCGGCATTTTTTTTGGCGGCAGCCATGGAAGCCGGGCTTGCGTTGTAGCTTTCGTCGATCAGCCGGAATGTGCCGCCGGGGCAGGGGATCTCCCGCACCGCGCCGCGGCCCGTCATTGGCGCGATTTCGCCCAGCGATTTGGCCGCCGCGTCGACATCGCCACCGACAGAATGGACCGCACCGAGAACGGCACATGCATTGATCGCTTGGTGCTCGCCTCGCAAGGCCAGGTGCAGCCGAATGTCTCTGCCCTGAATATCCGCGACGACCTGCATGCCATCTTCTTTGGATACGACATCGATCAAGCGGTATTCGGCGCCGTCATGCCGGCCAAAGCTAACGATGCGTTCAGCATCGACGCGACGGGCATGATCCAAAAGCCGGGGATAGTGTTCGTTGTCGCGTGGCAGGATTGCCGTGCTGCCTGCCGTCAATCCCAAGAAGATTTCGGCTTTTGCATCGGCTATGGCCTCGACGGAGGAGAAGAACTCCAAATGCGCCGCCGCCACCGTTGTGATCAAGGCAACATGCGGCTTCGCCAAATGGCTCAACGTCTCGATCTCGCCCGCGGCACTCATGCCCAGTTCAAGTACGGCGAACTTCGTCGTCGCGGGCATGCGGGCCAATGTCAGCGGCAGGCCGATATGGTTGTTGAGATTTCCTTGGGTTGCGTGTGTTGCGCCTTGTTTGCCCAGCGCATGGGCAATGGCTTCCTTGACCCCTGTCTTGCCGACCGACCCAGTGACCGCAATTACTTTCACATCGGCTCGTCCCCGAGCTGCGGCAGCAACATCGCGCAGTGCATCGAACGTATCCGAAACGACTATCAGGCGATGGGAATCGATGCCGTCCAGTTCGCGATCTACGATCGCGCCGCATGCGCCATTCCGGAGGGCGGCGGCGACGAAATCATGACCATCGAACGACGGGCCGCTGAGGGCTACGAAAAGGTCGCCGTCTGCGATCGTCCGCGTATCGATTGACACGCCGTTGGCGGACCACGTCGCGTCGGTTTTCCCGCCGGTCGCCATCGCAATATCGGCAGCTGTCCACAAGGGTAGGTTCGGGCTCATGCCGCGCCCCCGTTTGCTGACAGGATTTGGCGCGCAACGTCACGATCGTCGAAGGACAGCGTTTCAGTACCGACGATTTGATAGGGCTCGTGCCCTTTGCCGGCGATGACGAGAACATCGCCATCCCTTAACGCGCCGATCGCCGCCTCGATTGCGTCTCGCCGTGAACCATGTGGGGATATAAATTTAATCAACTATAAAGCTTCAACTGTCATTCTTTAGATTAACCATCTCTTTAAAAGTGGCATTCACATGCCATGTGTAGCTGGACTTTAAGGCATAGGTATTTACCCAGTTAGACATGCATTTGTAGGTGTCGAAGGATTGGCTGACAGCCATGTGACCGTCATTTTAAGGAACTAGGCTTGTACTCTTAAAAACATAACAGGGATATTACTAATCTAAAAATCTAACCTTTCATGTGTGAAATAATGTAGTCAAAATTGTTCTGTTTTAATAGTTTGGTTGTTTTCATTCAATTTTATATTATTTTAACACTAAGTTTTGTTGGAAGCTTGGTCATCTCGATGTGCTCGATGTAGATATGTCAAAAAATTAAAACACTAAACTTTAGTGAAATAGCAAAACTTTTTACTCTTTTTATTTTCAGTTGTTTAACCTTTCCTTCCAATGTTTGCCCCCTGCTAGAAAGTGTATAATGTCCCATCTGAAAATCTTCTAGATTCTACACTTAACGTTTGTATTCTATATTCATGGTCATTAATTCCAAATGTCAGAGGAATGCCAAAATTAAAGTATTTTTCTGGGAGAACAATGTCTGATATACTAAAAGCCTTAGTTTCCTTTTGTGAATGAATTTAAAGCTCCAATTTAAATCTTCAAAATTGATGCACACATCCCTTCTTCCCATCCTCCGTGCTCACCTTGCATGACTATGGTGAGTTTTCAACGTTTATTTTCTTTCTTTTGGTAATTTTGTTTTCAATTTTTTTTTTTCTAGATTTCATATAGAGCTCCACTTTAGTCCAGGAGTCAATTGCTGTGTTGAAAAGGATCTGCCCCCTGGCCCTGGCTTCCGTCCACAGAGTAGAAATGAATCGGTAAGTTGTGCAATTTCTCTTAAACAGGGAATTAGAACTTTTATTTAGTATTTGCTTTTATTTTTGTGAGTGCTCTTTATTTGGTTCGTAAAAAGTTTACTAAGAGCTAAATCCTGAGTTTGTTTACAAAGAATTGCTGGTAAAAAAAAAAAAAAAACTGAACAGTTCTTTTGATATTATGGCTATATTCCATAGCGCTTACTGCATGTAATGCATGCATTAAAAAACAAACACGCATTAAGAAATTTATTCTGGGGGGGAGGCCAAATGTTGGGAGGGTTCTCGAAAAAGTTCGAGAAAAATAAAAAAAATAGAATAATTACATGTCTCTCACGACAACTCCTTCTATACGAAGTGCCCTGGTCTGAAAAAAAATAATATATTGCGCCAACATCGTCCTTCACTTAGCCACTGATATTGCGCTGCCTATGATTACTTCCGTTTTCAGTTTGACTTATTTTATGAAATATTACTGCTCGTTTTAAACTCTAATATTGGCTCTTTGATTTTCTCTGAAAAATTTGACTTCTAGAATATTTTTTTTTTTTACTTAATACCCTGGAAGAATTGCTTTACAAAAATAGTATCCCTTTAACTGTTAAAAAAAATCTGTGAAGAGTTAAGGCAAGGACAGGGCACCCCAAATTAGGATAGATTTTAACTTTAAAAAAATTACCTAAGACTCTTGGAGACTGCTCAAGAGGTAATAGACACAGAAAAATTTTACAAGTTGGATGGGACAGGGGTATTGATATGTTGCCCTTAAGTTTAGTGTTTCTATACGTTTACAGTAAAAAGCATAAACATAATTCTATTTCGCAAGCATACCTGACTATTATGGAGGGACAGAGTCAAGGCAAGAGTCTTAGGAAAATACTTAAAATGAATTGGTGGAGATGTTCAAAGACTTAGCTTTTACTTCAGCACAAAGTATAGGTTGTTTCAGTAATGTTGTATTTCAACATTTGTTTTTAGCACATTAACTTTGTACAAGTAGCACTTGAAGGGCAAATATTATAAGGATTACAACACTGGTTTTCACCTACAATAACAAAAAATAAACCCGCTAAGATAGAAATTACTTCTTAACTATTTTAAAGCATCCAACAAATATCCTTGAACGACAGGTAAGAGCGAAGAAATATTTTTGTGTCGGAGACTCGCAATGATCTAAATTTGGAGTTCCAGATCTGTTAATTCAGACAAACTATTGGACAGTATCCCAAAACACTAATTTCTCATTTTGCATGCCTAAAAAAAGTCAAGGCAGTATAAAGTTATGCACTGTATTCAGGAGAGTAGCTAGATTATTTTTATTGGGGACAAGAGAGGGTTCTAGTGCTATTCAAGTAGGTCCTATTCAAGCGGTAGTGAAGAAAAGTAATTATTTAACAAACTTGGTGGTTGGTGAATTTGAAAAAAAAAAAAAACATTACACAATGCATTATAAACAATAATCACACATTAAACAACCATAAATGCAAGTGATGGTGCTCGGCTTTTTCTAAAATTGTCAGCAATGGGCTGATGCAGACGACAGTAATATGAATCATATAGGGCGTGCCGAATATATTTCGTCTATCTTTAAATTTAAAGCAAGTATGCAAGTTCAGATTTAAGCCGGTGGGGCTAGAAAAACAAATTCTATGATAATTTAAATAAGAAATACCCAAGAATTGGAAAATACCCAGGATTTTTGGGGTCTGGGACATGGGACCCTCTCCCCTCCTGTGTACTCCCCTTCATCTAACCGTTCTTATATTTCTGTTTAATTCCATTGAATTTATATAAGATGGTCATACATAAAAGTCACCAAGCCTACCTTCATCAGGTACATCCTCGGCAATTCATTGTTTTTCATCTTCCGTCGGTAAAAGTTAAAACAAAATTCTGAATTTTACAACGTGATAAAATTCTGTAGACCACTATAAAATGAAGTTTTTAAAGATTTTTTGATTTGCATTATATTTTTCATATTCTTTGCTTGTTATTTGTACTATTTCTGATCCTCCCCCCTTTGCTCCCAATCCTCCACAAATCATTTTTTTTAGAACCTATCTATACTAAGATAAATAAGCATGAGAAACCGTACGAGAATAAAAATGGTCAGTAATGATAGAGTCCTAAAGAGATTAGAAGAGATTTATTCGAATTTAAAGTTATTTAGATCCAAAGTTATTCGGAGCGATTTTTTTTCAATCTTTCTTGGGCTAGATCGACTCGTTGTTTTAACGACCTTGAATTATGACAACTTTCAACAATTGGTACTTGACAACTTAGAATGCCGAGAAGGCGAGATATATACATGGTAACTTGTTAATAGGCTAAGTAACATAAGAAATTTCGGCTACGTAAATTTGAGGTATTAAGGGTTTTTATGCCTAACTTTTACGTAATTCAGTAGATGGAGTAAGCTAAAAAATGATCCCCAAAGTATTTTTTGAGAAAATTAAATTTTTGGCTTTTGCTGCAAAATTTGGCTTTTACATATTTAATGGGCAAACTGAAGTATAAAGTAATTTTAAATCTGATTATTTATCAGCTTATTTAAAAATATTGAATTAATTATAAATATCAATCTGTATATTTATAATTTTGTTTAAGAAAAATGAGCACTATTTAAGAAAAAAAAAGTTTTGCTTATTTAATTTATTTTTAGAAAAAACGAGTTTCAGTTGTAAGAACAGCTAAGAATCTAAAAACAGCTAAGAAAGTGCATCCACTAAGGGTCAATGACCAAACTAACTTGAAACAGTTTGGGTAGATCTCGCCCCATAAGCCACGAATCCATGCAGGAAATTCCCATCCATTAAATAAAAACATTCACCCGACAACAATACTATCGTTGTCACTCTCCAGTTCTCACATGTTTTTTCACCCCGCATACTTGAGAATTGACTTTCACCGGCATTTCTGTAATCAAACAGTGTGAATCGCGTCGTCAATCTTGGATTTTGGTAATGTCAGAAGAAAAAACGGTCGACAACTTGACGCCCACGGAACTACTGAGATTAACCGTCGACGTAACAGTTGCTTATCTTGAGAATAATTCGGTACCCGTCGCACAGGTACCGGAACTAATGAGCACAGTCCATCAGTCAATTAAGAAACTTAATACGAATGACGCGGAAACGGAGGATGCACCGCTTAAGCCGGCTGTCTCGATCCGTAAGTCGATCACGGATGACTATCTGATCTGTCTGGAAGACGGCAAACGCCTGAAGATGCTGAAGCGTCATCTGCGGACGGCGTATAACATGACCCCGGAGGAGTACCGGTCAAAATGGGGCCTCCCCGCCAGCTATCCAATGGTCGCGCCGGCCTATGCCGCGCAGCGGTCTGTATTCGCCAAGAAGATCGGGCTTGGCAAAGGATCGAACAAGCGTGGTGGGAAGCGCGGGTAAAGGTTAAGTCTCCGCGCCCCCTTCGAAATCCCGAGGCGGTATCGGCGCCCGACGGACCGCTATTTTCCCTGCTTTTCGAGCACGTACCGCAGTTTGCGAAGCGCGGTTCGCTTCAGTGTCGCTTCGCCGCTCGCGGGATTGCCGACAATTGACACCTCGACCCGCGTGACCGGGTCGATGGCGCTAACCTTTACGTAAGCGCCGACGTGAATGAACTCGATAATGACCTGATTTTCGTTAAGTGTCGCCATGATCGTCCCAATCCCGAAGGCGTGAGTATACGTTGTCGAGGCGCGTCACGGAATGGCTCGCCCACCATCTAGCGAGAAAACGGGCTCGCGAAACCCTTCCCCGACGTATATACGTTTGCCAAACCAGAACGCCGCAAAGATTGGAGACCGAGATGAGCCCCGATTCCGCCGCCGCCGAAACAACCAGCACGATCGCCGGAAAAGCCAAATCCTCGAAGCCCAGCTTTCAATGGGACGATCCTCTGCTCCTGGACCAGCAATTGTCCGAAGAGGAACGGATGGTCCGTGACGCGGCTCGGGATTATTGCCAGGACAAGCTTCTGTCGCGCGTTCAGTTTAAAAAACAAAATAGCAGCTATTGTCATGCTAATATGTGCTCACTGATTTAATCCTTGTTTGGAACAAAACTGACACAGATTTGCGAAAATGATTTTGAAAGTCTTTCAATTTTGAGATTCTGCAAATCATTTCATTCTAATCAAACGTTTCCAAATTGCTTAAGGAGTTTAACTAGAGGAAATTAGTCTAAATTTTTTGAAATTATCAAAACTGTCATTAGTACCTTCTCAACAGGGGGAATATGTGCAACCAAGAGTTTTGTATTATAATAGTAAATTTTCAAGTTTTGGATGGACAAGATCTAATAGGTACACCCTTGGGCACAACTTTCCAGTCTTTAATCAAGTTTAAGCGGCAGTCACATGCACATAGAGCCAGGCTTGCATGAGAGCACAACTAAACACAAATGATGATATGAAACGAAGAAGCCTCTTTATTCAACTAACTTACAAGCCAAGACAGAA
>JAAAKM020073195.1:103900307-104015128 GCA_010016025.2 Alatinidae sp. Z8VKAUB7J3
ACTATGGGTCTATATACATGGATGTTTTGCTGAAAATCGTCTCAGCCAATCACTGTACTGTGTGCTGAAAAGAAGCTGATTGGATGTAGATGTTTCTTCAGGAACGTGCATTGGGGAAATGAGTCTAAATAGATTTGCATATGGACACCGATTTACAAACTTACTGATGAATGACCCAGCTTATTTCAAAGCTTCAAAGATAGAAGCTTTGTGAGGATTAATCGATTTTTCTTGCACAAGCTGGACTGATTGAATGAAAATGAGGAGCGTATTCAAAAAAGTAGAACCAAAATGAAACTAAAAAGAATAACGGATTGGCAAATCTACGAAAGCGAATTCTTTCCCGGAACTTCTTTTAAATGTGGTGATCCAAGTCCAAAACATTGATTAAAACGTGCTTACATCCAAACAATGGGAACTGATTCTAAGGGTTCGATGAGGGGAGGGCTTTTGCTATGGCAAACCACTAATTTTGTCCCTGACCATGATAAATGTTAATAATTACCTTTGTAAAGAAAATCCCATGAAATGTCCCTGGAGTTGAAGGAGTGACTGAAATCGTGTAAGAGAGTCTTTGGACGATAGGATCAAACCTTACCGTTCTTTCATTAGATAAACCACACAACTCAGAACAAACAGTGCCCATACTTAATAACATAGTTCTGAATGGAATATGCGGAATTAGCCAACAGAGTTTCAGTTCCATAACCAGAAAAAACTATATTATTGCTGTTGATTTGTGTTGCCGCCCAGCCCAGAACCTCGACCGTCACCTTGTGTGGATGGCTGCGCAGCAGGTTGTAGATCGCGATCCCTTCGAACAGGTCACCGCCTGGCGAATTGATCCTGACCGTCACGTCGCGGTCGCCGATCGCCCGCAATGCAGCCGAGATCCGTTTCGCGGTGACACCGCCGCCGGTCCAGAAATCCTCGCCGATCACCTCGAACATCGTGATGGTGGCATCGTCATCCGATGCGGCCAGCGGCTTCTGCGCCCATTGATCGAAAACGTCCGTTGGCGTGTCCCAATGGAAGTTCTTCGGACGCTTGAAGGTTTTCGCTTCAGGTAGATTTCGCAGGCTCATTGCCATCGTCTCCGGTGCTCTTGCCGGCATCGCCGGCGGTGTTCGGCGGCGGGTAGTAGATGTCGCCACCCTCGCGCGGGTTCATGTCTTCGAAGGCGCGGATTTAGTTCGGGCTCAGAACCCCCCATTGCAGGCCGCGCACATAGGATTCCCAACGGGCTTTGACGTCGCCGCGGACAAGTGCCGCCCGGTTGATGCGGGTGTAGAGTTCCCCGTCTGGATCGGCGATCAGGTCGCGGTCGACGGTTTCCTCCCACATGGTGAGGTAGTCTTCGAGCGTGTAGGCGACGAACCCCTGCCGCTGCTCGCCGATGCCGGTGCCCCAGGACGTCGATTTTTCGGTGTCGCCGGCCATGTGCGGCGGGATACCGAAAAACATGTAGATCTCGGACCGGCTGAACTTGCGGCTTTCGATCCACTGCGCATCCTCGGACGTCATCGCGATTTGCTTGAAATCGAGACCTTCCTCCAGGACCAACGTCTTGCCGGCGGATTCGCCGCTGGACCGGAATTCCTCCAGCGATGATTTGATGTTCTCGCGCGCTTCCTTGCCGAGTGTCTTGTCGGTCTTGTAGACCCCGCTGACCTGCGCGCCGTTCTTGAACGTGTTCGAACCGTGTCGTTCCAGTGCCAGCGCCAGACCGAGCGTCGAACGCGCGTATCCGATCGGCGTAACGCCGTTCACGCCGTCGAGCGTCAGGCCGACCAGGTGCATGATCTCGTTTTGTCCGAATGTTACCCGGCTTCCGTTCTTCCGGGTCCAGACATAGACGAGCGACATATCGTCGAACTGCTTGCACTCGACCCGGTCCGGATGCAGCGGGATAACTTCCTGCACGACACCCCGAGACCGGCTGACGAATGCGTAGCCGTTGCCGCGCTGCCCCCTGAAAATTTTTATGTCGGCCCTCTTACCCCCCCCCCCCTTGCCGGGACTTATCGAAAGTAGCTTCTACCAAGTAGATACGAATGAAATTATAGCCCTGATCATCAACTACAGGTTTTTTTTATATTTTTTTTTAAGCTAAGCGAGATAATGAAAATGAGATGAACCCATATCTAGGGGCAAAAGACTATTAAGTGTGGACGTTTTAATACCCGAATTGATACTATCTCTAAAAAAGAAAACAGGTTTAGGATACAAGCAATGGTATGATAAAGTACAGGTTTTCACGTCATTATAGGGATATATTACTTTTTAGGCAACATATATTGGTGTCTTTTTTTGAAATAGCACCAGTTGATCTGTGACTCTGCCGAAGGTAAGAAATTACTTCTTATTGGACTAACTGAGTTTTATATTTGAAAATCATTGCAGTGTCTTCGAGGACTGGTTTCCATCATAAGGGTAAACCTGGCTAAGGTCATTCAAATTACGGTAAATTCTAGTTTAGAGGCTTTTGCTATCTTGAAAAGTAGTTGTTAGGTGAGTAGAACTTTCAGGAGTGCATCCAGAGACTCATGATCTACTGGGAAGACATTTTGAGTACCTACTCCACTCCTTTTTCCTCCAGAGGGTACTGAACTCTGATGACCCTTAACAATCTTTGCGTTCTAAATGTGAGACATGCAAAAAGAATTTGCTGCTAAAGTGAGGCACAAGAAAGTGTTTTAAGCATGATGCTATTGTCAAATCCCGATTAATAATTTTTTAAAAATCTGTAAATATATTTCTTAAATTCAGGAAAAAAACCCTTGATATGGCTTAAAATTCTACTGAAATACTAGGAATTGTATTTTGAAAACAAAAGAGGGTATCGGTGTACAATGTTGCATAGTCAGTGTACAAAATCAGTGTAATATGTACAAATAAAACAATATCAGTGTACATTTTTCCGTTTTTTTTTTATTTTATTTTTTTAATTTCGTCAACGTTACTTCAATTTACGGACATTGAGTTGAAACAAAAGAGTGACGCATGGCAAAATGCTTAGGAGACGCATAATTTGGGCACATTAAAATAAAGTGTTGTACTTTTAGGAATGTTTATCTTTTCTGAATATTATGAAGTAAGAATTGTTTTCCTAACATGTTTCCTTCTCAACTGGCTTAATTGTACACTAATATCATAAAACGTGAAAATAAATGTGTAATGTTTTTTGTAGAAGAGTTCGTGAAAACGAGCACCCAAAATTATCATTAGATGACTCCTCTGGATAACTGCTCGTATATCTTCTTTAAGCTTTCCAAGTGCCCACTTTTCGGGTCTTGCTTACTGACCGTAGCTGTCGCTGCCTTGTCTTTTAGCATCCTAACCTTGCTTAGTTTTAAAGCATGTCTTTCTAATATTCCAAACTTTTTAATGTGTTTGCTATTCTGTTTTTTATGTCTTCACTGCATCTGCTATCCTTACTATTTAAGTGAGGAAGCTTTCCTCTCGGTTCGTTATCGATACCTATTTGTCCTCATTCCTTCCTAAATCAATTACTATATCTTCTTAAGAATAAGTTAAAACCTATTCTGGCACCCTGATTTGAAAAGGTAAATATGTTATTGATAGCAGACTCGTTCACGGTCAACTCACCAAGTGGACACAGGATTTGTCAAGCCTGTCTGCATTGCTGAAATTTTTTAGGCTCTTGGACGCTTCAGGCTCTTTGTCAAGTCTATCTGCATAGGTGAAGTGTCGTAGGCTCTTCAGGTTCTTTTAAGGACCCTTTGGGCTCTTTGCCTAGCCTATCTCCATAGCTGAAGTTTTATAGGACCTTTATAGGCTCTTCGTCATGCCTATCTGCATAACTGAAGATACATAGGCTCTTCACGCTCGTTTGAGGGTGTCTTCGATCATTGGCGAGGATAAATGTCACATCATTGACATATATACCTTTGGAAGGTATTTACCTTGGAAGGCATGCTACCCCTGGAGAGTTTTTGTCCGGTGAATTATCTGCTAAAATCTAGAACGATTATTTGCCAGAGTTTTGGTACGTCATAAAGTAACTTAATGATAAAAGAAGTCATTCGTGAGGATTTTTATCAATGGCGCTTTAATGTTAAGTCTGAAAAAACTTGCCATCGGAGATCAGTAACAGAGTACTTTTGAATTGAGATCAAGGCTGTACCCAAGAGGGGAGGGTGGCTAGGGGGTTTGACTCCCCCCCTGTGATGTTTGTCCAACTCGTAAAAACGTAACAAAATAAATATAAACAAATTTTTATCTACTTTGTTAAAGCTGTATGTAACCCCCTCCCCCGAAAAAAACATCCTGGATACGACCCTGATTAAGATGCTGTTTGTGTAAGTTCTATCGAGGAATTGTTTTAGTAATTGATGGTGCTTGAAAGCTTGCAAGAAAGTTGTAGAAACACCTTAACACGAGAATTCCTGTCGGGGGGTTGACTTTGAATTTTGCGTTAGGTGAGGAGTCAAATAAGTTTCTTCCGATAATTACAATGAGGTACGCGCTACGGTCATGTTTCACCAACGACCCCTTCCATATAAAGTGGTCTAGGGAGGAGAAATAAAAAGTAATATCTGAAAGGCACATGGTTCTTTAATAAGGCAACGCTGGAACATTCGCTCTGACTAAGGAACTTTTGTTTTATTTACCTTTACACACCTATAATTTCTTATGGTTTAAGGTTTAATGGTTATGGTTTATGGTTATGGTTTAAGGCTTTACTGCAGAAAGAAGTTTTTTCAAATGTTTGCAATTGATATCAATAGTTTTTTATCTCTAAAGTTAGACAAAAATAGCGTTTTTTTCACCGTTTTTAAGAGCGCGCACGGGCAAAGCTAGTTGACAACTAGTCAAACAGTTCGTGGGAACGAACTGTAAGTAAGGAGCGAAGTGACTACATAGAAACAAAAACTCTAAAAAAAAAATATCAGTAGATATATCGTCTAATTATAGTGACTCCAAATATTTAATATTTAATATTTAAGATCCTTAGATCAACTATTAATTCATAGTAAATAGAACGAACACAGTAATTAGAATTGAATTGATTACTTAAATAAAAATAGGAAAAAGTCCCATAGTACTAATAGTATAAGCAACATCGTTTTGTTTTTCTCCGAGACCAAATTGAGTTTCATGTCTTGTTATTTTCCCATTCTCCTTGGATCTACGTAACTCCTATAACTACAGTCGTTGGGGATTGGACAAAGAAAAATATTTTTTTTTTTTTTGTGAACAACCCCATTATTATGTCATTTTTATGCTCAGTTCTAGTATGTGTACTTTAAGTGTAAGTTCACATATTTCAGATGTGCTAACGAAGTGTTTATTTAGGCTGGGTGCACAAGAACTGAGTAATTATTTCACAATATAGAGGTTTATGTATTTAGTTCAATAAACCCCAGTGCACTTTGTTCTCGAAAGTTTACTTAACACTGATTGCATGGATTGAGTCATCCAATCTAGACTTTCTTGGTGTATTTAGATATGCAAATTAAAATGATTCAAAAGTGACAAAAATCTGGTACTGCTTCATTAATCTTACTAATTCCATTCTATGTCTTACCAAATTTCATTATTTCTGAATACATTTTAATAATTGCTCTGAAAATGGACCTAATATTCACAGAAAGTTTTAGAATAAAGTAGACTGTTTGATTTAACCAACTGCAAACTTGAGATTAGCTAAGAATCAGGAAATGTATTTAGATACAAATGACTGCACAATAAAAAAATTTTTACATGGTTATTAAAGATGTGCTAGAAATAAGAATTTCATGACGATAATGATAATATATTCAAGATGTAGAGAAACCAATTAAACTTTTTTTAGACTAATAAAAAGAATACAGATCAATAAGAATTCGTTAATTACCATACCAACAAATTCGGATTCAGGTCTGGTTTGTGTTATCAGCATGTTTTAGCAACTCTTATAAAGAAGAAATTTGGAACAACTAGTCTTCATTTCTGCACTCTTGATATATCTAAAGCATTTAAAAACATTTGCCATGCTTGGTATGCTCTTAGTCAACTTGTTGTGAATGCTCTGTCCTTCTTCTAAAGTTATGGGACATGTACCAGTAAGTTCATAGTTAGACAAAACAGTATCTCTCTTCACATCTTTAATGCTTCTATTGAAAATTCTTTGTCTTGTATACGGGGATCTTGGCTTTCCAAATTCAAAGAAACATACAATTTAGTTTTGCCGACGACTTGCCTCTTCTTAGCTGAGGTGAGGTTGATTTCGTATGTTCTTTCAGGTCTGTTGCTGCTGCATTTACAAGTATTGGACCATTGCTAACTGTTGATGATTGTTAACTCCTAATTGTTGATGAAATCTATTCGTCTCATCCTAGGGATTGTAGTTCATTTTGCATACCTCAAGTCCCTTTTTTCGATGGGTTCAGAATTTCTGTCTCCAATTTCCTAAGTTATTTCTGTGTTCAGAATTCGTGACATTAAGAATAAGCTAGAACTCGGACATTCCTAACAATCGCCTGATCCACCTCTTCTACAAATATTTTTTAAATTTTATTGTCCTTTTGTTTATTTGTGGCTTGTTTTCTTTCCGGTTGTATTCCATTTTTACCTTTTTATAAGTGGCTAGCATCATGTACATAATTATTATTAGAGCATATCATTAATATCATCAATGTATAACTCGAGTCAGGAAATCTAATGTCGACATTTTAAACAAAAAAGGAAGGATAAAACTGGATACAATAAGAATTAAGGTAAGATTCTTTTAGCAATATTTCCCTTAGAGAAAAGTATTAAAAGCAAACACTCCCGGTAGAAACAACAAGAAAGCACGGAGTACGTCATAAAAATCAATTTGATTCAAACAGACGGATCTAATGCCCCTCTTCAATGACATTGTCGGTTACAAGCCGAGTGAGGGACGCATTGACAAGACGGCCGTGTTCCCGCTGTCGCGCACGCTCGATACGGTCGGCCCGCTGGCCCGCTCCGTCGAGGATTGCGTGCTTCTTGATATGACCCTGCGCGGCGCAGTCGCCCCAACGGTCAAACGCCGTTCCGTGGTAGGTCAGCGGATTTGCGTTCCCGAGGCGGTGGTTCTCGACGATCTGGATGAGGCTGTCGAAGCCAATTTCAATCGCAGTCTGGCACTGCTCGAGGATGCCGGCGCCCGAATTGTGCGCGGCCCTTCGGAGATATTCGAGCGAGCGGCACAGCTTGCTATCGACTACGGCACGATCACCGCCGCCGACGCCTATGCTGAGCATCGCCATCTGGTTGATGGCGCCGGCGTGAAACGCATCGACCCGCGCGTCGTTGCTCGAATCATGGGCGGCAAGGCGATGTCGGCCGCCGATTTCATCCTGCTGCTGCGCGAGCGCGAAAGCCTTGCCGAGCAGCTCGCCGCATTTGTCGATGATGGTCTGATCGCCATGCCGACGACGGCCATGACGGCCCCGGAAATCGCGCCACTGGATGCTGACGAAGACTTGTTCCATCGCACCAATCTGAAGGTGCTACGCAACACATCGTTGGGCAATTTTCTCAACTTGCCCGGCTTGGCTCTCCCCAACGGCAAGGACGCTCAGGGCATGCCGACCAGCCTGCTGATTTCCAGCATCGGCGGCGGAGACGTTCGGCTCCTGAGCCACGGGTTGGAGATCGAGCGATTGCTCAGCGGATCCTTGCGGCTGGTTCGGTCACCCGTCAGCGCTCAGCCGGCCCGAACTGCGGGCTGAGACGCTTGGACTGCGGTATTCGCTGCAGATTTCCGAACTTGGCTTTCCAGTTTGCGCCTGCCTCGGTGGCATCGAAGGCTGACTGTCGGCCTGACACACGGTTTCGGGACAAACCCTCAGGGTGCGGCCGGCTGGTCGCACTTGCATCGCATTGGTTCCAGGTTACCTGCTTCTTTCCAAGGCTCCAAAATGAGGGATCTCCCTCATACAGGCATGCAAACCGCTCAATTACCGTCGGTCATCGGATGAGATTCTGATTCAACGGAGTTGTCGAGATGAAGCCAACAAAACCACGCGCGCGCAGCGGTCCGCTAAATCCCAGACGGTTCAACAGAGCACAGTATGTGGTTTGCGCAGGGCAAATCGCCCTCCAGATCAACACGCTGCTGTCGAAGAACCCGCTTTTGTTCGACACCTATCTCACCGAGGCGATCGAGGTCGATGTCGACTGCCTCTCCGACAGCTCCGCCACTTATGTCGCCGGCATCATGGAGCATATCGAGGAGGCCGGCATTCATTCGGGTGACAGCGCCTGCTCGCTGCCTGTGCATTCGCTCGATGCAGAGCTCGTCGCCGAGCTTGAGCGCCAGACCGCGAGCCTCGCCCGCGCGCTGCATGTCGGCGGGTTGATGAACGTGCAATATGCCATCAAGGACGGCGAGATTTACGTGCTTGAGGTCAACCCGCGCGCCTCGCGCACCGTGCCGTTTGTCGCCAAGGCCACCGACAGCGCGATAGCCTCCATCGCCGCGCGGGTGATGGCGGGCGAACCGCTGTCGAACTTCCCCAAGCGCCCGCCCTACGGGCCGGACGCGGGCTATGACGTGAACACGCCGATCGCCGATCAGATGACGCTGGCGGACCCCGACATGCCCTGGTTCTCGGTCAAGGAAGCGGTGCTGCCGTTCGCCCGCTTCCCGGGCGTCGACACCATCCTCGGCCCGGAAATGCGCTCCACCGGCGAAGTCATGGGCTGGGACCGCTCCTTTGCCCGCGCCTTCCTCAAGGCGCAGATGGGCGCCGGCATGGTGCTGCCGTCCAAGGGCCGCGCCTTCATCTCGATCAAGGACGCCGACAAGGGCCAACTGATGCTGGAAGCGGCACAGATCCTTGTGGAACAGGGCTTTACCCTGGTCGCAACCCGCGGCACCCAGACCTGGCTCGAAGACCAGGGCGTGGCCTGCGAGCTGGTCAACAAGGTCTATGAGGGCCGCCCGCACGTGGTCGACATGCTCAAGGACGGCGACGTCCAGCTGCTGATGAACACCACCGAAGGCGCGCAAGCTGTTGAGGACAGCAAAGAAATGCGCTCCGTCGCGCTCTATGACAAGATCCCTTACTTCACCACCGCGGCCGGCGCCAACGCGGCTGCCCGCGCGATCAAGGCCCAGGCCGAAGGGGACGTTGAGGTAAAGAGCCTGCAGGGCTGAGCAAGGCCCGACGGCTTACAGACGAACACAGCAAAGCCCCGGGAACTCCCGGGGCTTTTTCTTGCGGCGCGGGTCTGGGAAGTTCAGCCTGCCTGACGCATCAGCCTTTGCAGCGAGTGGGCCAGCGGGGCTGCCAGCGACACGCCCTTGCCGCCCAGCTGCAATTTATTATGTATTAAAATTACTAAACTTTGTTTTTGTTTATATATGAAGTAAAGAGGAAAAAATACTGAAAAAACAAATGCCACATTAAGCTGACTGAGTTTTTATTGATTTTGGAGACTACACATGGCAGTTACAATTAAAGCCATCTTTCCACTTTTATCCCTTCTGGTACTAGGTGTATAAACTGATACTATGTTTATTTGTTTTATTTATTCTTTAAGGTTTTTCAAGATATATTTAGTTTTTTATGACTGTAAATACTTCCTTGTATGTTGTAAACATACCATATGAATTCCTTGGTGAGTGGTGCCTTAAAACTGAACTGCATATCTAAGCACTAGCAGTAATTTGGCTTAAAAAAACAAAATTCTGCTTTATTACAAATAGATGGTTATGATCTATAAACAAGTTTCATTGCATCTGAACCTTGTTTAACTGAACCTCTGTACAATTTGCCCTTGTGCAAGTGAGGCCCTGTGCAACTTAATCTTATTTGACTAAAGATCATGCAACTAAACCTCATGCAACAAAACTTTTATACAACTCAACCACTGTTTAAGAGAACTTTTGTTCAACTCAAGCTCCATTAATATGAACCCACATGAAACTCAACTCCATTTAATTGGACATTCATCCAACTCATTCCCTGCTTAAAGGTCAAATAAATCTATGCAAAAACAAAGAAAAGGATAGACTTACCATGAAGTCTTACCAGTCCTACCCACTTTGTTTATAGGCTAATAGCATAGAACCACCCATTTGACCTAAATAGACCCATGGACAAAAATGACCTAAAAGAATAATATTTTAACTATATGTTTAGCTATATGTGAACAATATTTAACAACTGCTAAAATGCAAGAGAGGTGTTCTGAGCCTTATAATTTTGCTTAGTCCTGACTTGTAAAGTTTTAAAGATTTGTAAATGTATTTCTTTAAATTAAAATAAAAAAGAGTTGCAATAGCTTAATATCCAACTGAAATGATGGAAATTAAGCTTTCCAAAACTAATGTCAATGAAAAAGAGACTATTAAATGTGAAAAGCACTGTGTCTAAGTGATTTCTATGGAATTAGGGCCCAATTGAGGTCTTAAATTGGATTTGCAACTGAAACAACTATTGTATTTTGAAAGAACATAAAAAGGGAATTAAGTGGTGAATCTAACTAGCCTCTATGTAATTAATTGAATATTTGGTTCTATGTTAGTGGTTAGCCCTGCAAACTGAAAATTTTGGGGATAAACGAGCTATAACAAGAACTAATAGCAATACACAAACGAATTTGAATGAAAAGTTGTATAGTAAGAAGCAATAATTTATTTTCATTGAATAGATAGTATCAATAGATCGAGCATTGATTTAACAATTGATTAAATTGACTTAATAGTTACAATTTTTTACATATTTTCTTTCCTGATAGGAGAAAGTCTTCACGGATAAACTTTCTGTGTCAAGAAGCCCAATCAAAAGTTGCCCTTCTACCCACCAATCTGTGAAAAAGAATTCCTCTGGAAATGAAAAAGTTGAAAGTAAATCCCAAGTTAATTTCAACAGGGATGGTGAAAAAATGGACAAACCTGTTCCTAGTTTATCGACTATATCAACTCTGCCTGATTTCATACCGATATCTTCGAGTACTCCAATGAATCTTTCTGTTAAAAGAAAAAGAAGAAGGAAGTCTCTTGATTCTCCTATGCATATAGACAAGAAGAAATTAAAAGGAAGCCCAGTTGCCAACAACTTAGGAAGTCATTTGTTACTATCTCCTGTTGGTGCCTCTAGGACGCGAAAACGGAAAATGGTGTGCCAGGGAAAGACTAATGAAAGTGATATTGAAGCTATCGAAATATTGGGTGATGACGGGAATCTGAGTAAATCAAAGGTACAAGGGCCTTCTGTGAAGTGTTCTAAATTGCGAGGACGAACTCCAGTGAGAAGACCAGCAAAAATGTTAAACAGACAAACTTCAAAAATCAGTAATCTGAATGTGAATGTGCAGACCACTTCCCAAATCGGGGCTACCCAATTACGTGAAGTGATTGTTGATAGGGCAAATATAGCTTATCGGTATTCGTAAGTAGACCATTAGTCCTCCAATTTCTAAAGTGGTGGCAACACCCCATTGTTACTCGTAAATGGTATTTGCTGGTTTTAGCTCGGGCTATATTGGTCATAGTAGGTTCTGCTTGTTTTACACGGCATTTTTGAAATGCATATTTTAATGTGTTTCGATTTGGATAGGCTATATATTTTGCAATATTAGGGTCAGATTTGAAAAGAGCAAGCTCAGGAACCGTTCAACACTATTTTTAATGAAAATCAAACTATAGCCGTGAAATTTGTTGCTAATATTTAGATTTTAAACAGTCATATTTTGACCTTAACTGTTTTAATGCGCTCAAGTTATGCCCTCTAATCATACAGTTTAAAATCCTGTGTGGTTACACTACAGAATAAGCTGTTGCTTCTAGTGATTAGAATATTAGACTAAATTATTATGATGACGAAAAAAATATGACGATGAATCCACTTGGGATTCAGAACGGGCCGACATTACATACTGCCCAACTCAAGGTATTAAACTAGCAGCTCTGCTCTTTTTAGCGGTGATAAATTACGTGCGTTCGGGAGTTGAGGCTCGTTTTAAAGACGTTGATGATTTATCTAACACGCTGAAGTACCTACTGGACAAGCACCAAGTCATTTGACACTTCAGTAGTGACCTGAAATAGAATTGAGCGGGCTGTAAATCAACGAGACTGAAATAAAGGTAATTAAATTCAACTCTCTGAGAGGTGATCTCTCCGGTGCCGAATCATGGTACCCAGTTATCTCAACCGCAGTTATACTTGGGACTTTAACTCAGACTGCTCCTTTAGCCTATATGCTGCAAACCTAGTAGAGAAAGAAAATTACACCGTAAGATCATTGTGAAAATTGCTAATTTAATATAAATAAATCACTATATTTATTGGTTACTCTTTAACATAGAGTTAAAACCTTACCTTGAAACGTTGTCATGATAAACAAGCATATCTTGCGGTTGGTTGTACAGCGGGAATTCCACAACAGGGCCTAGTTTAGCAAATAGGCTATGGGCTTCAAAAGCCTTTTTCTGTAAAAGAAAATTAGTTTAAAAACGAAAAGGGGTTTAGAAAGGTATATCAGTCACCAAACTGATCAACTACAACCAGAGGCTATAGACGTCTTAGTTACTAGACTGGACCTAGAAGACCGTAGACCAGAGACTATAGACGTCTTGGTTCGCATATTAGACCTAGGAAACGGTAGACCAGAGACTATAGACGTCTTGGTTCGTAGACTAGACCTAAAAGACCGTAGACCAGATAATATAGATGTCTTGGTTTGTCTAAACTCGGGTCATATTCTACTTGAGAAAAACTGAACCTTTCATGATTAGCACAAATAAAGAGTAAGAAAAATAGAAAAAAAAACATAACTATTATTTATTTCATCAGCGTTATGCTCTGGCAAGGTAATCTTTGATGGCGTTGATTATTTCTTTCTAAGCGACAAACTAATTTTGTTTCTTTCTATTAAGCTTTATCTATTATTAGTTCTTCATACTTTCCTTTTATATTATCTCTCAACTATTCAACGAAACGAAACACGTCTCTTAAGCAGCGTTCAAACCAAGTACAATGCTGGTAGGCGACGCACCCTACTACGGGCGCTTCGGTTTTGCCCGGCTGGATGGGGTCGAAATGCCGCCGCCCACCAATCCCGAGCGGGTGCTGGGTGTCGAGCTGGCGCCGGGCGCCTGGGCGGGGCTGACAGGCAAAGTCACGCGAAGCGCTTGAAAACCCGGGACCAAACGCCGATCTTTCCCCTATGGAAGTTCTGGATCATTCGTTGAAAGAAACCGACGTCAATCACCGGTTCACATATCTGACCGAGAACGTTCACCTCTATACCGGGCGCCATCCGAGCTACTTCATAGGCGCCAGCCGCATGGAGCTGGCCGCTGGCCGGTTACCCCCGAACCTTATCGAAGAACATCTCGCCATCCTGTCGAGCCGGAAACCTTTCCGGGGCTTCACATATCCACATATCGACGGTGCCGGTCGCCTGCATTGGTTTCGCGTCGATGGCCGGCCGAAATTCGATTCCTCCGGCGATTTCACGGGCTATCGGGGCGTCGGACGTGACGTAACCCAAGAAGTCGAGATGAAGCGGACCGTCGAGCAGGCCCAAGAGCGCCTGTTTTCCGCCGTCGAGGCGATGAAAGAGGCCTTTCTCCTGTTCGATTCCGACGACCGTCTGGTGCTTGGCAATGAAGCCTGGCGTTCGCTTTATGGGGAAGCGTCACGGGGAGCGGCCATCGGTTCGACCTTCGAGGACGTGCTGAAACGGCTGATCGACCACAAGGCATTGGATCACCATCCAATGTCAGAAACAGAGTTCCTGACATTCCGACTGAAACAGCACGAAAATCCGCAAGGCCCAATCGAGGTCAAACGCAGTGATGGTGGCTGGAATCGAATTGTCGAGCAGTTAACGCCGGATGGCGGTGTCGCGATCATGATCTACGACATCACCGACGCGAAGAACACCGAACGCGAACTGAATCTCGCCAAGGAAGCCGCGGAACATGCCAATCTGGCCAAGTCCCAATTCCTGGCCAGCATGAGCCATGAACTCCGGACACCACTGAATGCGACAATCGGCTTTTCCGACCTCATCCTAAGCGAGATCTTTGGCCCGATCGGGAACGAGCGCTACAAGAATTACATACAGGACATCCAGTCCAGCGGGACCCATCTTCTCGCCATCATCAACGACCTTCTCGATCTCTCGAAGATCGATGCGAACGCCTATTCACCGCAACTGGGTGAAGTCGATGGGCGATCAGCTATCGAGCGTAGCTCGTTACCACGAACTGTTTGAAATACAATATTAGCTCTAAGAAAAGGCTTAAGGTAGAAAATAATATATAAAATGAGCAACATTTATTCCGAAGATGTGGCAGGTTACCTCTTCCTCGTCCTCACTTATCCCCTATCGCCGTAGAAACTACGGAGGATGCTCATTTGATCGTAAATTGAGAATTCTGGTACTTTTTTTTTGCTCAAAAGTGATTGAAAACCAACTTGCTCCTATGGTGTGAACTGGTTTTGATATCTGGTCTTTTTGTTACCAATTAGGACGTCTCATCGAAATTTTTAGGTACTTGTATTATACTTTCTCTGTGACTGCTCAATTGTGGGTGTGGGGGAATATTCCATGGGAATTGTCAGGGGAGGATTTTTTCCACGGGGAAGGATTTTCCGGGAGAATTTTCTGCGATGGGGGAATTTTCCATGGATGAATTTCTTTTGAGAAATTTTTCACATGGGAGAATCTTCCGGGGGGATGCCGGCTGCCTGCTAATTTTTGTGCCCAGGAAAGTCACTAAGCAATTCATATAAGACGGTAGTGTATATGATGGGAATTGGTGAGATCCTTACTTTGTTTTCCATACTGGGGAAGAAACAGTGAATAATGGAGGTGAAAGAAAACAGGGAGCAATTGTTCGTAGATAAGTAGCCCTTGAAACCCGTTCCAACTCCTAAGATCCGTAAATGTAAAATCATAAGAATGAATCATCTATGTCTTCTACAAAGAATCCGTGGTTGCTCTGGCTGAAGAAATTCCAGGTCTAATTTTGCAAGGGCCCCATCCCTCGGGTGAGTCACAAAAATTAGAAGGAGAAGATTCACAACTTTTGTCTTTCCCCCCGTTGGTAACCTTGGCGTGGGTACACAATAAGCTTTACTCTCTCCTAGTGTAACTTTCTTATCAAAATTTGTACGCATTACTTTTTGGATTTTGTTTTTATTATTTCATGAGTGTCACCGCAGCTATGGCACAGTGGATTCATAATCTGCATGAAAATACAGGCCTGGGGTTTTAGTTCCAGTTGCTAACAGGCTGGGGACAAGCTTGCTACTTGTCCTTGTAAAAAGAAAGAGAAAAAGAAGAAAAAAACAACAAACGAAGCAAAGATTTGATGGATTATGCACCATCAAGGGTTCTGGAATATTCCCATTCATTTATTCCATTTTAATGTGGCTTCTTCAACGTCAAATTTGAACTAAATTATTTTGAAATGCCTAAAAATATGTGCATCTAGGGACCCACGTAATCTCAAACTATATGGATGATTTACAAATAAATTGACTGACTCTTTAAATCTTAGTCTTTTTTTTATTTAGTCACCTATTTGCAGGCACTTAGTTATATTAGCTTTCATGTGCCAAACGCTATACCAGAATCTTCAGGGATACCAACACCCTTAATTGTCATTTTTATATAAATAGTCTTTTAAAGTATTTTTTATATAGTCTTTATATAGTTCTTATATAGTTCTTACATCTTTATATAGCCTTTATATAGTTTTTTTTATATAGTCACCTATTTACAGACACTTAGTTATATTAGCTCTATGTGCCAAACGCTATACCAGGATCTTTAGAGATACCAACACCCTTACTTGACATAACTGAAACGTAATGGCAATGCCTTTTACGAAGCAGTGCTGTCTTTGATGAATTCTTGTGTACTCCATGAAAAATGTTTCATAAATGGAGAAAATGACTTATTTTGTGCCAAATAAGAAACAAACAATTTCTTCCTATAAATCCTTTTTTATGAAATTTTTTTTTCATTTTTCTTTTTTTAGCTGTCTTACGAGAGATAGTCATCGATGAAAAGGAGGATAAAGCAGAATTAAACAGAAGAGAGGATAAAGAATCAGACGAAGAAATCTTGGATGAGTATGTAATTCTCGCTTTCTTTGCCTTTAAATTCTGCGAACAAGGTTCAGTCTTTCATGAAGTTAACCTGACAAGACAAGTTCTTTTAAACGAAATTACAATAAAGGTTACTGTTAACGGGGAATACCCTCTACAGTGGATACTGCGCCCCTTAACCAACGCTATTTACTCTAAAATTTAACTTATGTTTAAGTGAAAACATTTTAGAGTGCAAAAAGTATAGCCAGTTGACGAATGTAAGTCTGTATGTGTAACCCTGCAAGCTAACACAGCCATTGTAGACATCTCTATTTGTTTGAATCTCGTTTCTCGTCAGGCTTCTCACATGGCAGTCAAAATCAACTGCCACCTGCAAAATGTTAGCCTGTATTCATAACCATGTACATTGAGTAAAATAACATAGCCATTGAAAAAACGCTTTAGTTTTTCGAATCAGGTGGCTGGTCAGGCTTCTAGACTTCTCGTCAGGGGGCTATTAAATTCGACAGCCAGTTGACGAATGTAAGTCTGCATGTGTAACCCTGCAAGGTAACACAGCCATTGTAGACATCTCCGACGGGCTCAACGCCGCGATCCGGGACGACCGGGCCGCCGGGCCGCTCGCCGAAACGCTGGCGCGGTTCGCCCCCTTCCTCGACCGGCATCTGACCGATGAGGAGGAACTCGTCGCCCCGGTCCTGCTCCGATACGGGGATTGACGCGCGCCTATCCCTCGATACGCGACAGATCGGCGACCGCGCCCAGGGTCGCGCGCAGATCCGTCAGAAGCTTCAATCGGTTGGACCGCAGCGCCGCATCCTCGGCATTGACCGTGACCGCCTCGAAAAACGCATCGAGCGGCGCGCGCAGCCCCGCCATCGCGGCCATCGCGTCCTCGAAGCGTTCATCGCCAAGCGCCGCGTCGATGGTCGGGCGGGCGGTTTCGAGCGCGGCGTGCAGGGCGGTCTCTTCGGGTTGCGCGAACAGGGTGGGATCGGCGTCCTTCGAGACGGCGCTGCGCGCCTCCTCAGGACGAGGAGCGGGGGCCTCGGCCCTGAGGATATTCGCCGCGCGTTTATAGGCGGCCAGCAGGTTTGCGCCCTCGGGCGTCTCAAGCGCGGCCTGCAGCGCCCGCACGCGCGCGACCAGCGCCACCAGATCGTCCTGTCCGCCCAGCGCGAACACCGCGTCGATCACATCATGGCGCACGCCGTCGGATTTCAGCGCGACCTTGAGCCGGTCGGCGAAGAAGGCGAGCAGGTCGGCGCCAAGCACCAATGCGGTTTCAGTATTGATCTCCACGCTTTCCGCCTGTGAGGAATTTTCATCTCTTGCCCGAACAGCGTCAATAACTCTACGCGCTTCCTCCATATTTCCAAGTTGGAGTAATGCATCGTGAGCTTTCATCGCAACCGAACCTGCTTGAGTGCCGGTCATTCGGCCTAAGTGCGCTCCTATGAGAGGCGAACATACAGAACGCAGATTGAGCCTCGCCCCATTCTCCAGCACCAGCCGGATCACGCCCAGCGCCGCGCGCCGCAGCGCATAGGGATCCTTGCTGCCGGTCGGTTTTTCGTCGATCGCCCAGAATCCGGTCAGCGTATCGAGCTTTTCGGCCAGCGCCACGGCGACCGAGACCGGCGCGCCCGGCGTGTCGTCCGACGGGCCCAGCGGTTTGTAATGGTCGCGCGCCGCATCGGCGATCGCGTCCGGATACCCCGCGCGCAGGGCGTAATACCGGCCCATGATCCCCTGCAATTCGGGGAATTCGAACACCATCCGGGAGTTCAGGTCGGTAAAACACAAAATATTAGAAATTAGACTGGCCGTGTTTTGAGCTTGTTGCTTTTTTAGAAACTCAAATGTGTTCAATAGTTTAGTAGCAATGTTACCCTCGCTGATGTAACAGAAGGAACAGAGAATTCGCAAAAAACTGAAGCATGCAATGTTTGATTATGGATTAAAAAAAATATATATTGTAATATAAATTTCTGGAGTAGAACGAAAAGCTTGCATTTGAGTCAAAGTATCTTGCAATTATTCAAGGAAAATTAAATTTACTATTCAGTAGAGACAAGAAGCAATAAAAGAAACCTGGATATAAAAATGTTTTGAGCATACGTCAGATTAAACAAAAATAATAAAAAAAATCAAACGCGATGGACTTCGGCATATCCCCCCCCCTCCGTGGACATCCTCTAAAGAAGGGAAAGAAATAACTCCAGCGTAGGATGTATTTCATGTTGGAATTTATTTATTTATTTTCATTGACAACAGCAAGCTGCGAGTTTAAAAACTCTTTTAAAAAACTGTGGTTCCAAAAGCTCAGTTTCAGTAGACTGCCTTGACAGTAGACTGTCTTGACAGTAGACTGTCTCAACTTGACAAGTATGCTTCTTGTCCTTCTAATAGATGACTTAAACATGCTAGAAGTAATACCCAACCCTAAATTAAAATATAATGTGACTTAAACAACATTGACATTATGTAACTTCAGGGTATGTGATTTAAATAGAGATGTTTTCAGAAATCAGGAAGACAGGAAAGAGAGAGACAAATTACAGCAGAAATAAATTTACACTGAAATTGGAAGGCAATGTTCCAAATGAATTTGCCCAAAAAATGGGTACAATACGTCAAACCCCAATATCATTCCCAGGAAGGCACAAGAAAACAACCAACTATACAGCAAAGAATTGCAGCTAAAATTAATTGGCAGTAAAATTGGAGGGCAATGTTCCAAATAAATATGCCCACAGAATGAGAAAACAAGGTCAAACCCAATCTCATTCCCAGTAAGGAACAAGAAAACCACCTAGTGTGCCGCAAAAAATTGCTGCAAAAACTAATTTGCTATGAACCTGAAAACCCTCAATGTCACCGGATCCGACCGTGGTTCAAAACAAGAGCTCTGAGACACGATGTTTTTCTAAATATCAAATTTCATTGAGATCCGATAACCCGTTCGTCAGTTAAAAACGCCTCATTTTTTCTAATTTTTCAGAATTACCCCCCCCTTTCCTACGGAAAAAGAGGCTTACGATGCTTACAAATCGTTAAAATCATGTTTTGCTTCAGGTGGCTTTAATTTGACAAAGTGGGCATCGAACAATACCGAATTGTTAGATAAAATTGAAAGGGCAGAGAATTCAGTGAAGGAAGCTAATGAGGATGAGCATGAAATTACTGAGCAATTGTTGGTTGAGGAAGATCAAACCTTTTCACAGTCAACCCTGGGGGGTGGGTGTGCTGAGAATGAGACGAAAGTGTTAGGATTAGGCTGGAACAAGGAATTGGATTATATTTCGTACAACTTCGAGGATTTTTTAAAAAGTGTGAGAAATCAAGTGCCTACTAAAAGAACAATTTTAAGTGCCACAGCAAGAATTTATGATGTTCTAGGGTTAATCCAGCCAGTTATTGTTCCTTTTAAGCTGTTATTCCAGCAGGTTTGTCGTGAAAAAGTAAACTGGGATGACAAATTACCAGACGGTATCAGTAATGATTGGCACAAGCTTGTATCAGATTTTCAAGTAGCACCTCAAATTGAAGTAGAAAGGAAAATCTTTAGTACCGGGAGGGGTATTAAATGTGTACAGCTTCACGGATTTGGAGACGCAAGTTCTCATAGTTATGGAGCATGTGTATATCTGAGAGTTGAGTATGTCAGTGGAGAAATCGAGTCAAATTTGGTTGCCAGTAAAAGCAGAACTGCACCTTTGAAAGGGGAAACTATACCTCGCTTAGAATTAATGTCAGCTCTACTTGTATCAAGGCTAATTAATTCGGTTAGAGAAGCCTATAATTGTATTGAAGACATTGAGTTGTTTTGTTGGTCGGACTCACAAATTGCGTTGAGTTGGATTTTCGGACAACATAAGGAGTACAAGCCCTTTGTACAGAACAGAGCTACGGAAATCAGAAGAAATGTATGCGTCAGGCAATGGGCGTACTGTCCGACAGATCAGAACCCTGCTGATATTGTGTCAAGGGGAATGCATCCAACTTCTTTGAGATGCAATCAACTGTGGTGGAAGGGACCCAATTTTTTGAGAAGTAAAAAGGAGTTGTGGCCAGATATCATGAATTATGAAACCACGACGCAAATTTGTGATGAATTTTCAGAGGAAGTTAAAAGGGAATTAAAATCCGATCCTAGAAATGTATTTATTAATGTGAGCGTAACCCAGTCATTATCTCTTGAGGATTTTATTAATGTTGAACGATTCAGCAGTTTATTGGCCTTGTATTTGATAGTAATAATCATGGTTATGATCTAACATCAACTGCCTGTCTATATCTTTTAGAAATTTCACAGTTGAGGGTGAGATGTCCTTGTTCCTGATAGCATAAGGGCATATAACCTCCACAACTTTTTCTTGTCCAACTAAGCCATCAGGTAAGGTGGCCAAGAATGGATGTTCAATCGTGATATGTGATCCAGATTTTAAGACGCAAACACCATTAAGTTCTGATATTTCTTGACAGCTACTGTCTCGTCCTTTTCCTGTACTTTATGGCTTTTAGGTGACCAAGTTGTGGTGAGTGGACAATACTCAAAGCAGTTTTTGGTTTGTCTGCTTGCGCTGTGAGCTTACAAATTCTTCCAAAGTGGGACGATGTTATCCTTTTCATTCTCTCTTGCTTCCATAGTGGACTTCAGAAACAGTTCAATTCATCGCTACAATAAGAAAACAAGAATAAAAATAGTCTATTATCTAGAATGAAAATGCAACGGTGTAGCCGACAGTTTTCCTATAGAATTACCCTTACAAAGTATCCTACGCTGACATAGATGTATATGGGAAATTAGTTGGATGTTTAAGTCCATAGAGGGTCACATTACCATAACGAGTTAAGTAATTAATGTCTTTCAAATTGCAGAAACATTAATTGCCCAACGGGGAATTTTATGCTGCTCTTTTATGTGGATTGTCATTATTATATTTGAGTACGACGTTTCATTGTTTCATGTGTTTAATACTGATTCCATTGCTGGCAGCATTTACTTTTCTTTTGATATAAGCTTAGTATTACGAGTTAACAGCTTTAAATGACTACTGTCATGCATTCTGCTTCTTTGTACAGTAGATACCTTCTCATTATTTTCTGTAAGTCATGGTAGTTGGTTTGCAATGCTATCTTCAGCAATGATTATGAAATAATATATGTAGTAAACAACTCCTTTCGTTTGTTTTATCGCTACGTTTCTTATACCCGCCTGGTATTCTGCACTTATCTATAAAAACTGCTGCGGTATCTGAGTGAATATGGAGTTCATAAGTACATGTCATAAACAATTAAAAGTGTGTCACCAAATATCTTTTTATGTGCTTGTAAGGTTCTAAAAGTTCTCATAACTGGAAGGAGGTATTTATAGGTGACAACTTCACATCTGAAGAACGTATGCAAAGCACTCTTACCTGTCAATTAGTTCAGTCTTTCTTCCAGTAGCCCTGCACAAACTTGCCTTTGAAGAACCAAGCATCTGCTTTGGGATGTATTTGCTAAATCTATATTATACCATGGAGATGAAAAGGCAGCCAGAGGTCGTAGTGAGGAAGTTACGGAGCAAAGAATCAGGGAATTAACTTTTTCCAACTATATACTTTCAAGTGAAAATTGCCTTCCCGCAGAGATTTGATATAAGTGAAAACTGCAAGCTCCAGTTCTAGAGTAGTTGCCCGAAATATGTAGGCTAATATCTTGACGTTCTTCGTACCAACTATCAAAGTAAATTAAAAATGGAATGTAAAGAGGTAACGTTTTCACTATTAGGGGAAAGATTTTCTTTGTTTGCCGAATATTATATAAAAGCCACACAAAGAAATCCAAGGTCATTGACAAAAATCCTCGTGCAAAACTGTTGTATGTAATGATTTGATTGGCCAGTTTTTTGATCGATGGATGTTTTCTTCCAAATGACTGTAAACGCTTTACAAGATATAAATAATAATTACATTTCAATAATTTTTCGGTGGCAAGATTAACATCACAAATGATAACAAGCATGATCTTGTTGATTGCATCACGTACTGACCACTTCTTGGAACTAACTTCTAGTAGACCCAGATGTATCAATTTCAGAAGCAATGACTCAGTCACAGGACTCGTAACACTTGAATAGTTAAAATTACACCATGAATAGGCTAATTTTCCTCTCATTCACGGCTGTCCCCACAAAAGATCATGTTTCTGATACTTGATTTTTCCTCGTGCTAATAAGAAAAAAAACTTTAAATAAAATTTATTAAAGTAAAAAGTCATAAAGCCTCAAAATTAAAAGTAAATTGTAACATAAAGATAAACACTTTGACTTAAAACCGAAATTTGAAACCTCTGTAAGTTAAGCATGGTATCTTACCAAACATCTCTCATTGATTGGCATTTCCAGAGTCTACAAAACGAAGAACTTGAAATAATATGGAATTGTCCTAATACAGCAATTTGTTTGGACCACAGTTGTGACATCAGCATGATTTCCAAACCCGTGTACAACGTCTTGAGTGCAAATCGCCTACTTTCATAATCGCAAGATATGAGCCAAGATTTTTTGCCGAGTTCTCCAAAGAAAACAATCTAAGAAGCTGTTACTTCATACGCAAGATATATGACATATACGATAGTTTTTGGGCCACTGTGAGAGAATTGGCAGGAATTTTAGGAAGATCCCAACAAAGGAGAGGTGACGGCGCTCAACAATGTTAACTGGGGCCTCTGTTGAAGGAAAAGTTCTGACCAATGGATCGAACAAGTTTAATCATTAACAAGGAGCGGACGTTTATACGAGGGGTGTGAATTCAAAGCACTACAGCATCAACTACTGAAACATTATGTTCTTAGAAAACTCTGTTAAACATTTCAAATTTTCCAGTCGATCATAAAAGTGTAACGTACTCTTTGTTACCTAATAGCAAGATGATTGAATAAACGTGGGGTGGGGGGGGCTAAAAAAGTTCTTGTCATAGCAGAAACAAGCGTGGCATTCGCTAACTATTTTCGTTACAAAAAGGCGGGAAATCGATCGTGCCAAGAAATATTTACAGCGTTGGGATTGATCTGGGTGCATCTTCCTAACCCCTGAGCTAACGAGTTAATCTAAATCACTACGTGGAACGCCAGAATTTAAATAAAGGAATGAGCTTGGAAATATTTCTAACAATTCATTAGTGGAAGGATGAAAATGAGCAGCCAGGACTATTATGTTAATATTTAAGTTTCTTTCAGTATTCACTTCATTAATGCTTTACAAATCACCTACCTCTTTATTTCCTCTATATCAGAAAGCAAGACCTAGAAACCCAGTAACCACCACTATCTCCTCACCCCCACTCCCCAATCAGTTTTACACAAATCACAAGCAATAAACGCTTGTGAAAAACACCGTAGTTGCAACTCAAAATACGAGCTCCTACGACGTGCATGTGAAAGGCTAATCCAGATCTGTGAGTTCCATCACGCTTCAACAGAACTTAACTAACCCGACAAGAAGAAATCCAACTTCCCTTTTCCAAGAGAGAAATCTCTCAAACAAAATAATCAGTCATATATACTGATAGTCAAATCGTAGTTTTGTAATCGTCAACGGAATCATCTAACAAGCTCTTCGGTACCATATACATCAAAGTTTTTAACACCTTTCGTGAGATGTTCTACCATTCGAAGTAGCGTAATAAACTCGTGTCTCCTTTGATACTTTCAATATTCTGATCCCAGCTAAGGTTAGCCTATAACTTCAACGTTTCCACGAATATTGTTTCTTAGTTTAGGATAGAGTCAACTTGTTTTCGTTCCAAAGGCCGATTGATAACTTCGTCGTTGAAAAATACGCTTTAAATCCCAATTTGCTTGGTGCTTGTGGTTCTTCCATGCCTACTGACAATAGCTTCATGCCTACCTTATTAGAATAGTGAAAGTGCCAAAGAGCTTATTGTTCCATTCAAATTTGGCCTAAGTTTAGCAAGAAGAAGGCTTTCTTACGTTTTCCGCCTTGTAAATCAATTGCAGATATAGTTACCAAGTCTATAGATGTTTTAATCTTAACAAACGAATTTGGAGTGTCTGATGATAAAGGCCTCGCATGTACGGGCCTTGGAGAAAAGGGTTGGGTAAGGGGGCTTTAACTTTCACTATTATTTTCAAATCTGTTTATAGATAGTGTGTAAGTAAAAGATAAAGAACAAGTTCCAAGGAAAGAAAAAATGATGCCCTAGTGCCAAAGGAATAATTACCCAGTACAACAAGGTTTCATAGTAAAAGAGAAATGGGACCAAGTTGGATGTACACCCTCCTACTTACTTTTTAGGTCCTCGTCTAGTCTAAGATACTTTCCTTTCCTAATTAAACCACTTCTTCAGCACTGTTTGTTGTTAATTTAATGCCTAAGCAGAGAGCGAATCAATCTGAAACTGAAAGCGTTTTCTTTATGTATTGGTGTATGCTTTGCTTCGCTACCTCACCGTAGACTAAAGACAGATCGAAATTTCTGCAATATGAATGATACTTGTGGCGTCATACGTATAGAACAGTAGGAAAAGCAGTCATAACATATCTGGCCATCAAGCCCGCAGCCAAGAAGGCATTTAAGGGCCATACCACTCGGACAACATTGAGTCCCTCAGTAAGAATATTGGCCAAGGTCGTTCCCGATTTGATATTTGTTAGCCGTAATGATTTCGGACTACGGGTCTGCTGCTCATATGCAATGACAAATACGAAGATTAATCAATCACTATTCTGCTTGTACAGTAGTCCTAACAATGATTTATCCGCAATGCTATAAAAAATACGATCCATTTAGGTTTTCCACCGGCTTGTTCCACCGGCTATTGCCCAAAACAAAGACTGAATTTATGCAATCTTGTAGTTTTCCATTTGGCGTCATTGTGTTCGTCATGGTAAAATATCGATAAACTCAAAAGCCAGGCAATCAAATGAGTACTTGTCAAATTATCTCTCTGATTCTGAGATTCTTACTTCTCTAGTAACTATCGAAGACCAACGATTACTCCAGGCCTACTTGAACTGAACGTCAACACGTCACAAACATTGTCCTGCTGTGCCTGGCTGTGTGATGCTCGATCACTAAGCAGAAAACAATACAACAATAGGTGCGTGCCACAGCAAGGTAGGCAGTACTGCATGGAAGCCAAGATGTGCTGTTATCATAAGAGTTTTTATCGCGATATATCATACGTAATTTTTTTTTGAGTAGCAAAAAAATTGGGGAGGGGGCATTCTAAAAGTTTGGGGGGCATTGCCCCTGAATGTCCCCCCGTAGCTACGGGCCCGCGGTGGTCACCAACAGACACAGAGGTGTGAACTTAACCTCTGTTGTGAACAGCGAAAGGGAGGATAGATCATAAAACTGTCAATAGGCATCAATTTTTCTTTACACTCGGCAGCGAATCGGGAGTGAAACGCACTAGACATGAGATGTGGATACAAAATCTAGATAGAATACAATCAAATAATAGGAGAAAACATAATAAGGCTTACAAGTAGCAGATAACGAATGATATCGTTCAAACTTTTTGTCCGATAGCCACAGAGTCGATCTAACAGCAATTATCAACAGCAAGGATAAACAAGCAAATTCGGTAGCATTTGTTACCTTCTTCACTCTAGCGTTTCTTCGGTCGCGCATAACTAATTCTGCTGGAAGTAGCTTACTGTATAGGCGTACATATGCTGAATGCTGGTAGTCAACAAGATAATCACCGGGATTAACTGTGTTGTTGTTACAGACCCCCCTCATTGCCTTTCAGAGAAACGTAGCTACATTAATATTTAAAGTTTTCACCACATCCATTTGGCAATGTATCATAAATGTGCCAACATTTGTTGGCAGTAAAAAGATAACTGATTGGGGGTGTCCTCTGTTTTATCTTGTCGTTGCCCTGTCTGTACGTGAACTTGAATGTTAATTCATTGACTGGAATTAGTGCGAGATTCAAAAACAACATCGACACTAATGTTCGTTGTTGCGGCTTATTTTCATCGGAAATGAAGCGTCCAAAGTGTAACAGGGTTTATCAAATGTCACATTCTTTATTTTTTTATTTCAACTGCAGGACAGGCCGGGCTCGGTAGTAAGTGGGAAGACCCACTGTGGGGGTGGGGGTGTACTAAATGAAATTATTTCCCAGTTACTACCGTGTAGTAAATGGTTGGGTATCTCACAAAAAGTAAGTTTCAGGAACAAATTGGTGTGGTAAGTGAGCGGGTTTCTCTGAAAAAGAGTTTGAATGTAAATACTGTTGCCATGTCAGTGGGAGGTTCTTGTGCAGAATAAGATGTGGATTGAAAATTAATTAAGTGGTGACAGTCCATTTGAAGTAAACTCATTTTATCACTGGATTAGAAGTGATCAAACCTGCCAAGAGGCTAGCACTGATGACCCATTAAAGTAACGACATTCGAGGTGGGGAGTCAAGGCTCCACTTTATCAAACACATAGGACAGTCACAAGAATAACAAGAACAGAACTGATGTAGCTGGCGCAGGATCGCCCTGGATAGCGCACGCAAGTGGTTGGGAGCTATGACACACGTCCTACCGACTGACCAAGTAAGTAATTCCACATACGCGACTGGCTTTTGAAACCAACTTGACAATGCTTGCTGTTCACACGTTCGGCTTCATCGTTGACAAAACTCTGTTGTATCAATGCTCCACCTTTCTTTTGAAGTTGTATTTGAACAAGGTTGCTAGCTTTTGTTTTACTAAAATAGCAACCTCCTTCTTCACCCCCTCAACCACATCCCTTCCTCGCCACCCAAACATTAACTTGTGACATAAAAGCTCGATTTATAAGTAAATTTTTCAACTACTAACGTCCATGGAATAGGTTACATCAATTGTCCATGCACCAAGTTCTCAGCTTTACTACAGCATCAAAACTGAAAACATCCTCAGGAGGAAATCACTTCGCAATTTCGGGCCCTGATCGTCTGCTGCTTTTAATGAAGTGGCGGGGCACCTCCAAATTTGTTGGAGGTGGTTATAATTGATTTTGTGGGAGCCACACGGGGGAATTTAGTAACCCTTTCTAACCCTGACTACTGACATTGACTATGTACTTTTAGAGCCTGGTCCACATACAAGTAAAACCCGTCGCCAGACAGTCGTCTGGCATGTTAAAGGCAGGTTTACTTGCATGCGAACGTTACTCCTTGTCTGTGAAAGTTAAAATTTGATTGACATATGCCGTAGCAAAAGTCGTCGGAAAGTAACAAAAAATTTTGTTCTTTTCCAACGAGTTTTCTCTAATGGTTTCCAACCATCACTTGAATTGCTGGCGCCTCTTTTGTTCTGACGAGGAAATTCTATGATGATGACAGGTGCAAATTTTGACAGCTATTTGATACCAAGGGAAATTCAGGTTCCTCAGCAAGCACGGGGTTGTATCTTTGGCGTGATAATTATTTTGTGAAGTCTGTAGACCTTCTTCTTCTCCAGCGTCCTCGGTATCGAGATTAGCTGTCAGTCCTCTTCGCAGCAGCACGTGCCATTTCCCGCCATTGATGCCGGTCTTGCGTCAGTTTCACCGCTTTGCTCAGGCTATACGCATTGTTACTAATCATTTTATTTCACTTGAGAATTGCAACAGGAAGTGCCGAAACTTCGTGTACAATTTTAAAGTTTTATATAACGAAAGGGATGTCTTTCACTGTGTTTAGAAAACCTTTTCAACGGACGCATAACGTTCAGAGAACTTGAACGAACTGCAATTAAGCTTACCAAAGCGAAATGTGATATTGACTTCAATATCTTATGTGAAAGAAACGAGTTGCTTCCCAATTATACAAGGTTGTCCAAAGAGGTAAAGTAAACCGCATGAAATATTTTGAGAATACACTACTGACCTGACTTATTGATTGCTTTTTGAAAGTAAAGGGCAAATACGAATTCGAACGTTCGAAAATTCGAACTGAGATATTACACTGAATGCAACAGAACCTGCTATGGTCTTAACAATATGTTTGCTTTTCCTTGTTTCCCAATGGAAAAAAAGACTGAGCAGAAAAGGACAAGTTGTCCGAGTAGCCAAAACAATAGAAGAAACGGTAAGAGAATCTTTATAAGGGTGGAGCATCTAATACATGTAGTTGAATATAGTTGCATATAACTTGTGTGGAAATTTTCAGGATTGTAACTTATGTTTATTGATTTGAATATGGTACTTCTTATGATGAACAACAATTGATGTGAACAACCGGGGCATCAATTTATATATTTCTACTACTGTAAAAAATAGTGGCGGAGTTAAATGTTCAACATTCTTTTCTGTTAGTTTATGATTTTGATAAATTCATATTTGATACATTGCTTTCTCTCTTATTGCTCTAAATATTTGAAAGCAGACATCTATCTCTCATTTCTAACGGTAGTATCTTTCTCCAGACGTTCCCACCTTGAACACGGCTGGTAACAATCTGGGTAGTGAGTTAATTTAAGGTTATTCAACTAGGAAACAGACGTCCACTCTAAAGTGGTGGACCGTGCCCGAGCTCAGAAGTGAATGATTTGTTTAGTACATTGAACGTAATTTATTTTGTTTTATTAAAAAGAGTCCTTTCTGTGCAATCGAACGGCATTTGTCTTGGTTGTTTTGCAAGGAGATTGTCGGTACTTACTGTAAGCGCGTAAATGAGCATTTGTCTACAAAAGCAACTTTAAAGAAATATGTACGGAAGTATGTTCTATGCAAAACTTTAACACAAGTGGAAGTTTTGAAACATTTATAACATCGAGTAACATATATAGAGTCAACAATGCTGCAGGGGCTAACGAGCAGCATAGAACCTTTTCAACCATATGAAAATTTATGACATCATATCATGATATGTAAAATATATGTCATTTACATCATCTTATGATCAAATGGTGCTTTATAGTTGGAGTGCAAGCGCAAGGGGACTGAAGGATTTCGAACTCCCACTTTTTTCCAGGTAATGCATCGTCACAGTGCCTCGCCTCCTTCTGAGAACAATGGCCATTTTAAAAACTCAGACAAACTTTGGCAATATCTGCCTGTCAGAAGGTATTTTCGATATGGAAAACATGAGTCAGCATAAGTCATTGTATCGAGCTTTATTCCTAACTAAAACCGTATACGAATTTAACAGGGAACGGAAATAAGACCTCCTCTTCATTTCTTCTATAAAATTTGGAAAAGAAGAGTGATAAGCGTGTTCAAACTTATTTTTGGCAGGTAGTTCCTGATGGGAAGTTAGTAAAGAACATGACACACAATAGATAATTACAATCGTATCTCCCACATAAGTTAGAATAACTGTTAACTACAAGGTTATTGACACAATTTGAGAATCTAACCCCTGTGTCCGCCGCTCATACGTTCTCTCTACAGTTAAAACTTTTTACTGTTGTCAGAAGTGACGACAAATTAGTTGCAAAAGGCTCTCGCTCATTAACGGAGATGCAGTTGTTCTTTCACGTTTATTCCTCCGATATAAAATATCAGTATACCTCCACCATGACTGAGCCTGCGCGCTCTACAACACATGAGTGCCTTAACTGCCATGTTTTCTATCCATGATAGATCATTTAGCAAAATACTTTGCACCATAGGGTTGCCTTTCGTTTTTCAGAAATAGAGGCGCTGTTTCCTTAGCATTACAAGGTGAATGTTTCTCCATTAAACATTTATCGAGTACAGAAACTTAGATAAGATATTATCTCTCAAAAATAGAATAGAGGAAACACTGAAACAATAAAGAAAAGACCAAGATAGGTGCATCGGAACTTTATAATCTCAAAAGATGCGAAATCTTCTCTCAAGATCGAAGAAATGCAGCATGTGGTTCTCTCAGCCACCTCTACTTTTGAGTTGATGGCCATCTCTCCTGATGAGCAGTGGGCCTGACTTTGAAACTACCCAAAGTAAACAGTAAAACTACCATAAAAGCTAACTAAGAAATGTAGGGCAGCTGGAGCGTTCAAGCAAAATGCCCCTCAATTTAGGCTACCGGACAGAGAAGCAAAGCATCTATAAATTTTGTTCATAAGTTTGAGTTTCTTTGTTCACAAGTATACCACGATACCAAAGCATTAGGTGACTGGTTATTGACGGGATTAGAGGTACATGGAATTGGGAGGGAAATGACAACTAGGGATACTAGTCGAACAGCGTGAGTTTAAGCTTTTTATTTCTAAATTCAAAGAATAATATGAGGGGAAAAAGTACAGTAAAGACGGGCACCTGATAAAACCGCGGTGGTTTAGAACAGAAACTAAGATGATGCCTTTATTTTCGGCGCTCACCTTTTAAACTTTTCTAAGTGAATGCTCGGTAATGTTGCCCTCTAAGCCACTTGTAGGTAAGAATCACGTAAATATTAGGGAAAGAGAAAACACTTTTGCGAAAAATTTTCTTTTTGGTACTTGATTTTAGTCATTTATTAACACATGCGTTAAATAACGATGGCACTAATTATTGTTTGATCGTTTGGAAAACGTTAATCATTGTCACTCAAATATTAAATTGCTGATAAAACGTTAATTAACGACCATCAAAAAGGATTTTTAGTCTAAAAAACGTTAATTAGATCAACGTTAATAAAGCCGCGTTATTGTTCGAGGTATATTGCACAAAATATCTGATATAAAGACCTCAATGTAATGTCTTAGCTTAAAAGTCTATAAAAAGAAACGGGTGACGGTTACAATACAGTGTATAGAAAGTATCGGCGAGGAAAAATTCAGAACTCAGGCTTACAAAATAGTGTCTGAGAGTAAATATAACTTAATTCTTATGTTTTACAACACTAGTTTCTAATGTGACACGGCATTACGACATATACCTACCTTGTCTTAATTTTATGCAATGCATGGGAAATGTTTGACTGAAAATTCTTAATTCTATGTCCTTCGTCACATATGACTAGATCAGGTCCTGGTTTGCAGATAGCTTTCTGCATTCCTATGGCAAAATCAAAAGTAGAACAATGTCAGAATATAGATTGATCTAGAATCGGTAAATTGCAATGCATATTTCGCCTCCCCTATCAGATATTTGGTCTATGCCTTGTGAGTGCAAATTGACTCTCAATTTCAAAGCATGCTCATCTCCTTGTTTTTCTTTGCAGGCTCAGTGAGTGAGTGAGTCAGTGAGTCAGTGAGTGAGTCAGTGAGTCAGTGAGTGAGTCAGTGAGTCAGTGAGTGAGTGAGTGAGTGAGTGAGTGAGTGAGTGAGTGAGTGAGTGAAGAGCGGAGAAGAACGTGTGGTTCCCTAGATGACGGGTAGTCATCCGAAACCACATTGGCAATACCGAAGTAGATAATATCTTGAACACTTCGTGAATCAAATCATTGAACATAATAATATCGTTAATCGGTCTTCTGGCTACGTAGAAAGTGTCGTTCAACAACAAAATTCCGATCTTCTGGGCCTAGCCCCAAATAAAAAAAACGCAGCTAATCAAAATCTGCATAAGTCGCCACTCTTTAAATGTTTCCAGTCCTCTGATTGATTTATTCTGTTGGAAATTTATGCATTTGTGGGGTAGTTGAAGTTAGCGCCAAGAAATAAATAGCACAAAAATGCAATCTGTGTAGACGTGCTTACCGATATTCATACTCGATCTTTCTATTGAACACCGTGAAATGTCATTAAAACGGGATCTCACCCTGGATATTCAATTATTTCTTGCAACAGTTTGCTCCAATGACGGGGTCTGTGCATCTGACACGATCTTCCATTAATGATACGTTATCTGAATTTCGCAGTGAAGAAGAGTACGGGAGGTCAGGAATCTAATCACCAAATACTTTAAAGTTTGCAGATTTTGATTTTTAAATACAGTGCAGTAAATAAAGTTGATTTCTTTGATGGTCCGTTGCCTAGTCCATTTTGTCGTTTGACACGGGAAAACCTTGAAGTGAAAAGATTAGGCCCTCGTCGTCCGAGTTACGTACCTTCTTCCACAGAAGGGTACAGGCACTTTGGCAGCGTAAAAATTTGGGTATTCAATGCAAGTAGTTGGTTTGAAAAGACGCCTTGGCTGACTGTTAGACTGGCATTCAGAAAGAAAATGTTCTCTGCTTCCCGTGTCCTTTATTTCGAAAAGTATCCAAACGAGCGTATGTTTACGCACTGAGGTTCTGTTCTCAATTTGTCTGTGTAGAAATTCATGCCATATGAACTATGTACTGTAAATTATTCGATGCGCTGATTAAGCACTCTTGCCATGCTCAGAATCACCTCTGACTCTGTCTCTAGCATCAAAGGATTTGACAGTAAAGTAATTGAGCATTTCAGCCTTGCTAAAAAACAAGAAAATGGATATTCTGTATGAACAGTTTTATCAAAAGTAAAACGCCAAATGTGGAAACTTTATTGACAACGTTGGTCTAACAGACTTCTTCAGGTCACTACTGAAAATTGGCTAAACTAAACTCAGAGCCCTACAGTACAGATAGAAAACCTTCGCGACAGTTAATTCCCGCGACAGTTAACACACAAAAAAGTCAAAGCATTCGCAACTTTTCGCGACAGTTTCTTCCCGCGACAGTTTCTTTCTTTAAAGTAGATAAAAAAAAGACACTGTATATTTCAAGGCGGGGAGAAAAGAAACTGGCTACCCTACCTGACAATTCTGTGGCTTAGGACATGTGATTCTCTGTCATACCCTGAATCTCTCTACCAAAAATAGCTTTACTTTACCAAAAGTCTCGGTTTAAATTCCTTTTCTTTATGCTTGCCAAATAAAATCGGATAGGTATAGCCCACATCTGCTAACAAAATACAAAAGAATCTCATAAAGAGAGGCGGTGCTCTAAGAACATTGCTCTTTACTAAGTATAAAGCATCAAGGGAGAGGTACAAGATAACATCTCTTATTATAGTACTGAAAGCCAGTTTTTGTATTCAGAATATTTTTTGTATTTAACAAATTTACATCATCATAGTCATGACGTTGTATTTCATATCAATTGTTTCTCTTGGATTTTTTTAAGTCATTTTACAGAGAAATGTCGATATTGAAAGGACAGAGAAAGAAAAAGAAGTTGCAGGAAATTCCATGGAAACCCAATGATTACGAGTTCCTAAAAAGTTAGACGTCTGGCTCACTGCTCAAAGACCTTTATTCAAGGGACGTTTTTCCTAGTTTTTCAAACGTAAAAATCAGCGTCGGGGGAAAATGGCCTGTAAACAATGATGTTACCATGGTAATACGCGGATAGGTTCTTTTAAATAGGGGTGGCCATGCCCTACATTTGGCAGCAGTAGTGCTGCAAAAAAACGTAGGGTCCTCAGAGGGCAACTGCAAACGTTAAGTCGTTGATAGGCGTATGGCAACTTCAAATCAAAGTCCTCCGATACTTTAGAGAGACCCTGCTCAAATGTAGCTGCAATGCACGTTAGAAAGAGAGGGCAGTCCTCTGCAAGAATTTTACGAAACTAATTACGTTGGACAACTGCAATTTAATATCACGTGTAAGCATGAATACCTAAATGGAAGAGTATATTTTGATAACGGCACACTTAATACTTTCTTGAGACTTTAGAGAAAGAAGACTGATAAACCATCGTAATACACAATCTGAGAGTTCAGTAAAGTGAGTAAAAACGTAAGAGGAGGTAGACATTGGCAGTAATACACTCTCTGCAACATATGATGATAAAGCAAAAGGAACCCAGAACTAAAGCTTGCCACAAGCAAGAGCATAAGTCAAAACATCTTCTATTTGCTATATATGTAGGTAAAATAGATGCCAAATTGTATACAAAGGCTCAGGTTACAATTGCAGAATACATACATGTACAAGATTTTTAAATGACTGGTTTATTGGTTTTTATTTACAGTTTAGATACTTTTAATGCAGAAGAAATTGTTTCAATTTGTATAACTAAAGTCTTAAATGGACCATGAAAGCACTGGTCACCTCGACAAATTCCTGTGGAATCAAAATACAATAAAAGGACAGTGGCTTTATGAAAACACTTCTCATGTAAGGTCATTCAAAATAGCATGCTCAAGTAATCCTGCACTACTGATATGCTTATCATTAAATATTTATGTTAATTCACACCTTACTCTAAATAAAGCCAGGAGTCACTCAGTCTTATGATGATGTCAGCCTATACTACGTATTGATAAATAAGACCTATCAGTAGTGCACAAGTCTGCTAGTTTTGTTGGCAAACAAAAATGTATAAATACAACATTGCAAGAGGTAATCTACTTGTTGGATAATAATTGATACAGAATAGATATTTAATTAGGCTGATGTACAGAGTTTAAACTCGGCTAGAATTGGGCTTACATATAACTCTATTTTTCCTTCTTAGGCAATGATGGATGTCAAACAAGCACTGCTGCAGTATGTTGTTCCACACAGTGTGATAAAAAGACTCTACCATAGTATTAACAAATATCTTTACATGACCTATTATTAAGAGGTTAAGGCTTCCCAGACCCTATGCATAGAAGTAGGATTTTGTCATTCGCTCGTCCAACTTAACGGTGCCTGCATCGATGCCGTAGTAACGACTTGACTGCAGCTTAGTAACTTAGTACCTTGGCGATATGTCATGTGTAGGCCTATAGGGCCTAGCCTATATACATTATATACTTGACCAGCTTTAAGCTAAGCTGATTCTAGTTATTCCAACATAAGGGAGTTTAACCAAATCGCGAATGTTGCGGGTTTAAACTAATAGTTACCACTGTTGCAGCTGAGTAAGATACGTTGACCATTCCAGACGAATTCGTTTTACCTTTCATCGTGGTATAGATTTCACCCTTAACCGTAAGACACGCTCGCCCATCCCTGTGGCTCTTGGCAAGTGACACAATCACACTGCGACTAAAAGATTGAAATAATTCCAAGAAAAATGGTTTTTGTGTGAAAAGTTTACAATATGTCGGCACAAATTTCTCAGTGCAAACGGCGTCTTGCGTTCGCTACTTCTGTCCGACACGGTTTGACACACAAACAGAAAAATACTCCGTCTACAGCGCCGTACGGAACGAAAACCACTGGATTCTTGAAACCACTGCTAAAATACCCTTCGAAACACACCTCATAAGATTATGTGTGGTTGGGAGGTCTTGTACAATGCTCCGTGAGCCCTCGGAAGTTATGTCTCTTTTGACAACACGATGCCAAGAGCAGCTGCATCGTCTCTACTTAGTAAATAAGGTCAAACATTAATACTAGTGCAACTGTTGGTGTAAATTAACCGTTTTATAAGTGAGACTGTTAAATATTCCGTATCAGCATTGTTCCCAGTGGACACCTCTGATGCTGAAGAGGGAATGGGACAGGGGTTGGTCAAGATGACTTATTTAGAGCCTGGTGAAGAAATGGCGCGCTCTCCCGTCTGTGAACTAGAAACTAGGACACAAACTTCTGCTAGTTGACGAAACTCGTCAGTTCGTCGACCCTGGTTAAGAATGCGGTAAGTGGTATCTGAGGTTCGTAGTTCCCACTGACGCATACACACTTACAACTAACATAAATCACCATCAACGTAGCAGTAAGCGGGCTCACCTTCGATGATTTGCTTTTCTGACTCGACGCTTTCGCTTAATGGAGTCAGGTTGTCTTCGCTTGGCTCTGAAGACATCTCCTGTGCGCAGCTAAAGAATTGGTTTCCTTCTTGTCGTAAATACAGTAAAGATAACTGTCATATGGAAAAAGATGTCCGTACTGATGTAAAATCCTTAAAATAAAAGTAAATCCTTGAGTTTGGGTTAGCGTTTGGCTAACTTTCAGAGAAACATGGCGCTGTCACATTGAGCAAGTAGAAAACCGAGTTGTCACGTGATCAACCAAATTTGCATAGATTTGCATGTGTTATCTATTGTCCCATCGTTTACTTCTGGTTAGTTCTGTCTTCAGCTGTTGTGTGTCCTTGAATGCCCAGCACGCTCTTGAAAGTAAAGAAGGGGTAAGATCAAAAGAGACATGCACCAGATTATACTTTAAAATTATTTAGTAATAGCATATCTTGCGAGATACGAGGACCGTAAACGGGAATTTTTAAAGAGACGAGCGGGTAGTTAACCTGTTGTACGTTGACTTGTGGCTCCACTTTTAATTTGATGTCTTAAAACAAAGCTAAAGCTTTTGGTATGTAAATCTGTTATGGAGAAAGTTTCTTATCTTTCTATCTCTTCCTCCCGGCATCATCGTTTCTCTCACAGTGTATACCCTTATTGATACAGTGATGAGAGGGCTATGGTTTTCTAGTCTTTGCCTTCTCATATTTTTCTTTAGATATGAGAGCCCCGAATATGCTCGAAATTGTCGAAGATTCGTTTCAATTGTCTTCCTCTGGCTTGCTTTACTCGTACTTTGCAACTAAGATAAAAATTTTGAAGTGACGGCCTGGAAGTGAAGATCTTGAAGCGAAGACCTTCATGTGGAGACCTTCATGTGAAGACCTTTAAGTGAAGACCTTTAAGTGAGGACCTTTAAGTGAAGACCTTTAAGTGAAGACCTTCAGGTGAAGACCTTCAGGTGAAGACCTTCAGGTGAAGACCTTCAGGTGAAGACCTTCAGGTGAAGACCTTCAGTGGAAGACCCTCAAGTGAAGCCTCCTTGAATTAAGTGGTCAGCTATGAGGAAGAATAGCAATTTCTGTAGATGCCGTTTGGTTTTCACCTTGGGTGGTACCGTCCACCTGTGGGCGTTGGTAGCACTCTAGGAGATGGTGTAAGGAGTGAATCTCTGAATTTATGTTCCAATTTTTATTGTAAGGTGCATACTCCTGCTTACAGTGTTACCTTCTGCAAGGTATTTTATTTGCATTTTTAAATACTAGCCACAAGCCGTACGACGGTATTAGCTTAGCATCCGGGTGGGAGGGGGTTTTGAGGATGTGTTTCAGTAGCCTAGGGTGCGGTGGCTATGAACGGTTAAGAACCGTTAATGTAGAGGATCGTTCATGTAAGTTAAATATAGAATACAACAGTGCAAAGGAATATTACCTCCCTTATTGCCTGATAAACCTTGGCTTCTTCCCTTTCTATGATCCTCCGGAGGCATGTTCCGGTCATCACGAAAGAAGTTATTACCTGATAACCAGAAAAGTCAACAGACGTTGTTACAATACGATGGGAGTAGATAAACAAGGGGTATGGAAAAATATGCTACCCGGCACATTGTTTACTCGCCCCTAAAATGTGGCCCGCAGCTTAATAAGTTTGGCCATCTCTGCTAAAGGAAGTCAATAACACACGATAAACGGGAAAACGGTAATATTGTTAATGAAACAATCGTCGTGAGACCTGCGAGGTAACAATTAGCATTGTTATCATGTATTCCCGGATGGTTAATGTTTTTTAGTTACGGGTAGTGAAAATACCTTATGCAAGCCCTGTTAGTGTATTTTCCCTGTTGCATGCGTAGCTGCCTTAACCACGGCACGTCCCTGGAAATCACATCTGTGCTGCTTCCAGTTTAGTTTGGTTTTCTTCGCTGATGGTCCCAACACTGACAGCCATGTGTCAGGACGGACCGTGTGTGTCTTTTTACATAGTCAAATGATAACAGACGTTTAAAATATTTTCAATTTCAAGGTCTGCGACCAGATGATGTTGATGTTGTGGAATTGCATGACTGCTTCTCTGCCAATGAGTTAATCACATACGAAGCTTTGGGATTAGCAGAGGAAGGTATGGTTGTTCGACATTCAGTATTTAACGATTTAGTGGTATGGCAAAGGGTACAATTTACAGCCTAAGGTCCATGGCATTGCAATCACAAATGAAAACAAAGTGAGTACAGTTCAATTGGTAGAGTCTTGTTACATAGCTTCAAGTAATGCCAAAATTTGTGTTTCCTGTTGCTTTTTGTACCATTCTGTGTCCGTGTGAAAGTCACAAAGCCCCCGCCTAGCAGAACGCGTTTGTTCTTGTTGTAAAGTAGAGTTTATTAGCGACATTGTCCAATGCACTGCCACGCCATAAGTACTCAGTCAGCTATTGTTACGTTTTTTAGTGGTTCCTTGCATAGTCTGCTCCCCATTTACACTGTACCTGCAAGTAACAACTCAGTTAAGTATGAATTTGTTTGCACACAGGACGAGGTGCAGAGCTGGTGGAGAACAATGACAACACTTACGGTGGAAAGTACGTAATCAACCCAAGTGGAGGACTAATCTCAAAAGGACATCCTTTGGGTGCCACAGGTAAAGTACATATTAGTTCGTAGCGTTGTGATTCACATATAGTATCCAATTACTTCGTTATTGTTGTTCTTCAACTCGTTGGACCCTTGGTGGTGTCATGAACTTGCCGTCGCCTTTTATCTCTGTCGTTGAATGTCTTTGTTTTGTTGATGCATATTTCTCTTAGTGAGTGCCTTGATTTTGTCAGCGATTTTTGTTGCAGGTCTTCCCCTACCTCTCTCTGCTTCAGTGTTTATGCACATTCAGTATAAACATATTCACTTTTACAAGTCTTGCTATTTGAATCGTACATCTTGTATTACCGTAAATCATTTTTTTTATCTTTGCATATTTTCTCATGTTGACAATGCTAAAGCTAAATACTTTTATTGTTAGGTATTGCACAACTTTAGTAGTAGTAGTAGTAGTAGTAATAGTAGTAGTAGTAGTAGTAGTAGTAGTAGTAATAGTAGTAGTAGTAGTAGTAATAGTAGTAGTAGTAGTAGTAGTAGAAGTACAAGAAGAAGAAGAAGAAGTACAACACCCTTCATACTCCTATGTAACTCTGGCCCATAGCTATGCCCATCATCCAGGCATTAACTGATAATGAAAACTAAAGAGAAAAGGTAATTAGGCAATATCTTAATGGTGGGTCCAAAAATGTTATCAGACAGGCCATTACCTCCCTTAATACTCCCCCTTGCTATGGGCTTGCATCTGTTGTCATTTCCAAGATGATACTTCACTGAAACCAGAAGCAGACATGCCTTGTAATGAAACATATATGATCTCTAATGAAGCAAAGACTGGATGTCGAGTGGACGGGATTCTGCACCACTTCAAGGTATTTTCTCACAGCAATTTTGTTCCTTGTGTCTAAACAATAGCCAAAGACATGCTGCTACATTCAGCATGACTTGGTGGTTAATGACATACGTTAAAAGGGAAACACGATCAAAAGATCAGTTCTCCTTGCAAAATGGGCAAAGTAACCCAACCAAGGAATAGAAATTTAGGAAGATGTATAATTGGCATAAATCTTGGTAAATTGATCCTCATAATCTTAACCATTATCTAGCTTTTTTAAAAATATACCTCATTCCTTTCAAATTTTGCCTCCCTATAATTTTCGCTCCCTTTAATTTTCGTCCCTTTAATTTTTGCCCCCTGATCCTTGGTTTGGCTCCCTTTAATTTTCGCCCCCTGGGGGCAAAAATTAGAGGCAGACAAAATTTCGGGGTGCATTGTATCTCTTTGCTTGTTCCGTACATTTTTGAATTTTCCTTTGGTGAAAAAATATTGCAAAATGGCATATCCCTGCAAACCTGCCCATACTCCCGCCCGCGCAATTAGATGAAGTGAAGGCAAGGCACCGCGGAAATTACCACGGCACGTATTTCCATGGCAGAGAAAAAAATCCTGACTTATATGATGCTGTAAACAATCGCACCCTTGAAAAAACTACCACCCTCCTACATAATTTTATGATCTGTGGTATTGAAGTAGACCACCTTCTTCAGAATGCTAATGTATCGATGTCTTTGCCTACCTGATTGCCTTTAATTTTGCCCCCCTCCTGAATTTTAAAATTTTATTTTTACTCCCTATAATTTTTGCCCCCCCCCCCTCCTCTGAGTTACATTCTTGAAAATGTTAAAACAGTTTGTTTTATGAAGGAAGAAGTTGTGGATGAAGATACAGAGGCTGGGAAAAATCTTTTCATTAATAAATAAAAGGCCGGAGATTCTATCGCTATTCGACGGACGGACGGACGGACGGACGGGGGATGGATGGGCGGGCGCGGGCGGACGGATGGATGGACGGGTGGATGGATGAACGGATGGACTCCGGCTGAAAAGGTAGCAAAGGAATTTTGATAATTCCGTTTGGTCATGAGAAGATCGCCTTCCAAATTTGCATAGCTCTTTAACGGTTGCTGGATATCCATCAGATTTAAGTTTCTCTTTTTGCCTGTTCGTCATCGCTTTTCCGCTGTTGCTTTCGGAGACACTGTCAGAGAAAAAGTAGTTCCGTGGAAGGCCTAACCGATAAAGTTAATATAAACAGTATGTCATTTCGATAACAAGTTAGACGATAGCAAGCAGAGGATAATAATAGATTGCACAGATGACGAGTATTACCGTAAACAATGATATTTATTTTTAAGGTGAAAAAGACTTATCAAGGGAAGAAGAAAACAGAGACAATGAGGTTTGTTTATTCTAGTCTTTAGGGTATGTTTTGAAGTAAAAGGTACTCAAGTGTGGTCTTATTCTTATTATAATGCGCTTAAATCATCAGTGCCCTAGTTCTGTAACATGAGTATGCAGTTCCAGACTCCTGACTTTATTAACAACTAGAAACGTTACACCTTTAGAAAACAGAACTTTCTCTCTCACTTTAGGCAGTTGTCATTTGGTTGAAGGCAAAGGTTTTAGTACAGTTTGACGCCCGAGCAATCAAGTACTTTCCTGTCGCCTTGTGCGACTATTTAGTTACTTTTTCTGCTATTTTCAGGGTAATGGAAGCCTTCAAATTTTGCATCAATAAGAAATCTAGTATGGCTTTAATAAGCCAGTTATCGGAGGGTCCTTAACTTAATAACAGAGAGATATATATCACTGAACTATAAATAAAAAGTCTGGAAGGATAACTCTATCGTTCTGCACGCGTAACCGATAATGGCCGTCACGTTGGACGTATAACGCGAAATGGCGGGAAATGTAAACAGCAAGTCTACGTCAGTTTTAATTGTAGAATAAAGCAGAACAAGAAGGCGAATGGTATGAACGGTGAGAGTGTTTATTCAGATAATCAACGAAACGAAATGAAGAGCCGATAAGCCATTAAAGACATGTTTGAACCTTGTTTGCGCCATATACTGGGTTTCAATAGAGGAAAACGTAAATGTCTGCCGATAGAGAATACGGTGAGCGACTACACAGGTTCATTAATTTTTTAATCGGATCAAAAATTTTATATCAAAATTCAATTTACTTAAGAAAAGTTCTTGTAATGCAGCTTCTTGTTAGTTCAACAATCAATTAGGAAGCAGTAGTTTGCCTCCATCGTATTTATATTGCCTATTTTCTGTTTAGTAAGGCATCTACATCGTGTAAAAATTTGAGCACATCTGCTGCTATTATAAGATAATGGACTTGCAGTTTTTATCTGTCTTTCCAATTACAGGATGTCAATACAGCTGCAGGCAGAGGAGGAAAAGCTTTGTTCATGCCAATTACAAGTATCCGAGCAATCCCCAGTGTTTTTGCAAATCTAGTTCTTAAGTTGCTTGACATCAAACAAGCGTCGGAGAACCTCAGGTCTACATTTCTAATGCTGAAGGTAATTTTTAGTTCCTCAACTAGCATATGGCTTTCAAGGCAAACTTTTATAATAAATTTGACGATTGCTAATATTATCATTATTATTATCGGCAAAGGGAAGTAAGTCATTTCTAATGATGATGCAAGACCTTGGGATTGAAAATAGAAATTATTTGATATTCAAAATGATATCATGTGTAATAAGGTCGATGTATTTCATATTTTGTAAAAGAAATTGTAATTGGCCAAAGCCAGAGCTTAATGCTTGGTGAAGACGTATACCATACCTTGTAAATTCATGATGCTTATTTAAATACAACCTTCATTCCAAAATCTTTAAGATTACATGACAAGTTCTCTTCAGATATACGTAGACATTTCCTTCTCGATTATTATACACAAAGTCAGCACATGAAATGTAAGCCAGCTCTATAACTAATAAAAATTTTAATAGTCCACCGACAAATTATAGTAAATAAACATGAAAGAAATTCTTCTACAGTTTAGCCAATTTTCTTTAAAAATCTATAGGTGACTTGAAGGGGTCTGCTAAAAGAAGAAACGTAGTCAATAAGGTTTCCTTATTTGGCGTTTTATCTATTTTAAAAGGTAGTTGCAAACACTAACAATTACTCCTAAAGCCAGTTTGTACTTTCATTCAAGAATACAAGTCACTACAATGTCTAAGCATATGTTTCTACCGAATAAAAAATGTCAATTGAAATACTAATCTCATTGATAAAGCATCTTATGCATGTTGCAATAATTGGCAGAACGATGTCGCTTACTATGCAGCACTCGTCGTAAGTTGTTATAATCCTCTTATTCATTTCTCACATAGCCACGTGGCTCCGTATATTTAAGCTACCTCAGCATGAGGCAGCCAAGGGTACGGCCTTTCCGGGAAATCAGTAAGGTAAAGAAAGTTATAAGTAGGACAGTCATCTATCCGATCATACTTGTTTTTTATCTTCTCATTGCAATTCGGTGCGCACCGCTACTGGGTAATCGAGTTACCCAGTTGAAACCCCACGAGAAGCACTCTAACAAGCAAAATTGGTTCATACACGGGGAAAAGGGTTTGTGGGAAGTATCAGAACATGTTTCTTATTGACGTTATGAACTCCGAAGTGTTTTCTTTTCAACTAATACTACCTTCTAACATCTGGGGGGAGGGGGAGTTCGAGGTTGGCACTAGCGATCCCCCCCCGGGTTTTCAGTATTGCTGCATTTCACGCCTCCTTAGATGCATCGCAGCTAGTCTTAACATCGATTTTTCATCACATCATTATAGTTGTCGTAGAATTTGCTGTTACTTTATGCACTGTAATCTTTCAAAGGAACCAGGATTTAGTCTATTTAATTCCCTTCTGTCACTACAGTGACCAATGCTGCAGGCCTACCGATCGTAAAAAGTGACATGACGATGCTTACGTAAATTGAAATTTTCACACAGCTAGGGGATTTACATAATTAAAATAGGAGACTTAAATCCAGCTTACATGTTCTCTCACTTGTTTACAAAGAGATCTGAGAGTGTAAAATATTCTAAGAATCGTGATCTTAATTAGCAGTATTGCTTTAACTCTTCCTCTGTTCTCGTTATGGTATCTCGTTATGGTGGTCATTCATACTACCAGTGGCGGCTCGTATTAAGGGGCAGGAGGGGTTTGGCCCTCCCCAAATAAATTCAATTACGGGTCGTTGTTATATTTCCACTTTTCCATAATACCTTATCTGATATTGTGTTCTTCTCAGAGTCTTGGGTAAAGGTTTCAACAAACTATCAGCGCTAGCTGTTATCGTGTCTTTTAAAATAATAGCCTCGTTTGTCAGTTCTTACTAAATCCTTTCGTCTTCCAGCCTCGATCGGGTGCTGTGGGCTGGCTATGGCTGGCCCCAACGTTTCTAACAAACTCTTGATAGAGAGAAGGGAGAAAATGCTGACGGTTCAAAAAAATTAAAGCATGAAGGTGTTAAATACACAACTGCCAGGGGCTGCATTTTGTCAACCGACAGCACAACGAAATTCGACGATAACCTGTCGTGATACCTAAGCAACTACTTAAGCAACTCCAGGCATGACTTTAGAAAATTGCTAAGCAACTAGAGGCCTGACCCCGGAAATGGAGTTGCTTATAGAAAAAAAACGTGTACATTAACCGAAGCCGGTTTTGCCATAACAAAACCGTTACTCTTTGCGAAGGAGTTGTTTTAGATGCCAAACCTACCGAAAACAAAAGTTATTTTCGAGAGATCTGAGACAGGTAATGCACATCTGTCAAAGAATTCTACGACTTTCTCCAATACGCGGAGCGCTAGGATAATACCAAGGATCCTTTCTTTGGAGGCTCTGGAAGAAATGCCTTGAGGCTAGCCTCTAGTTAGGTATTTTACGGTTCTGTTAGGGATTTGTGGAGATTAAGGTGATATACTAGACGGTCACTACTTAGGAATGCGTCAGGGATTTTAAGAACTTTTAACGGCATGGAAATCAGATTTTTAGTCCCTATTAATTTGTAGCTCGTTCAAAATTTGCATTTACGTCTCTCTTACCCTTCTTGGTTAAAGCGATTTATCATGATAACTGGAACAATCATTAGTGCTTGGCAGCTTCTTTCACTGTGTTTCAAGCGCGCTATAAGATATAGTGCGGCCACACAGTACTAAAATTCTATCGTCGGTCGTATGAAATAATGCTTGATTATTGGTATAGTTTGTAGACAAGATGTGTAATCTTGATGAGGAACAAACTAGATCGATATACATTTCAAATTAGGCCGTCATCCTTGCCCTCGCCGCCCAATGGCATACGTGACCAGTAATTAAAGTATCAAGGTACAATTATTGAAGTTAAAAAGTTCCATGCCTTTCAAACGTATATAATACTAGAGCGATATTACTGCCGCTGTCTTTAACACCAAATTTGTTCTTACGTTCTCTGGTAGCATATAGCTTGCTTTGCCTCGTAGAAGAGAATTTTCAGTTAGCGCGCATTGTGGCTTTGTGGTTCTTGTGTCTAAAGGAAGAATTTTTTATTTGTAGATGGATTCGTGAACATGCGCGTCAATACCCTGACGTCACCGTTACGAATATGACAGATGCTATGTCTTGCATATCCATAGCTGGACCTTGGTCCCGTGATCTCCTTGCAACGCTTACTGATGACGATGTCTCCAACAAGAGCTTTATTCAGCAGGTATGTTTATGTCTGTAGGTTCACAGAAATAATTCTTTTGTAATTAACAAACTGCAATGAAAATATTTAGCAATATTTATAAAGTGCTTTGTAAATGCACCTACATGTGTCTTGACGTCTAGTTTGTATAACAGTTAAAACTGGGTTAGACTTTTAGTATAAACTCTTGCTGCTCCAGGAAATGATGCAAAGACATTTTTCACAGATGCATCTGGCCTTCATAAGTCCAATTCCTAACATCACATGAAATTATCTCCCCTCACTGATAACAAATGTGTAGATAGAAGTTTGTAACGCCTTAAAACTAGTAGCAATGGGGAGATGAGGGTTGATGATTAATGACATTAATGTATAGCCATCTATATATCAATTCCCTTGAATATAAGTCCATTGAAGAATGTGTATGAGCCTACGTAAGCTAGTGCATATATTTTGGATTTTGCAATAGCCTCCTAAAGTCACTCATCACTTACAAGCACCTTTTAATGACTTCTGCAAGCCACTCATACTCATCTTATATGTTAAATCTTTCTGTTGACTAAAGCAGTGACAGTTTTTATAACTCTTCCTCACCTTCTTCCTGTAGAGTACCGTAGTAGTATGTAAGTAAGTAAAAGGTGATGATGTTTTCACATATTTACTTTAATCTATCACATGATGTTGTGATTATAGTATTTCATGTCAGTACAGCAAAAGATGCAAGTCTTTTAACACTAACCACCTATGAACTTTTCAACAAAGACTTCAGTCTTTCATCAAGGAATGGATGTGGTATCTTGTGGTATCAAGGATGCGATACCACTCAGCTGGGAAAACCTACTTTTTAGGAATTTCCAAAGAGGATGTGGTTTATTTACTCTGCTAGCCTCTCCCTGGTTTCAAATGCCTGGCCATGCCCTGGAGTTCAGCTGATACTTTGCAAACCTTCAGAGTCTGACAAGTTAAGGGTTACATCCTCTTTAGCAATGATGTATCTGCATTGAAATACAGTATATATATAAAAAGCGGAATAGTATCTATCATTGACCTTTATGACAACGTATTGCTATCACGCTGACTTACTGCATTCCTTTTACGCATTTTTAAACTTTGCTTTATTTTGTTTTCTTTAGAGACTGTTATGGTTGCTATATGAAAAGGGAATAATAAAGAAGTAAGTCTTCTGCTTAGTAAAAATATTTGCTAATTTGTCATCAAATTTATGAATCATGAATGGACTAAAGACCTCTGAAGAGTAAACCTCGCCTGTAGCAGGTGCAGCTGTATCCGACCCTGAGCTAATAAGTCGAGTACGGCTTCCATTCGTTTTCGTGTAAGCTGATAGATCAGATAAACCGCGTCTCCCCTAAAAACAAAACAAAACTGATTGCAGTAAGCTTCTTGAAATACTTCAAAATACGTCAAAAATAATACATCAATCACATAAATGAAACATGAAATCTGGCAGTGATGACGTCAGATTGGCGCAAACGGCCATTTTATGAGGCATCTCGATTCCACGCTGCATAGTCGCCAAGGAAATGCTATGATTATCGGCAATAAAATTATCTTCTTATTTCTTCTTGTTTTAATAAGTTTAACTGTAATGCTAACGATTCAAGTATGTCTCGTGTAACCATCTGTGTCTTCAGATTAGAAGTAAACTACCACATAAATCAACTGTGTTTTGGGTCGAGAAATGAAGACTTGGCACAGATAAAATGCGTTTTACTGCTGAAACAAACAAGTTATATTTATCAATATTCAAACACTTGTCCCTATTCTGGACCACCGATGAGCAATATAAATATTTGAGGATTTTACCAAGTACATTTTATCAACGAAAACCAAAAACAAGGATGCCTTGCTTTGTTGGATTTTCATACGGGGTGTGCTGTTGCGTTCTAAACGTATTTATATTGTTTGGAGCCGACTCCTCCACTGTCAATCCATGGTAGGATAGGATCGGCAAAGTATTGTAAGCAAATTATATGCTAACTACTGACCGAACCCCGGCTCGTCACATTCAAATCCCCGTGCAACTGGCATTAATTCTGTAGCACGGACATGCGGGCTTCTACCAACTCCCTGTGTATAGTGTATATACATACTAGCCGAACAAGACGCTTATGTATATCTTGCTATTGTAACAGTGTCCTGTTTCCACGCCTTAGTACATTCAAGCAACTACGAGTACCCATTTTGCTCAAGAGGTTCCAGTAGGACCTGAACATCAACCTCTGGATTTATAACCATTAGATTATGACTCGGCTGCTCCCGACCATACTACCTCTATTAAGAAATGTCAAACCTTGTATTATCCGGTAGCCTTGATGAACTTGTAAAAAAAGAAACCAGAACAGATGCAGAGGGGCGACGCATCAACATGTGAGTAGGTAATAATTCAGTTAACGCTTTGTTTCTTGTAGCAAAGGACACAAATGAATAACGATCGGTAACTGAAATCTTATTATGCTGCTTTCTCCCAGTGGAAAATAGTCTGAGAAAGATAAAGTAAAAAGCTTTCAGCGTCATAATAGTCAACGTCGGTAGGCACGTCCAACGATGAAAGAGAAGTTGACTTTATTGTACCTTAGGGTACTATGAATCTAGTAATTCAATGCACAGAAAAACAAGTTCAAGTCGCCTGGGCGGAAGGTCATAAGTCACGTTACTTCAAAACGAAGTGTATGTTATATCTTGGACTTGTATAAAGAACGTGAATGTCTGTGACTTGTATAAAAGGTGGGGAACTATCACTAAATAAAATTCCTTTGCCACAGCAATGGCTCTTGTTCTCGCCTCTTGGCCTTTCAACAGGGGCAAGCGGTAGTGTCTGTTCCAATTTTATTACAGATACAGTTCCTTTTTCAGTCTTAGCTATCTACACAAAAGCCAAAGCTATTCTACCTAAGAAACAACTATTGAGTTATCTATTGGTAAACCAAGTGAGAAGGCAGAAAACCCCGGATTTGTAAGAGAAGCCTACAACATAGTAACTCGTGCTGCAAGAAGAAACAAAACCAATGAAATTCTATATCATTAAAATAGCCAAGCTAGAAAAGTCAAGCCTATTTGGAACACCATGTCACTCAACAGAATGGAAATCGGCAGAACAATGAAATATCCAAGAATAAATGGGATAGATCCCAAAATAATTTTTAAAATGCCAACAAAATGAAAAGGACTAAGCTTTTCATTCTCCCCGTTGAAACCATGTCGAATAGTGCTATTTCTACTTCGGATATAATATCTAAGGAAGAAACCTTGGGACTGCAGAAAATCAGCACTTACCATGCGTATCTTTTATAAAGAATAAGAAAAAGTGACCGGCACTATTTTTGCTAAAATGATGAAAAAATGAACTGTGAATGTCGGGACTGAAATTAATACAAATTGACCCAAAATAGGCTGCAATGTTTGTACGCACCTGATAACATTAACAGTTATGTCTAAAATTAATAACTGAAATACCAGTCTGTTGAGGTTGCGAGAAATAACTACTAATACCATAGTGCAGCTTTGATGTTAACTTTAAATTTGAAAATAGAAACCATCACTATATATCAAATGTTCTAAAACATCGAAATTTAAGTGGTTGAAAGCTATTTCAAATGAAAGTAAGCAACTTAAAGGACCCTTAGAATATGCCCCTAGCCCTTTCCCTTCCAATTCACATCATATTACGAAATGGCAAGGTTAAGCTGGACTGAAAACATGATTCAAAACAGATTTTAGACTAAAAGTTATGGATATCAGTTTTACGTCAAGAAAATTGCTCACAGTATCATCCTTAATGACAGAGTGATATAAAGAATATAGTACTCGTAATGACAAATTAATATCGATTGCGTTCTAAAATATGAATAGATACACAAAGGTTCTCCAAAGTTTTATGAACAATAAGAGCTCTGGGTCAAAGCAGAACAAGTCTAAAGATTTGAAATATGACAATATCAATATGTTCTTGCTGCAATATGGTATCTAGAAACCATGATTTGTTATTTGGTTTAAGTGCCAGTTATGATGCTTGCATGCAAAATCTTGTATGCCTTTTGGCGGAGGAACAAAAACAAAGGAAGGTAGCTAAACACTACCTTGGTCTCTCTGTCAGAGCAATTTTGAATAAATTTCTAGCAAAAAATAGGAAAGTTGGATTTACGGACCCATATGGAAAACTCATTAGTGAAACACTGTTGTACGAGTTTGGAAAGGATTGGTTTAAATTAGCTGCTATTATTGTGCCACAAAACATCATACAAAGAATAAAGAGAAAAAATAAGGAGAAATGAGGATAACAGCTTGCCTATAGAAAAGACAGATGTAACCAAGAAGCTGCCGTCAGCAGAAGATTTTGCTGCAATCCTTTAAAAAAGCTATCGGTTGTGTTGCAGACTTCGATTGATCAAGTCACCGTCTACGGGACTCATTACTACGTTGATGAAAAATAACCTGGTTGCAATACTTCGATGAAGATAACGGAGGAGTATGTACGTACAGGGTATCTTGATGGACCCCATAATTTTGTAAGGTCGAGATTAAAAAGTTGTTATTGCATTTAACATAATAAAAACTCTTTCGGCCTCCTTACTGCGTTCTTACATTTACTATCAGACTACGTATTCCCCACAGCTCTTAGCATCACGTGCAGCACAGTGAAAGATCGATGCACAGAGAAAAAGGACTATTACATTCAATATTGCAAGCAGTTACTATCTCTTGCCCGTAAACATTTACATTTGGAAACTTGTCAAGATTATCATATTTACAGGTGATTTTAATATTATATATTTTAACCCTTCATCGCCATGGTTATGGACAGACTTCAAAACCTTTTATCTATGCTTAAACTATATAACGTAACGCATTAAGTCATCAATTATCTAATTCATATAAGCTCGCTAAGAGCAAATGCTTAAAACGAGGTCAGCACAAAAATTTCATTGCCATCATCATCATCATTGTCGTCATTATCATTATTATCGTCATCATCGCCATTATAATCGCCATCGTTCGTCATCAGCACCATCATCTTCATCATCATAATTATCATCATCGCCACCGTCACAATCAACATCAGCAGCACAAGTATCAGTAAGTTTACGGGTTTACCATTGTCATCCTACCCCTACACCAAGTGTCAGTCAAACAGCTTACGTTGGCAATCTCACCTACTTTGAGGAACACCTCTATTCACGTTATTATTTGCTACTAGCATTAAAGGAGTATTTTAGAGACATTTTGTGGAATGTTTTATAATTTGGTATTCAATGTCCCGTTTTAGCAAATAAAAGAGAACAACAAAGAGCGGGAGGATGAAAGGCAGCGTACACCAGATCCTTTTGGAGAGCATCTCCTGTTCCTAATGTTTCGAGAGTTTAGCAGAAGACAGGTAATCGGTTACCTCAGTGCCTTTACCGATCTTTTGATATGATATTATCATTAAGTAAGTTTCCTCGCCTTCAAGACAGACACGTTGATTTGGTAAAATTCCATTTTAAATATTCGTTGGGGATAGGTAGGCCTTTAGGATGATGGCAATAGTTGTGTCTCTGAGCTCCTAGACACTGGTAGTGATAATCCTATATACAAAGTTATAACAACTTAACATTGCCTCATTTCCATTACACAAAACGTTTTAATACGTTTACGCAGAGTTGTGGGACTAACAATCTTATGGGAATTGTTAGTGTGTTTCGAAGCACGTGAATTTATATTTTGACAATGGTTTGGTATTTCCCCCGATTCGATTCGATTCAATTCAACTCGATTTACTTGCTGCTTGATACCACAGCTTTGCAGAACCAAGAGCTGAAACGTAGTAGACGAGAGCATAGCACGTCAGAGCGTCTGCTTTGGTCTTAACCAGCCAAAACGGTACGGAAAATGTGAAATGCGTTGAATTAGTCTGTTTACCACCTTCATAACAGCAAATCGACGTGTAAATCGACCAAATTTTCAAATATTAATAGCGCCTCTAAGACTCTGAGTGCCCTCTTGCTGTAAGGTTCACTTGCGTCACCCAACAAAGATAATTGGAAGGGGTTTACCTGATGTCAGTTTCAACATCAGTGCGTGGGGCTAGCATAAGTTCGAACGAAAGTGGCAGATCTGTATGCAGGATCATTTGCATCGGACAGTGTAAGAAGTAAAGAGGTGCCACGCAAGACCAATATTCAAATGGTATAAATATTATTAGTTTTGAAAAGAACACTAGAAAAATAGAAAATATGTCACCACTGGGGATCGAACCTGTGACCCACGCTTTTGCGACGTGCGCTCTACCAACTGAGCTAGGTGACCTCCGATATTAACATGCTCTTTATCTCCTGTCGCCATATCAGCTCCCAATCTTCCACAGGTGGACATCGACATCCAGATCAACACAATTGGAGACCAGCCTCTCTACGCCATGTGACTTTACCAAGGATGGACTGCCCTCCGGCCCATCAATCCCAAGCCCATTAAAGTTAGAAAGTATCATCTCTAGTGTTCTTTTCAAAACTAACATTTCAAATCCTCTCTTCTCGATAATCAATATTATTCTTTTACAAAGACCAAAACTGAATGCTTAGCTGTAACCCTGAACGAATTCTTCATATCGCTTTGCTACAGAAAACGGTAATAAAAACGCAAGACTTTCCGTGACTAACTTTCCGATTTGTTCTGGATATTTGGGCCAATAACTTTAGGACTTCCAGGATTTTTCACAAGAAAGAAAAGTAAGTTTTTGGATTAAGTGTGTTGCAGGAATTTCTCTAATTTACATCTCTTCGAGCAATCATTTCTCTTTCTAGTGAGAGAGTATTTGTTCACTTAAAATCTAAAGCATCCAATTTAAATCTTTGCTGTGTTGTGTCTGTAAGATTTTACACCCGAATTCCAAATGTTTGATAGCAATATCTCGTTGAATAGCCGCTATCACCTACGTACGACATACAAATATGCAAGGACGTGATCATGATCTGCTCAAATCTGGCTGTGTTTAACAGACATTTGGGAGGCAAATAAATTTTGCGCGAAAATTCTTGCTGGTATTGCCTTGAAAGATTGATTCGTTCTGGTACAACCTTATGCAAATCACTGGTCCAAATAAAATCCAAAGAGGGTAAATTTATAGCAGAAGACGATGATCATTGATCATTCACCAAAGTTATATGACGTATTTATGTACCACTCGGATCGGGTCGTTCGGACCATAGTAAACATGGAGCTGGAAGTTCGGTAATCCTTTACAGCCGTCACGATATTGTGCTTGCAGCCCAGTACAACATTAGCCTCTTCGGTAGGTATAGTATTTAAAACCTCCTCCAAAATTTACACACAAAAATGTCAGTTCTGCACGCTGGAATATGAGCATTTCAATAGTGCCATTGAGCGTAGTTACACTATTTGAACATATTTGCAATGCGTTGTGCACGCTGGAAAGTGAGCATTTCAATAGTGCTATTGAGCGTAGTTACATTATTTGAAGGTTACCAATTATTTGAGATGAGACAGGAACGCAAAACAGGGGGGAGAGTCAGAGTCAACAACTTTAAGTAAACAGTTTGATGCCACAGAATAATACTAAAAGTATTGACTGTTTTTTAATCTTTTATTAAAGAAGTCAGAAGACCCTGATAATATTGACTGCGTTCCAATAATGTTTTCACACTGCAAGGAATCAGCGGTGAGGAGTGCTAAGCATAGAGAAGAACGACAAGCACGTTACAAACTTATTAATGCAAAACGTTGTAAGACTTGCAATACAATATCTACAACAGGAGACAAGACATCGGGGAAATTCAATTATGTAGCTCTTTACAGCATGGTCTTACAGAAGAAGATAAAGATGTTGAAACTTGTGCTTTAAGAGAGGAAGTCACAACTCTTAAAGAGCAACTTAAAAAACGAGAGAATGTAATTGTTGAGTTGAAAAAAGAAAATCTGCAATTGAAGATTGATAGATCATTTAGGTTTAGAGTGATTGAAAACTCCTCTAAATTAGTAAAATTTTATACTGGACTTCCAACTGTCTATGTATTTACTTGGGTATGTAACCTTGTGAAGGAGTAAAATTAACACATCAAACTCCTCCCTTACTCTCTATGACCAGGTCTTAATGATCTTCATGAAACTAAGACTTGGGTTGCTGAATATGGATATTGCCCAGAGATTTAGTGTGTCAATAAGTACTGTGCCAAAAGTATATAGGTCTTGTCTGCCCGCGTTATCCAGGCACATGAGAAATCTGATCATCTGGCCAGAAAGAGGCATAATCAGACAAAATTTGCCAAGAGCATTGAGAAAAAGTTCAGGAACTGTGTATGCATCATAGACTGCAGCGAAATTTTTATAGATAGGCCATCAAACTTAACTGCCATAGCCCAAACTTGATCAAATTATAAACACAACAATACAAGCAAGTATCTCATTGGTATAAGTCCAGCAGGTGCATGTTACAATCACGGTCTACAAATAAAACTATGGAAAAAAACGGAAAATGCAACAAACCAACTGAATGAAGCCTCTAATATATATATAACCAACAATCCCTTTTAAACATAGCATAAACATAAAATAGGGAAACATCTGCTTCATGAAAGATGGCCTTTTATTGCCAATTGATGTTGATTGAGAACAAGGAACAGCGACACTGTTACGTTTTGACAGGCTAAGACATATATTTCATGATAAAATTGCTACCATGATGGAGCCAACAACACCAATGTCGGTCTCTGCTATGAAAAGGCGAAAGGGCGTAGATGCATGGAAGGATACTATCAGTCCATTCATGAAAAGCTCTTTTTCTGATGATGCTTGGTGGCAAAGGGTCAACATGAGGGGTAACCTGTTAGGTGGCAAAGGGTTAACGTAAGGGTTAATCTGGGGCAGGCATACCCACTTGACCTTCCACAATTGTTCAATTAGTAAACCGTCAATATTAGATAAGGAAACGGTGAAGGACGGGTGGATGTTGATGTGGTTAGCGGTCTGCTTCAAGTTTTGTCCTCCATCCATCTACCGCCAAAATTCTAAACATTTTTCGCATTCTAATTTTTCAAAGCCGGTGAAGTGGCCGATCACACTGATTTTAGAGCAATTGGGCCTTTTTCGGTTTTGCGCAATATAACTAAGTTGGTGGTGAAAATTGGCTACGAGTACATGTTGAGGATAACGTTTTAGACCCAACTGTTTTCATTTAGCATTCATACCTCTTTCTCAATTTAAAGTATCCTAGCAATTTCTAAATTGATTGATAAATGTCGCAATGAATGAGAACAAGCACTGGAATCTTAAAAATCGATCCCTTAATGGCGATCCATGCATCAGCAACAATGTCAGTAGCGGCTGTTAGAGTGGAGAGTATCTAGCATGAAGGGCTGCCAAGCTTGTGATGTCATCATTAGGTAATCAGTATTATACTGACAGATTAGCTAAATTTTGGATTACCTAACTAAACGTGGCTAATAGTTAATTGCACTGTCAACGATTAGCTAAGGGGTGATTATCTAATGGTTTGTCAAATTTCTGTATTCTTTGAGAGTAATTAGATCGATATTGTTTAGAAATTCAGCGTAAACTGCAACGTTTCCATGACCGAGTAAGCCTACACTAAACGAAATTACTTTCAGATTTACTTAGGGAATTTACAAGTGTCTTTCACATTCATAACGTAGTTGGAATATCTGACAGCAGACTCTATTTTTTTTGGATTACTGTAGCGTACGCGCATCTAGACTTTCATTAAGGGTGTGAGACACAACACCACGCTAGTCTTTCGTAATACCGATTTCCAGTCGTATTTTGTCAGCGAGAGAATAGTTAGTTAAAAAAGGAAGTAAACATAGTCAGAAGTGGATACATAACCAAATACCAATGTAGTTAAGTTAAGCACTGGTAGCTTTAGCATGAAACAGGAAATAATTTGCAGTGAAGAGGGCAAAACCATTAAATTTCGATGCCCCTATTTCAGTAAAATTAGCAATTAAGATTCTTGAGTCAACCCTTGCCTGTAATTAGCACAATCTTCCAGGGATTTCTTAAGAAGCATTTCAGCCTCTATGAAACTGGTCCCACTACCTCCCACTACACAACTCCATCCCCTTACCTTGTGGGTAACATGTATTTCATTTAGCAGGTAGTGGTTTGTTATGAGATGTATTGTAAACTGTCATTAGATAAAAGAGACAACGAAGTGGCCACGTAGGTACGTTTTCTCTTTTCATTTACCACACATAAGTGCAGGTTAACCGGAATTGGTCTATTTGAATTAAACCTAACGATCAGACAATACAAAGACATTTCTGTGACTATGTTTTAGATAAGCATTGTTCCTGTTATATCAAAACCGAAGTCACTTTGTTGTTTTCATGTCAAAGATGATTTTATCCGTCACAAAAGAGTGGTGCTAAAGCTCCTTTTATTCAAGGTTTATGAAAAACGATTTCACGAGTCTCACCTACGTAAAATACGAGTGCTAAAGCAAACATCCCGCCAAACTGCAAAACAATTATACGGAAATACTTGCATTTATGGGACAGAGGTGACCTTGGGACAATTCCGTACATTGTGAAAAGGCATGCTTACTGTTGTTTTCCATGCCTGTACAGACCCTTTAACAGCTTTCATTTAACTTTACTTCTCTGAAGATAGATTCCTCTCATTAAATTTTATGTTTTAATACTTTCGATACCGGGTTTCTAGCTGTAAACAAAATATCACATTTACCGTCGACAATCAGATAAACAAACTTGACAAGTGAACGACAACAGCTTCCAAAGTAGAGATGCTCCTACAGAGCGAATACATGTAGCAACAAAACATTCTTAATTTAAGTTAATTCTCAAAACTTGAGTAACAAAGTTAGATGTACAACTACCACTTCCATTGCTGTACAACCACGTCAATATCCTCAAAATTCACTACGACTAGAGCTTTAGGGGCGTCTGTTGTTTCCGTGCATACGTGCCTTTATAAAGAGTAAACAACTCTAATAAGGACCTATAACACTTAATGCTGTCCCATGTACTACGCCAGGTGACAACAGCGGGAAACGTTTTTGTAAAGAGATCACCAATAAAGGCATTGAGTTGAAAAAAAATTAAAAAAAATTATGAACAGATCTCATCTATGTCTCCCTGGAATGATATAACGCTTCTCCACAGATCGATCGTCGCGTATCATATTTTCGAACACATCAACGTCAAACAACCAGAATACGTTATGTCTAATGAATTGTCACTGTGTGAACCACATAAACGAAAGCAGACTTTGAAGAGGGCCTTATCTGAAGAAAAGATCAACAGTGTATGGTCTGAGTTTCTAAAACTCAACAAGCAAGGTATTATAAAATATCTCACCAAGTCATGTTCGGCAAAATACCTCACACTATGGCAAAGGGTTTCTTCCGCGCTACCAGCCAACATCTACTCATTCCCAAGGCGTGCAATGATTTTGTCCCTTCCAACAAACTCAAATTTGAAAATTTGGAACTCTGCAGCATCTCTGTTCCTTCTGTAAATCTAAAGTTGCCAAACAGCATCATCTACTCTCAAATTGTAGCATTGCAGCTCAGGATGGCAGATATTCATGGCGCCATGATAATGTCTTAAGGCTAATAGCTGCCCACTCGTCAACTGTAACTGCGAACTCTTTTAGTCTTTTCGTTTATCTACCTGGTTACAAAAATCCATGCACTCTAATCAAGTCTCTACGACCAGATACAGCTATTATTTATAGCGTAAACTTCCTATGCAAGATCATCGTGATGGAGCTTACAGTATGTTTCGAAACAAATCTCGAGAAAACTCTACAAAGCTGAAAAATACAAAAATATCAGTTACGAACTCCTGGACCCTGTTTGCGAGTTGGAAGTGATAACCGTTGAAGTTTCAACCCTGGGTTTTTTCTCTGACAACATATCCAAGTTTACAAAACTTCTTAAACAATTATTACTGGACGAAAACTGGATCTTACAAAAAGTGAAGTGAGTGAAGTAGCCCTAAGATCCACATATTATCTGTTTTGTCAAAGAAACAGGGAGTGGAACAATCCATCATGCTTGAACTACCACTAATTTTACCACGTCTCTTTGTGTTTGCATTTATTTTACTGGTTTTGTTTGTTGTGGTTTTTTGGGTTTTTTTTGTTTTTGTTTGTTTGCTTTTTTAATTGTTTTGGGGGTTTGGGGGGGGGGGGGGTTGTTTGTTTTTTGTTTTGTTTGGGTTTTTTTTTTGAGTGTATAATGCAGAAGTAACTGGCAGCTATAAACTTCCCCCATTTACATGAAATCAGAAGCAGAACTCGACGTTGCTATCGCCGCTACCAGCCAAATCCCTCTGTAATCAGTTTGTTTTGGTCGATTCATGCGAGCTCAACCTCTTTTTGAGACAGGATTGCGCAATTGTGATAAAGGTCCATTGGAAAACTTTGCTGACGGTACGCTGAACGAAGTAAAATTACCAAATAGCTGCGGAGAACAGTGTAAGCCAGTAGTAATAATGCTCACTGTACCATGCGAGCAGGTATCCAGGTGTAGCATTTGTCTAACAACCTAATTGTGGAGAGCAGCTACATTTGTTCAACACGGAAACTGGTCTTCTTACAACATACGCAACGAAACCCGAAGCTAGAACGGGGTGGCAACGAAATGCTCAGAACAGTATTTTCTACAAGACGCGGATAATATTTCGATTGGTTTCGAGGTATTACATATAAAGTAGTCTATTGACTAAATATACTTGTAATTTGATTTGATCTGTCAAAAACAATTACAACATCTCTTGCGTGATACCTCCTATAATGTAGACTTTTGCAGTGGCATTAAGAAAACACTGTATTAAGAATGTCGTTGCCACCACGTAACCAACGTGGTGATGACCTAACAAGCGTTTCCGGTTTAGTCGCGCATTCACCATAGCCAGAGCATATAACGTCTCGCATGAAATTTTCTTTCGCCAGCCATTGATATCACTAGAGGCATTTTCGGACCCATTAACGTTTATTTCATATTTTGACCATGATCAAATGGGTAGCTGAGTTAGAAACCCTCTGGTATCCGCTTCAGTTCGACATCGGACATGTGCCTTCATGTTGACAGTTCTGACCATGTCGCGAATCTTACATCATCCGTTGCAACCATGATGTAACTATTTCATGACAGGGATTTTTTTTTCTCTATCTATTTTAGCACTATTATAGGTTACGTGAATGATGTGTAACCTATACTGACTTTGTCGCGCAGTGGTAGCGGCAAGGCTTTTTATCTTCATGTAGCAAAACTAGTAAAGACCAAAGTCACTACTAACAGCTTGTTGTGGAAGTCGTAGTGAAAGTGTGTGGGGTTGATGAATTTACAGATCCAGTATTTATGTATCTGTGCAGAGAACAGAATTAAGTAATTGCTAAAAAAATATAGAGGCAAAATCCCCTGTCGTGCATTAGTTACATAATGATTGTGGGGAGAGCGCGATCGAAGCTTCATCTGTCTGTTTTGGAGGCTGTGCATATAGCTTTGCGCAAGCCTTCTCTTTGTGAGCAGAAGGATTTTGTATTTAGACTAGCTGTTTTTCGTTAAGGTTATCCGCGCTAAAGTTTTGTACTTGTTTTACGTGACGTCCGTATCTTTCCACCAATCATGTCTCACCTTTTGTAAGTTTCGATCCTTTCCACGAGTATAAATTCTGTTGTAACGATGTATTATGTACCGATGTATTAGTCTGAAGAGAATCGGCGAAAAGCTCCACTAACATTATGAGAGTTCTTTTTCGGAGTATTTACAATACATTACAATACACACCACAACACAATACCAAAGATCAAAACAAAACACAGCAGATCATAATACAGTTAAACACGACAAACATGAAACTGAGAAGACTGTTTGCTTAAAAATGCTTTCATCTAGAGTAATCAGAGGAGGGAGCGCAGATTTGTGGTGCGGAGAGTTCTCACGACACCTACACATAATTTTGGGGAAGGGTAACAGCAATAACAGTTGTCATCGATTCTATTTCATAGACTGAACTTATAATGGAGCGTGACGTCATTGATATCCTAAAACCTTCCTAGTGTCACCAACTGCCTCACTCTCTGGTATGGAAAGCTGGTTCACGTCAAAAAGGTGCATATAAATAAAAGAAATGGGTCTAAGAATTTCATCCTAGGTGGTAAGCAACAGCAACTCCTATTCAGTTGAATTATAGAATGACATTCACTTTCAGAAGCTGCCAAAGTGTGCAATGTCGAAGCGATTGATACCTTGACCAGGTATCTCAATTTTGTCGTTTAATCTACTACTAGCAGTACTACCAAATTTTCACTCAAATATTTAATTTTGGTTTTTTATGGAAAAGGAGTTAAACACTAAATTTTTGAGCAATGATACAGAATAATGGAATTGTTATAATAATTACGTCTGAGTACACCGTTAAAAATCACAAATTGGTAATAATGTGATATGTGAAGTATTCCCGCATTTTACTTTTAATAGCCATCGGTCAGATAAACAAATCTACTCAATTCGAACACGAGTTACATTATCCTTTACGGCAGACCTCATACGATTATTAGCCAATTAAAAAGACACATATTAACAGCAGTTAACCAATCAGAAGCTGTACACGCTGAACGTATGGGAAATTCGTAAACGGCTCTAACAAAAACTTTAACACCGTTTGTCATATTCTGGCTGCGCTCTTCAGGCACCGTCCCCTCAGCATGTCACGTGATACTAAACAATAACATGCTCTTGAGTGCATGCTGTCGATTCCAGACAATTCCTCCATCGGCTTTGGTATAACTTTAACGGCATTGGAGCTATGGCAGGGATGTTTTTTGTCCGGAGGTCTCTCTCAATCTAAATACTAATCAATCAAAACAACATTTGATCTTCAAAATCATAGTACCTTTTGAAAATTTATCTGTAGACATTTTGGTCTGAGAATTTTTTTCCATTAATAAGCTATGACGTTATTCGTAAAAGACAGTGATAATTTGCATTTTCAAATTTGGAAATTAACTAGTGTGAATGAATAAATTGTTACAACAGTCACTTTTCTGTATCCTAATGCATCCTTTAATTGGTATTGTATGTGATTGGCACAGGAAAATGTGAAAAATGACTAAAGGTATTGCATGTAACTGGCTACGTTTATGCCAAATTTGCATATCATTTGATTTCAAGTTCCTTTCATTAGTTTTAGTTCTCTTAATTAGGCGATTCAAACAACGTGCACTTGTAATTTGCATTTCCGATGGACAATTGATGATAATGGTGTCAAAGACATAGATTTTGGCCAATTTTGTTGAATTCTGTACGAGATGATCGAATAAAGAAGATGATGTTGCTAATTAAGAAACGGACGATGACGTTGCAGGGGAAGCCAGTAGTGCATTAACAGATTATAAATGCAAAATATTCACTGCTAAAGGTAAACAGAGCTAATGAGAACATTTCAATTGCCAACAGACAAGAAAAAATGTGATAAAAAAGTTATTTAAATATGTTTAAAATTTTGCATAGTTAGTGTGGTGTTATTATAATTTCCAACGAAGTCGTAACAGTTGAGCCAATAAAATTATTTCATCATTGTCCAAAAGTAGATTTATTAACCTTCATGCCTTTTGAATCATATGAGCTGAAGTACTTCAAGTTTTTCTGATGCAAGCAGAAATCCCTCTCCAGCCCTCCCTCCGCTTTTCACAAGTTCAGAAAAGTTCGCCTAGGATTGAGTTAATAAATGCCGTAAAGACAATACCAAGATCTAAATATAGTAGATATGACATTTAATTTGGTTTCACAACATCTCGAGGTGAAAGAAATATGACGAATATACATGTAATATGCTTATTTAGTAGAGAGACCTGGAAACTAAGTCATATACAGTTGCGCTCGCACCGGATCTTTACGTGTCATGGTGGAGAACAAGGAAAATGGACAAAGCGAAACCTTGGTTTTAGAACCTAACAGCTGAAATTAAGGAATACCTTAGTATGAATATTTATTATATGCTATCCTTTAGTAGGGGAATCCTTTGATAAATAAAATCTTAAACTGTACATTGATCAAGTTTCGTTCAAGTTTCCAAGAACGGTTGTTTTTACGAAGCGGGGTAATAGATTCATGAAGGGTTTCTCAACAACTGATTAGTATTTGACCATCCCATGGCGTTGTCAAACTCTCCAAGTACCCTCTGGAGTCTCCAAGAGTGAAGACTTGTTCCCCTACATCGATTTAAAGCAAACGAGGAGTCCTAACTTGTTTACCAGGTGCCAAACGAAATGATAACATTCATCGTTTCTGACGAAAGAAAATTAATGGAACATGCTATAACTGTTTTGAATCAATAAATTTGTCGGGACATTTACCTGCAAAAATCGTTTCACCAGATAACCTCACTTAGCCTCTGGGTTAACGTTAGATCCCCATAGCATCTCCATGCCTTTTTGACCTCCTTCATATCTCAAATGCCGCCAAGGGGTCGCTTGATTGCCGTTGAGAAACGCTGGATTCATAGACAATTCAATTACACATATCGACACTAACTGTACCGAAATGTAGATCGTTTTTTGCATATTTTGTATGCTGAATTTTTAATTCGTTGTTATACTAGAGAAGGATAAAAAAGCGTCAAAGAAACTCAAGTATCGTCATTTCGTACCTTCACCTGGTTTCTCATTTAGTAGTACGTACATTGAGTAACATCCTTGATAGCAGCTTCTCGGTCAATTAGAGAGGCCTTGGGCGCAGAACTAGCGAACTGAAGAACTTATTTTCTGGCCTATGAAGCTTAGGAGGCAAGATGAAACCTACATGCGCAGATTTTGGTTCTTAAATTGGTACGTTCGCGTCATGCTCGGCAAGAAATTTAGTATAGACATTTCGTTCCCAAACTTTTATTGTCACTGCTCCCTTGTTTCGTGATGCACATTCTTAGCACCCTCCTTCCCCCTGCAAGTAATTCATACAAAACAGCTGACGCCGTCAGCTCCGTTTCGATAAGGTGAAAGTTAGAGACAATGAATAAGGTAACACCTGGAAGTAAGCGTGTATAATTCACAAAGTTGAAATGCAAAGTAAGAAATTTACGCCTCATCTGTAACCTTACAGGTATTGCCTGCTTTGTTTCCTTAAAAGATGACCATGAAAGATTGAGAATACTTTCTACAACTAAAAAATGTTTAGACTTTTTTATATTATTGTTCGCAAACATATATGATGCCCTGCTTTTATGCCTTAATTTTACAGTAAACCTACGGCCTGACGAGCTCTTTGCGGATCCGGCCTCGTTCTGGATTGTTGTGTGATAAAGGTCCATTGTTCTCTTTACGTGATCCATAGTACAGATAAACAGTACTCTTTAAAATTTTATGACATATTCAAACGACGAGGTTTTAGAGAGCCAGTCCCTAGTGTATGGTAGCAGTGCTCAGGTGGGTAGAAATAACTCTACTAAAAATATAAATTAAAGCAACATTCATTGAGTTATCTATTATCTAAAGTTTCCATTGTGATTGGTTCAGCAGCTCTTCATCATTAACTCGTGATTGATCAATATTAGTGAGGGATGTTGCATTCGGATCTTAAACAGTTCATAGACCATTTAACATTTTTAGTTTAATTGGCTATTGCTCTCTTCAATATTAATGTTTCCTAGTTAGGCAAGCTACATTGTGAGTCACTGTAATCATAGACCTTCAAGGCCCCACATCACTCATAAGCTAAATCAAAGTGACATTCACGTTTTTGTTCAGGTTTCTTTAGGTTTACTTAAAGCTTATAGGAAGTTGTATAGATAGCCATAGTACTTAGCACAATAAGCATCTCTTAGCCAACGTAGTAAATACTTATTTGCTGCAGGGAAATTTGAGTTCAGACCTTACTGGTTTAGGCCGGATTGGAAATCAGGCCATGAATAAACCCTTTCTAAACCATGCATGCATGGAAAATTAACGTTAACTCAAGAACCATGGTGATCATTTTCTTGTGATTCCTTATCATAGATAATGATGTAGCATTAGTGATCTTGAACAAAGCAATGGCTATCTAGCCTCATTGCAGTTGTCAAGATGGCCCTTTCTTTGTTCAATATCATTATTTCCTAGTCACGTCTGCTACGTTTTCAGTGAGTGACCGTATGCATAAAAGTTTCAGGCATCATCATCATCATAATAATAATAATGAAAATAGCTTCTATATAAAAGTATAAAAGTATAAAAGTATAAAAGTGTAAAAGTATCATCATCATCATCATCATCATCATCATAATAATAATAATAATGAAAATAGCTTCTATAGCGCTTATTATAATATTTCTAAGCGCTTCACAAATCACAGTTAATGTCAGCACAGTTCATTACTGCTCCAACTGGCAGAGCCAGGGATATGCGGAATTTTCCACCAGAACCTCCTCCACCTATTGAGAGAAGGTAACAAAACATGAAAATACTAGTAAACAAATCAACTGTGGGGATGGAGGAAGAAAAGAAATGACAGAAGAGAATACTAGAAGTCACTCAAAAGGATGATAACAAAATTTCTGTCAGATTATAGATCTACAGTTACCATTTGACAAAAATGTTTAGATGTTAATTTCAGGAAGCATATTTTGCACCATCTGACTACATAAATCCTAAAGATGATGTGGTAAATAAACTTATTGGAATGAAAGTGTAAAAAATTAAGTAATGAATGATGGACTAAAGCTGAAGTACCACAATAAATAGTGGTTGCTTTGACACACCTGCTAAAAAATTGTGGTTTTGGGGGATGAATATTAAATGACAACATCTGATAGCAAGGGGGGGGGAGGGGGGCTTTTCTGGTTATGTTTACTGTGAATGAAACCTCTATACCCTGCATCTATGGACTGACATTTGCAAGGATATGTACATGCTTATGTTTACAAAACTCTAATATATACATATAGGCTACAATAAATACCTCCTGTAAAACTTGAGCTAAAATAAAATCAGCTACTGGATGAAGGCCAAACAAGTCTGTGAAAGTATAATTTATATTTGCAAGTGAGGGGGCAGTCAAACCATAATTATAGAAGATGTGACAACATGCCATGTAGAAAAAATCTCACTGATAAAGTAATGATCATGGCTTAAATGTATAGGCCTAGTCTACAATTTGTGTCATGTCTTTCTATGAAACTCCATTTGAATGCATATAGGTCTACATGACTATATATGTGTATTTTGCCAACAATATCGTGGAAAATTACAGTAAAAAGACATTATAAAACTGCCATTGTCTTTTACACATTTAACCAGGAATTATCGTTAGAATAGTCAGTGTCTTTTTCAAAGCTGGCACTTACACAAATACGCTCCGCGCTTTAATAGTACTTTTAGCGCTGCAGCGTTCTGCAACATAAGGCCAAGGAAAGATCGACACTAGTGCTTTAACCGACTCGACTGATGAAATCAGCTATTTAAAAACTAAAGTATACCAGACACCATAACGTAAACTAGGACACAAACAGCACAAATTATAGCCCAAGCCTGACACATAAGAAGGTTTTTAAAAATATTCATATTAGACCAGGAGATATGAGGGAGAAAGACGTTGATGAAAGTGGTAGCTTGTACGAAAAATGATTGATGGGCAGTAAGCCCCAGATAGATGGACAATGCGGATCTACTTGACTCTGACCGATACCCACAGCCGTAAATTTGGATAAAACGCCTGAAGATGATATTGATTATGATGATAATGACGATTAGATGAATGATGGTGTTGCTTATAGGGGTGCTGCTTTTGACGGCGAATTTAACTATGTTGGTTGTGATAATAAAGAGGCTGGGAGCCTTTAAGCATATGTCTTTTTTCAATTACGGCCAAGTTAATGAGTTATGTCTAACAAGTCAACCCAAGCTTTACACAAATTGAACAAAGCAAGTTATGGGCCTAAAGTGAAATTATAAACAACCTATTAAAGCACCCATGTCCTTTTTTAAAACTTTTGCGTTGTGGAATGCTGAAATATTATAACTAAATTAAGACATTTTTGCCATGCCCAAGTAAACATTTAAATACTGGCTTAAAAGTGTTTTCCTTGATTAAAATTCGTTTCAAATTATGCAACAGCATACAATACAAGTAACATAGTGAAATGTGTCTATAACTTTAAAATGATGTAAAAAGATGATTGATGATTTGTTTAAAGGTTAATAACCTTCTCTGAAAAGGTGGTAATATTTAAGAATGTTATAAAAGAAATAATTTGATAAATAATTTCTCGAGTAGAGACCAGGGGCGTGCTGTAAATGGCAGTGCTTGCTTTCACTCCATAAATTTACTGCATGACCATAACTGTGTAAGACAAGGGACCTGGTCTCAAGGTACAGTTGTTGCAGCATCGTATTTTCAAATGATCATGAAAACGGAGAGTATGTCCACGAGGCTGGTCATTGAATTTGGACAGACAGCTATTTCGGATGACGTTTCTACTGATTTGTGCAAAATGGGTGTCAAAAATTGCAGGGTTTTTCTTTTAACCAAAAATGCCTATGAAATGATCTGTTACAACCTTGAATAGGGAAAATTTCTCTAAACTTTGTAACGATTATAGGAACCATCGTGCGTAAGCTCAGTGACTGTTGATACTGCGTTTTACACATTCTAACCAAACATTGTTGTATATAACCTGTAAAAGTCAAAATGTCTATCACACATAAATGTTTCTAAGTTTACAAATTCAAATGCTGCTGCGCCAGCTTCTAGCTCGAACACCGCGGGAGTTACAGTACAGAATGGTGCAACATATACCGGCATGCCCCCAGAACTCACAAATACCATTACACCAGATCCTTGGAGATAACATATTCTACAGTGGGTAAGTATATATATATACATATTTTAACATTGCTACTTTATACAGTAAAAACTATCTGTTAAACACACTGTGTTCATGAAGATGTGTAGTTATTTTCTATTGTTGGTTCTGTTCATGTGTGGGATATCAACTCTCCAGTTGCCTCTTACTTTATTATTTGGCTAGTTATACGGTTTAACTGTTTATTTACCGTTGTTTCCTTACCAAACCCACTTCTTATCAGGGATCTTTGATCAAGATATATTTTTGTCTTTTAGTTTTGTGTATGCCTATTGTGTTTTCGATTTTGTACTTAAACTTAAAAAACTTAGAGTTTTCTGTAGTCAGTCATACATAGCTGTTTGTTGTTCAGCTTTCTTTTTGACATTGTCAGTGCCATATGGATGTTACCTTTGCCATACCCAACCCAAAGTAGATCATGGATTGGCATTTGTTTAACTCCAATTGACTAACAGGAAAGGTCTCCTGTTCCTGCTTTCCTGTGCTGCCATTTACATGAGCAGAAGTGGGCCTATCCAAGGGTATTGGCCATGATGATGTTTGCAGCAAGAAGATGTCCTTAAGAACCGAAGTAGAGTGGATTGTGGAGAAGCTTTAATTGATGTGCCAACAGCAATTATTAAGATGGCAGTGTCTGGAGGAGTTGAGAGAGGTGCTATTCTCTAACAATGTAACACCACTATATTCGTTTTATTATTTTCACGTTCTTTTCAACAATATACTACTTTGTTTTGCCTTTTCAGTGTAAAAGCAATGCTCTAAAATCTGAAGAACTATTCTTTTAATTTCCCTACTTTACTTCCAGTCATGTTGCCCTAGGATTTACAAGAGATGGCAAACATCTCATATCATACCAATGCAAGATAGATGAAGATGGTCTAGAGGACTCACTCTATGTTCTGCATCATTACACCCTGCAGTTGTGGGAATTCAACTACAAGCAAAGAGCTCGGAAGGTAAGTATGAAAAAGCTTTATTATACACTCTGGACTGTAAGTGTACTGTAAGTAAATCAAGTCATATACTTAAAAACCAACATTTACAATTTTTCACCTATCATGGTTTGATTTATTGACTTGGCCCAAGGGTACTCTCGAGTGCCAAATAACCGTACCCCCCGCTTATTAATTTTTTGAAATTTATAATACCCCCCTCTTCACTATCCTTAAGTTTTTGCTTTCCTTGCATTTTTACTTTCCTTACATTTTTACTATCCTTAAGTTTTTACTATTCTTCCTTTTTTACTATCCTTACATTTTCACTTTCCTTGCATTTTTACTATCCTTAAGTTTTTACTATCCTTACATTTTTATCATCCTTACATTTTTATCATCCTTACATTTTTACTACTCTTTCATTTTTACTTTCCTTCCATTTTTACTATCCTTCAATTTTTACTTTCCTTACATTTTTATTTTCCTTACATTTTTGCTATCCATACAGTTTTACATTCCTTACATTTTTACTTTCCTTACATTTTTACATTCCTTACATTTTTACTTTCCCTGCGTTTTTTCTTTCCTTAAGTTTTTACTTTCCTTACATTTTTACTTTCCTTACATTTTTGCTATCCTTACATTTTTACTTTTCTTACATTTTTACTATCCTAACGTTTTTACTATCCTTACATCTTTACTTTCCTTACATTTTTACTTTCCTTACGTCTTTACTTTTCTTACATTTTTACTATCCTTAAGTTTTTGCATTCCTTCCATTTTTACTTTCCTTTCGTTTTTACTTTCCTTACATTTTTATCATCGTTAGACTTTTACTGTTCTTACATTATTACTTTCCTTACATTTTTACTATCCTTACATTTTTACTTTCCTTACATTTTTACATTCCTTACATTTTTACTTTCCTTATATTTTTACTATCCGTACATTTTCATTATGCTTACACTTTTACTATTCTTACATTTTTACTTTCCTTACATTTTGTACTATCCTTACATTTTTACTTTCCTTACATTTTTACATCCCTTACATTTTTACTTTCCTTATATCTTTACTATCCGTACGTTTTTACTTTTCTTACATTTTTACTATCCTTAAGTTTTTGCTTTCCTTCCATTTTTACTATCCTTCAATTTTTACTTTCCTTACATTTTTATTTTCCTTACATTTTTGCTATCCATACAGTTTTACATTCCTTACATTTTTACTTTCCTTACATTTTTACATTCCTTACATTTTTACTTTCCCTGCGTTTTTTCTTTCCTTAAGTTTTTACTTTCCTTACATTTTTACTTTCCTTACATTTTTGCTATCCTTACATTTTTACTTTTCTTACATTTTTACTATCCTAACGTTTTTACTATCCTTACATCTTTACTTTCCTTACATTTTTACTTTCCTTACGTCTTTACTTTTCTTACATGCCGTAAAGCGTCTTTCGGGCTTGAGGGATGGTATCAGCATGACGCCGTACGGCGTCTCTCGTCGCGAATGAGTTAAAACTCCTGGGTAAAAAATAAAAGTGAAAGACACAATAATTTATTTCCTTATTGAAGCCAACCCCAGCAATCCTGACATCTCATCTTTGTCACAAAACAATAACAACGAAGTGCAACAATAGAGACCTTTAAAAAAGTGAGATTTTGTCTAATTGATATAAATTTTACAAACGGTAACCTCATCTACTTTATACAATTTGAAAGACCTAGAAGTTGTCTTTCCAGGGTTTTTTTGGTTTTCTCAAAATCATTATTGTTCACACAGTAAAGCAGTCTTGAATTTTCTATCCTGAAGACAACAAGAAAAATTCCCCAAATAGATTTTACTAACTTACTTACTTTTTTCTTCTAGGTTTAGCACCTTCTTTTCTATCTTCTGGCATTTAATTTTTTCACATGGCTCTGCTTCTGATTCCTATATGTATGTCTTCTTCCAGCAGTTCTGCCATTCTCATATTTCATTTCATAATCTTAAAGACACTTTCCCATGGTCTTCCTGAAACTCTTCATCAAAGTGCTTCATACACCTGTATCTTTCCCAGGATCTCATTTCCCCTCTGCATTTAACAAATTCATACTTTCTTAATCTACTCAATGCCACCACATTACCCAGCTGTCTTGCTTCACATCTTCATTGACCAACCCAATCCCAATTATGCCATGTGACTCATTCTTCAAAAGATCAAAAACATTCTTCCTGAACAGCTCCTTCTCATCAGTTCTGGCTTTCATCTAATGCCATGGGTCTCTATACCTTAGAGCAGCCCTATTCTAATACAGGTATCATACACTCACACTCTGTTTCCTGGTAAGAAATTTTTATTGGTAAAGAGGCTGAAAATATTTCTCCACTCGGACCATGCTGCAGAGATCTTTACACCCACAGCTACTTCAGCTCCACCATAAGTCTCAAGGAGTTCACTCAGATATCAAAATTCCCTAACCTCCTTGACAATTCATTCCCCAGCCCCCTCAGCTCCTCTTCCTCAGCAGGTTAATATCCATCCATCCATCCATCAATCCATCCATCCATCAACCCATCCATCCATCTATCAACGCATCCATCCATCCATCCATCCACGCATCCATCCATCCATCCACGCATCCATCCATCCATCCATCCACCCATCCATCCATCCATCCATCATATATGTGGGCACTGCCCTAGCCCGTGTTAAAGGGGAGTACAAGGCGTAGAAACCGATTAAAATAAATAAATAAATCAATATAAAAGTCAATGTTACCTTTGTCATAGACATATGCTGTGTGCACAGTTTCTTAATCGTAGTTGATGCAATATTTCTTCACTTGTGTTTTCATATCCCTTACAAGCTATATTATTCTAAGCCTAAGCTGCAACCAGTTTGTTGAACAGACAGGATTGGAAACTTCTAACTCTTTGTTACAGAATTTTGATTGAGCGTCATCAATGAAAAACCTGTCAAATTTTGTTCTAGGTTTAAGTGTGGCCCCATCTTCGTTTTCTTTAAAGAAATTATTAGAGACTGATGGAGGTATGTTCTAAGACATTTTTTATTTGAATTGTATTTATTTAGATATTTCTTAATCTAGATACAAATTTTTCCAAATTTCCAATGCAAATTTAAGTATGAGAATGTAACTAGTTAATCAGTGAACAGTTGTCTAAACCGACGTTGTCTGGTTGAATTTTAATATCAAGTAAATGTGTGAACTGTTAGTATAGTTGGTATGCCCAATTTGTCCTTGGACTGGTACTAGAATTAAGATCGTTGATGAACGCATTTTCCAGAGCTTCCTACCTGTTCATTGGTTAGAATAATACCAACAAGACTGCAAGAAAAGGGAAAAATAAGGAGATACAACAAGGAAAAACACGTTTATGAAAATAACCTGCAAAAGAGGGTGTGTGCTAGCTTGTTCATAGACTTCAGCTTTTATTAGAAAGAGCAATTTGAATGAAAGGTGAATGATCCACCGACAAATTATTGTAGGTAACGCACCAAAAAAGGAAACTTTATTGACAACGTTTCGTCTAAACGATTTCTTCAGGTGACCTACAGATTGGTACTGAAATTGTTTAAATTGGTTAAGTCGATTTTCAGTACCAATCTGTAGGAGACCTGAAGAAGTGTTTTCGATGGGGCATGTCAATAAAGTTTCCTAATTTGGCGTTTTACCTACCACAAGGGCAAATTTACCGGAGGAGATACACCACCTAAATAGGTTCCATCTCACAGAGAGTAATATTGGTTTAGTAACCAGCTCTGCACATAGTTAGTTTGATGAAGTGGGAGCTGTTAGCCCTTTAGAAATAAATGAAGATGACTATGATGATAATTATCTTCTTTGTTACATTTTGATTCCTCAAGAGTCGCTAAAATTGTTCTGGCGGCATGAAGTTACCCATTAAAAGTGATGAACCGTAACAACCTCAGACGCTGTCAGTGTGGTATATTGTATTCCTGTACCGTAATCTCCATCTACTACAAACTTCTCTTCTATCGTTATCAGTATTTAGACTTCACAACTACAGACTAAGATCCTTGTGACATGTCTTTTCTTGTAGTGTTTTCGTAGATCTTTTTTGAATTGTAACATAAAATGCTAGAAGTTGATTTCTTTTTCTTAAGAAAACTGTATGTAAAACTTGAGGACATCGTAACATGTGTACGTGAGAAAGATCTTTGAGCCTTTTGTTATCTTTGTGCATTCTGTGGAACGGCACTTCAATGCTTGTGAAGGAGAAACACTGTTTCCATGGTGGACTTCAAATAGGGAATTTTTGCCGAGATCATCAACACGTTTCCTTCTACGTTCTATCACATTGTTTCTTTCACAGTGGTAAAAAGAAAACTAACGGTTTGCGGGGATGGGGTGGGGGTGAGTTGTGGAAGTAGAACTGACGCGGTTCCTTGCGCCAAAGTGAGCTCCAAAAGTTCACAGTTTGTCAACTATAACCTTCATCCTTCTAGAGGATGGGCAGTCCCCTGTTAGTATAAAGTGCATTGTAGAACAACTATCTCGAAAACCTCTTAATTTTGGTGAACTTTAAATCTTTTAAATTGTTTCTTGTTGTGTTACAGATGCTCAATGTCTTACATAGGTATCCCGTCCTATGTGAGTGCGGTTCGAACAATGATATTGTCCACCGGCAAATTGTAGCCATAGAATAGAGAAAAGGTAGAAGGGAAAGCTTCTTATAAATATTCACGCGCATGCGTAAATAACTGGAAACGAGGCTGTGGATCTGTGATTGTTGTACTAGTTGTACTGGAAGAGCGACATTTTTGCTGCTTTGCTAATTCTACCTTCGTGAAAAATACTAAGTATCCTTCAGCTTGTATCCATACTTAAATGGAACACCTCTGTGTCTCATATGAATAGAAGCTAAAGAAAAAGGTCAATTTTGGCGCAACTGTATTTCTTAGGACGATAGTGTCTCCAATGCCCCTCTCCCTTGACCTTTGCTTCATACGTGGTGTAATGATGGAATCTGTTGAACTTCTGCTGATTATTGAACATTCACCGCGTATTAGCACAGATGTTTCAACGTTCGTTAAAGGTAAGAACTACGTTTACATCTAAATTTGACATCTTTGGGGAAAAATAGTAAGCGACGCTGCGAGGATATGCAATTGGTTTGGAAAGAATATTTTTAAAGGCATTTGCAAACTATTAACCTGTAACTCGTGGCCATTGTTGCGAAGAGACAACACGAGAACGTGAAGAACAAAAATGTTTAAAAATTCGATTTTCCACCTCTTTCTGTACTAAATCCTTAAGAACTAAAAGATTATAATAAACTTTGACTAAAGAAAATATAGTTGTGATAAACGACTACGGTTGGCAACCGTTCCCTGCTACGACGACTATACATCCATAGTGGTGTTTGTTAAAAACTTAACGCTATCCTGCAGAAATATTGGATCTTACGTGGTAGAGAAACCCGTTAAAAAATGTATTAGAAAATGAGTCGTTTGTAGAAAGTCAGAAGGAAATTCAGAAAATGCGAAATGCAAAAAAGTCAGTTTTCACTTCAACAACATGGATGTATAACCGTCGTAGCAGGGAACGGTTGGCATCATTTTCTCAATGTTTTAGTTTTTTAGAATTTGGTAGAGAAAAGAAGCGGAAAATCATATTCCCAACATTTATCCTTCTTCGCGTTCTCGTGTCCTTCGTCATTCTCGTCTTGTCTCTTCGCAACAGCAATGTGCTCTTTGGTCAGGTCAGGCCATGTGCGATGCAATAAGGATACCAGTGTTTTAAAGGAAGGAGTAGGATCTTGCTATTGACATGCCTAAATGTCGTTAAGTCTCTTGTACAAATATGAGAAAATACTACTATGTCGTCTACCGTCAGACTCACCTTGTGCAGCAAATACTACAACTGTTCCAATCAATAAGAGTAACAATATTTTGTTATTCATTGCTGCTATTTTATCAACTGAAAAGATAAGAATGTAATATCAAGCAATTGTTAGAGCGAATTGTGAATAAGAAGGCAAAAAATCTACTTCGTTAAAAATGTCTTATACGAACATCTTTCCCCATACTTTTCAAATCCTCAGATTTTTTGGTTTATTAGACTAATATTGCTTGATACTTAATGCAGTAATTCAGTAAAAACCTTGATAAATAATGGGTAAGAAAGATTTCGCCGACTTTGAATGGTATTAAACCATGTAGTATATGTATATACTGGGTATACATTCGTGCTCTCTTAAATGTAAAGACGTCATTTGAAGATCCAATGGACCTTTATCACACAAAAATCCAGAACGAGGCCGGACCCGCAAAGAGCTCGTCAGGCCGTAGGTTTCCTTTAATACAGTTGGGTATACTCTTTCACACATTCCATTTCGGTCATTCTGACGTTAGTACTTTGAGGAGTGTCAGACGAATTTCAGTATACAATATTTTTGCTATTTCGTGCAATATTCTTGTTTTGTACCACAAACAAACTATATACTAAATTTTTGGTTTTGAAAAGAACACGTGAGAAATAGAAAATTTGTCACTACCGGGGATCGACGAATGTCACGGATGATTGGGAGCTAATGCGGCGACTAGAAAAATAGAATATGACAACATGGAGGTCACCTAGCTCAGTTAGTAGAGCGCACGCCGCAAAAGCGTGGGTCACGGGTTCGATCTCTGGTTCGATATTTTTTATTTCTCTAGTTTTCTTTTCCGAACTAACATTCAAATCCTATCTTCTTGATGATAACTTAATTGTTTATTAAAAAATTATATAAATGTCTGAGTGAAGGTCACTTTTCGTACAATCTAAGTTTGATAAAGAGTTTTAGGTGATATTTGTTTAATTGTGAAACCTTGCTGATTCGGGTAGCCTTCGTGTATTCAAGTGGTTGCGCTTACCTAAGTAGCAACCAATCAGCAATTGGAAGATGTTTAAATGGTGGTAGACAGAGTTTATTCATTTCTGTTAATTCATCATCATGCCATTAAGCTCATACACCTTCTCCCTGTATTGAGAGCTACAGGCTTTTGATGTCTTTCAAGAATGTCGTTCGAATTTTAAAAAGAAAAGTAACATACATTACAATACGCCTGATGTGCAAATAATGCAAAGGAAGTATTGACTTGAAAAAAATGCGCCTGTGAGAATCGCTTTGAGTTGCTTTCCACACAAGCAGCACATAGAGAATTTTATACAACTGGTGATAAATGGAATGACATCCTATATGCCTCTTGTCAGCTAAGAGACATTGAGCGCAAGACCAAAATCGAGATTGGGACAAATTATATAAACAGGGCTGCAAGTAACTATTTTTACGTGCAGGCAAAGAAATCTATAGTCTGATAAGTCTACTTCTACGCCAATTACAATCTACAATAAAACATTCACAGCATAAATAGTAATATATTTTTCTTTCAACGTTGATAACTGCAGAATTAACTCACTAAAACTCTATCAACTATACGTATTAGTAATAATTAGTATCTGTCACAGGGTTTTCAAATAACAAGTAGCAAATAAATTTATCGTCTAATTATTTAACTTCTACTCCAATTACAATCTACTTCATTCTGCTAAACGTAAATTTACGCCTTAATAACACGAGTGGCAGAAAAGGTGTCACTCTCGTGACTATTATTTTTGTACGCCGTGATATGGTCTTCTTTTTTTCTATAAATTCATCATAATAGCTTTCTCAATTCACTTCGTACGATTGCTGTGATTAGTGTATGGCGAAAACGTTTAGCAAAGTGAACCCGTAACTCGACGAATTATTCCATTGAATTTTCGTATATATCGTCGCAAGTACCCTTTCCTGCATTCTATCGTCATTAGGCATGGACATTGGATTATTAGTATACCTTAGAATAATTCCTTACCCGTTTTCGGATCCTGCCCAGGTTGTATTCTTTAGCTTCCAAGTGGAGCTGGAAGTATAGTGTAACAACCATTTCTGCAGTGATCCAAATTATGTGTTCAGCGACTACGTACACAAATATATACAAAACAAGGGAAACTGGTTGCTTTCTGGAAATTGGGAAACTGGAAATTTTCAGAAAAATACTGCGCGTTTCAGCAGAAATAGTTTTCTGTAGCGGCAACACCTTTGGCCGGAAATATATACTCATCTTGATTACAATTGAGGAATTATCTTATAACAAAGAGGTCATTTAGATTTTGATGTCAAAAAAGTTTCTTGGTTTTTCACCTTTTCTGTTTTAAACATTATCAACATGGGGCTACTTTTATCTCTTAACCGATTTAGCATGTATTTTTTTTCTCTTTATGAATGAATCTGCTGATGGTCTTTCTGTATGTTTCTTAATATTACGTTCATATAACAGAAGAATACTTTGAAGCGGGAGGAGGTGTCTTGTGGGCTGTTAAGGGTTCTTAGAGCATACATACAAGGACAGTTTTAAAGCAAGCACCCGTTTTTCAATCAACCCATGCTATATTGCACCACCAGAAGGAAAGGAAAACTATAAGATTGACTTGTATGCTTGGGACTTTGCTGTGAATAATGAGATAGAACCGAAATGCTATGATGCACTATGAAATATGAACTTGATCGTTTGGTATTAAACATTAACTATAACATATTCTTCCCATATAGCAGTGTTGCTATTATGTGTACGGAAGCCATTGCTCATCAACAACGCTATTGCTGAAGAGAAATAGCCATTCGTTAAATGTAACCGAGACAAATGTTGGCATTCAACTATTTCTGCAAAACACCTACTTTTTGTAGGTACATGCAAGACTCTGGCCATGCCCAAGAAAGATTATCTATTGTTCTTTTGGCGCTGGAAATTTCAACGTTGTCTCACAATATCCTCATTTGCAAAAAGCTTTCTTGGCATGAGGGCGAAGAAAAGGAGGATCATGAAGACATATTTATAATGTCGACAGTCAAGAGAGAGCGAGGTATATTGCTTGTCCATTCACTTACCACATATTTTCTTGTATCAGTTGTCTTGTAAGTCTACTGACTGCAAAAGTTCTAGTATATTCTACATTGGTACTGCTATAGCATAAGAAACCCATTTATTGGCGAACATAAGTCTTACAGCTAATTCCCTTCATATACGTTGTCATAAACGTGGACCGATGTTTTATGCCCATATTCAAAACCTTGCTGAAAATCGTTTAAATCTCCTTTAGCGCTTGTAAAAGGGAAACCTCTCTTGTGTCATCGGAAAAAAATTACTTTGGTATTTGTCAAACTACATACTTGAAAATTTGTGTCTTGCACAGTCTTAGGTCGCTTTTCTTTAGACTTTGCTACTTTCATGAATCAAGTAATACCTAGGACGACTGTTCATGTTACCAATAATTTGGTGGGGGAGGACTCAAAATTCTGGATGGATTTATTTTCATAGCTTCGGAGAAGAAAGTGTTATTGCAGAGGCCCTGGTATTGGAAACTCTTGAGTTGTATTTTATGGGTATCTCGTAGGTAACCCGTATATAAAAACCTTGACACCGTTGTCGATTGCAATCTGGGTTATTAAAGGCAAAGTGAACAGAGTATGGTTTACAGTTTCATGAGAGAAGGTTAACAGCGAGGAAGCGGATTGGAAGTAAAATTGTCAGCTACCATAACCTTTGTAGTTGCAATCTTACAGTGGCTGTTGTATAGGGAGACCACGAAAACATACAGTAATGTTGTATTACTCTTAAAGGTTATCAAACTGTTGTCTAAAGACATTCCAATATAAATTTTCTGTATGCAATTCGAAAGAAAGAACTAAAGACAAAAGTTTCTTCAACTATAGAAAAATTAATACGATGTATATTCGATATTTGTATCAATATTGGTATGTAGGCAATTATTCATTATCGGAAACATCGCATAAACAAGATCAAAGCATGTTGCATTACACCCTATAATGAGAATTCGTAAGTAATGCGCATTCTCGCGATCCCAAAAACGGAAGAAGAAGATAAACAATAACGACGATTACTGACATCGTGTATTGCATCTGCATCTCAAGTCAATCAAAATAATTGCAAACCACGAAAGGTGTTTTTTCACGGTAAGAAAAGCTTTTCTGAAAAATTTACTGATTGGAAAATTTTCAAAATGAAAACATAATTTATAGACAACGCCTTCTTTTAAATACCTCACTATAAAATCCATCCCTTAGTAGTTCTTTTTCTTTTAGTTCCTACACTCTAGTTCCTAATCTTTTATCTTAAAATATGCCCATGGAAGTTTGTCTTTTTTAGATATCCACATAAAAGGTAGTGCAGGAAATGTCAATTACACATCTTCTATACATTTCATTTCGGTCATTCTGACCGTAGTACTCTGAGGAGTGTCAGACGACAAAAAGCTTTAAGTAAACAATGTTTTCGTTATTTCGTGCAATATTCTTGCTTTGTACTACAAATAAACTGATGTAAATAAGAGTGCAAGCACACAGCGTTGACGTAACTTCTATGCATCTTCTTTACTTTCAAAAGGTCACACTGACAAACGGGCGCGAGAAATCTATCCGAGATCAACCTTGTGCCAAAATGGAATCTACAGATCTCTGGTTCGTGTTGTTCTACGTGCTCTAGGTTAGTAAAAATTAAGGACTTTACCGTTGCAAAGAACTATTACTAAGAAATTAAGCACGTTACTGGAACTTACATAAAGTACACGTTGGCGATTATGACGATATTAATATCTACCTTCATATCTAATCAAAAGCAGCAGAGGTTTCTACTTCTAAGCAAAACCAAACTAAAACGGTCTTTTAAATGTCAACCAAAGAGAACGTATTTTATGTAGAGCACCAATTCCCGAACTTTTAAATCCCCATACCCCTTCATAAATTTTCATATTTCAAACCCCTAAGGCTCTTGGTAATGCTATATTTTAGAGTAAAGGTGAGAAGCGACCCAAAGAATTTGTGAATTTAACTTTTTAAAAAATATTGAACCGAGGTGAAACTTATTTATTTGGAAACTTCAAAACAATTTAAATATTTGTAAAACCAGCCAAATCTTAAACTTTTCATCCATGAATGAAATGTTCTGTATAAATTCAACAACTGTTGCTTATATGTTCATTAACCAAATTGGATTTCATGATTTCCTTGCTTCTGTTTCGAGCTGCAACAGTGTGCCAAACGTGGCACTTGTTGATACCTTGCTGATACCAATTTGCATATTTCGCTGAGCACCCAAGACATTTTGTGGTCTTGTCTTGATCAACAACTCGACACCAAAGTCAGAGTTGTCGTGTTTTCTCTAATATTCAATAAAAATGATAATAATGATAATAACAATAATTTTTTTAAACTTCAAATATCTATCGCTTTCATCCAGTACAATTCATTATTCGCACTACAGGCAAAATGAATTTGGTATAATATACGTCTTAACCAAGCAAGAATCTCTAGCCTTTTACAAAATATGACTTTTACTTATTACACATGATTACATTTTGAATAACAGAAAATTTCTATTTTCAGTCCCAAGGTCTTCCATCATTAGAAATTATTTACTTTCTTTTGCCATCCCTCCGATCGCACTCATACACCCAGTTTGATGTATCGAATATTTCTAAATCTTGACTTTTGATATTACTTACTTACACAAATCATAATATTGAAAAATTTTCTATTGACGTTATTTTGTACTAGTCTCAAAGTCAACTGTTAGCTCCAGTACGTACAATGTATCATTTGATTGAATTAACATGCCGGGACGAAGATCTGGTCTTGTGTGAATGCAAGGTGATTGACAGCCTGACATGTCTGCAAAGATACTAAGGTAAGGACTTGAAGGAACTTGGATATCACTTTCAGGATTGAAGCAAGTCTCCAGTTATAGCTTCTTGGCTGAAATTGGAGGGGCAGCAGTTACGGCATGCTTGAGTAGTGGGGTGGATTAACCATTTTTTTCTGAGAATGTTCAGACCGTAATGTAACTTTCAGAAATCGTAAATCTATTTATTTCAAACCACTTTTTGACCGGAGACAGATTTTTCAGTCCCACTAAGGCATACTTTAACCAACTTGCAAAAAATTGAAAGAAATTTCATCAGAATGTACCCTCTTTTACTTTATTGGAAGTGAGTGATTGGTATATTTCTCAACAGATAGCTAACTGATGCTCGTGAAACATGACAGAAAGTAAAATTATGAGGTGTAGACATATTTAAAAGGTCCAAGGCTTATTGAATCTGGAAAATTACCCCTTCGGGTACTTCCATCTCATTCGATCTCTTATTCTGCAGATCTAAAAACTTACTTGATCTGAAAGTCCACAGTGAGGTACAAAACCCCGCAATTTCACTCATACGCTTCGTTGTATTACTAGGAGTTTTGAAGTACGCCTTTCTTCTTTCATAAGAAAACCGAGGCTCTTTGCTATTTATCAAACTATGGCAGATAATAAAAGTTTAAATTAAGTAGTAGTCTTTAAAAATTGCCTAAATTTAATTTCTTTAATATTGCCAGAAAATGATATTTCCTGGAAGAAAATGAAAATTCCTACAAGAGAATGAAATCTCCTGAAAGATAACATTTATTTTACTTTTTTGTAAAAACAGAAAAATTTTAGAAAATGAAATTTCTTGCAAGAAAGTGAAAACTTCAGAAAATGAAATTTCCTGGAAGAAAATGAAAATTTTTACATGAAAATGAAACTTCCTAAATGAAAATAACTTTTTGAGATTCCTTATCAAAAAAAGTTTTTAGAAAACGGAATTTCTTGCGATTTTCCCCAGAAGATGAAAATTTGAGAAAACGAAATTTGATGGAAAAAAAAAAGAAATCTTACAAAAAAATATCAAAAAGTTTTTTGGAAAACGGAATTTCTTGCGATTTTTCCCCAGAAAATGAAAATTTGAGAAAACGAAATTTGACGGAAAAAATAAGAATTCTTACAAAAAAAAAAGATTTCTTACAAGAAAGTAAAAATTTCAGAAAACTAAATTTCTTGCAATTTCTTGCAAGAAAATCAAATTCTTAGAAAATAAAAATTCTTGCAAGAAAATTTCTTCCAAGAAAATAAAAAGTTTACAAAATGAAATTTCTTCCAGGAAAGCGAAAATTCTTACAGGCAAATGAAATTTCCTGAATGGAAGTATTTTTTTGAGATTGCTTGTAAAAGAGAAAATTTTCAAAAAATGAAATTTCCTGGAAGAAAATGAAAATTCTTACAAAGGAATGAAATTTCTCGATAGAAAATAGTTTTCTTTGAGATTTCTTTTAAAAACAAAAAAAAATTTGAAAAATGAAATTTCTTGCGATTTCTTGCCAGAATATGAATATTTGAGAAAATGAAACTTTTTGCATGAAAATGCAATTTCTTGCAAGAAAACGAAATTTCTTGCGATTTCTTGCCAGAAAAAGTAAATTTCTTGGAAGAAAATGAAAATTCTTACAAGAAAATGAAACTTCCTGAATGAAAATAATTTTTTTAGATTTCTGATAAAAATAAATTTTAGAAAACGAAATTTGCTGCGATTTTTTGCCCGAAAATGAACATGTGAGAAAACGAAACTTGATGGAAGAAAATTTTTACAAGAAAATAGATTTCTTACAAGAAAGTAAAATATTTAGATAGTGAAATTTCTTGCGATTTCTTGCCAGAGAATGAAAATTTTAGAAATTGAAATTTCTTGCAAGAAAATGAAAAATCTTACAAGCAACTGAAATTTCTTACAAGATAACTTTAAAAATTTTGAAGTGCAGTTAACTACAGACACCCGGTTTCTACGAGTACTTGTGGTAACCTTCAATTCATGATGACCCCGCTTGTTTTTTCCTGTGAGGTGTCATGACTATATATGGTGCGTCTGGCACTTCAGCCTTAAATATATGTAGCATGTCCTAAAATACTGATAATAGGTAATAAGCATGCCCTACAGTCTGGCCACGGCGCGGTCACATTTGCAATGGATTGCCTTACGGTAGTTTGGAATGAGTTATTATTAACCTAATACGTCGTGTAAACCGTAAGTACCACTTAGCCTACCTTATTACCAACTTTATATTCTCTTCATATCTCAAGGATGGTCTTCAAAACAGCGTAAGTTAAAAAAAATCTTTTCCACGGAAATCGCAAACATTGTCACCGATAACTTGCACAACACAAGAAATATTCGTAAAACAACTATTAAACACAAATAATAAAGATTATTGTACTTCCTTCCTGATTGTCGGAAAGCTTTGACTGTTAAAATGTACGAGTTTGAGCAATCTATAACACTTTGATCGCCATAATTTTTGTTTACTTACTAAAATTATACAACTTAACAGTTACAATTCTAAACTGAAAACAATATTACTGTTTTCTCCCTGCAAATTTTGTGGGGATCAAGAGATTTTATTTGTGAATGCATGCATGCTTATGAGTAGTACAATGAACTACGATTTAGTATAGAGGAACGGGATAATTAATAAGCATGTTAACAACAATACTAATAATGAAATGGGGAGAGAAATCCCACAATGATAACAATGTAATAATGATTGTGATGATGATAATAAAAATAATTAAGACAATGATAATAATGCTGATGAAAATAATAATCTTTAACATTTATTTTTTGATCTTACTTTGTATAAAATAACTAAGTCAGTTACTCACTGGAAAGGCCTATCTAACTTTTCTGGTAAAATCTACGTGACATTTGAAAAAACTACAGACGAACAAACCAAAATACAAACAACAAATAGCCGAACGGAAAATAAATAGTAAGAAACACATAACTAAATAACGCCTAACTGATAACTGACTAGCTGATTAAGCTAAGGGGCTGAAAACATTTTTTTCCCCAACAACGTCGTTTCGACGTTTCCCTTTAAATCAGTGGTTCTTAACCTGGGTTCGATCGAACCCCAGGGGTTCGGTGAGTCAGTTTCAGGGGTTCGGCGGTTTGGTTCAGTTTATAGCAATTGGTTACAAACCCCTGGCTATAATGCTTGAATACGTCTGCTTTGATTTTAAACCGTTTGGTGCTTTAGGAATCGCTTTCCATTCCCTGGATACCTTCCTTTCCTTTGTTGATACATTTAAAATGCGGAAAATGGAAGCAATCTCTCTGAGGATTGCAGGAGATATAACTCATGGACTTGCATATCTGCACAAGGAAAAAATTGCACATCGAGATTTGAAACCCTCTCATGTTCTCGTTTGTAATCAGCACTATGCTAATTTACAGGATAGCGATAGAAAAGCTGCAATAATTATGCAGCTGCCAATAAGGTGTAAATTAACGGACTTTGGAGAAGCGAGATCGGAACTGCTACAAACAAGGACAATGATTGAAACTTTTACGTTTAATGGCTCCAGAACAATTTGAAGGACCTTTTTCGGATATCATCAGCGAATCTGGAAAAGTTGATGAACATCGATTTGTGGCAATTGGGCTACACATTTTTCTGTCTATTAAACCCCAACCTCTCTACTCCGTATCAAGTGGAGATCCAAAATGGAACTTTCTGTCCTCTGGATGCTACACAGATGATAAAGGAAATGTTAAACGCTGGCAAAAGACCTGAAATGTCTGACAAGTATTACAGGCAAAGGCTAATGTACTGGTTCCGTATTGAAGATGCATACGCATCTCTCACGAAATCGAAGCCGTCTGACAGAGCAACGCTGCAAGCAGTTTCTGAAATTTTATTGAAAAGGGAAGAAAATGTGGATATAATCCCTTTAGCTGTTAGTCAAGCTTCTGCCCTAGAAGAATACGATAATGCCATCGCAAGAGGTAGACCCTCAGGATATTTAATGAATGACGGTTCTGGTAGCTGTACATTTTTATGCCTTAAAATAGCCGAACAACTCTTGTATTTTGAGAGAGAAAATGAATCATTCGATTTAGTTGTGGGAATAGCTGAGAGGACTATAACTGAGTATCCGGCAAAGATAAATATTTATCGAGACTCTGGAAGCCTTTACGATCCATTTGAGGCACTGTCGCTCATGAAATCTGTCCACCACATTCGGAAAGATCTGCAGCTAACATATGAACTCTCTCCTAACCACAGTGCCTTTTCCAAAGAAGGTATAACAGATTTAGCAGATAGACTAAACGCAAATATTAAAGGCAACATATTCCTTTCCGTTTACGTATGCGAACCGTACAGCTTACTCATCGGGGACTAGAGAAATAGAGTATGTTGACTTCGAAAATCAAAGAGTTCAGATGGTAGAGAGCACACCCCGAAATCGTGGGTCACTGGTTCGATCCCCGGTGGTGCATTTTTTCTTTTCCTCTAGTGTTCTTTTTGAAACTGAAATTTATCAGTCGGGGCTTACTTACATGGCTCAAGTGCAAGGAGTTCCCATATTTTGTAGTATAATTTGCCCCAAGAAGACATAGAATCTACGTTGGATTTTTAAAGGGGTTATTTTTAAATGACAAGTACTTTTATCATACTCATAATATTGGCATGTTAGTTGGCATGAGAGCAGAAATTTCACTCTCAAAGATGCTCTCACGCTAACTGTGAACCTTTGCCGAAGCTGTCTTCAGGGTCATCACCATAAGTTTTTGTATTCAGTGAACCAGGAGTCGTTGGTTTGACGTTTAATCACCTTGTTTTGTTCATTGTACAAAGATAGTCAAAGGATCCAGAAAAAGGTTAACTTTCCTCTAGTTCAAAAATTTGCATCCAGATCCTATGTCAAAAATTAATTCACAAAAAAAGCCAAAATTCATCAACAATCCAAAGCAAGAGTACCCATGTGATTGGTGGATGTACTCGATGCATAGTTCTAAAGGCTATTAAGGTGCATATGTTAGCTGTGCTAGTCTGCTCGGTACTTAAAGAAACAGTAAATAAGGCGATGAAGCTCTTCTGTTGTATTGAAGGGCCTCAGCAGCTTAAGCGCGCACGTGATTAGTTAGCAAACCTTCTCAAAGTACACACACCCTTACTTATTTGTTGCCAAAAGTTAACGGGTTAAGTCGACTTGGATCTTTTAAATGAATACTATTCAAATCCTTGGTTCATCTTGAGGTGATCTGTAATCTACAATGGTAACTTACATTTGAAATAACTTTTATCGCGGGGATATAATCCAAGAAAGAGTTTCAGTCATTTTTAGACAACCACCCACGATAAATGGCTTATGATATTATCACTGTCTCGTCATTTTCATAGCTCTTCCATAATACCACTTTACAGAATGTCACTTGTGTGTCAAAGGTTAGCCATGTACGCTTGGTTATATGATGTTGACCTTGCCAGTGTCTCTTGAGATGACATCTGCCGATCGTATGTGTGGTCTTACCAATCTTATTTTAGCAAGTGTGATCCTTTTTCAACAACTGTGTTTTTGGCACCAATCACTACTTCATGGAGATCATGGCTATTTCTGCATCTGCTCTAGCGACTCTTTTTCTAATCCTTCTTCCTTTCCCACAGCTGAAAGGAGCACTTCACGGCTGTTTGCCAAATAATGACGTACATTCCGAATCTGTTCTCTACCACACTACTCTACCACAATTAGTCCTCTTTCTCTAGTTTTCCTCTTGTTGTAGAGTCTAAGTACGTTAGACTTCGAGTGAAGTGATCCAAACAAGACCAAAAGGTTTTTTGGTGAGCCTGTCTGGCTTTTTTATTTCATCTTGTGTCCAGCTCACAAATGCTTCATTTAAACAGATTACAGCTATAGCCCAGTAATCGATAGCGGAAAAAGATTTCTACCATTTAGCCTGGATTTTAGGAGCAGTCTGAAACTCTTCAAATACTTTTCCTTCACTTTAATTTCATGTCCTTTTATAGCATAATGCCAACTTCAAGCACTCCAAAATACCTATACTCATTATATATTTGAATCTCCCAACTCCTTGTCATTTGGTAGCCTTCCACATACTCTCTTCCTCGTTTCAATAGAGCATTGCGAAGCACCCTATTCCCACTGCACTGTTGGATTGTTTGTACCAAGGAATCGATTCTATTGTTACTTTGGCTCAAAACTTTCAGATAGTCTATAAACAACAAGTAATTAAATTTTGGACCATTCTTTTCTAATTGGTATCTCATCTTTATTTTCCTTAGTACATAGATCAGAGGTACAATATTTGTTTTTTAATTTGTCGAGTTTATCATGAGTATGAGTTAGATTTGTGTTGTGTCCTTTCCCGGTATTTTCATCGAGACACCATCTTCAGAAGGGTTCCTAAATCCTAACCTAAGACTTCCAGGTCTCAGGCTACGCTGACAGGTGCTACACTTTCTCCAAGACAGACCTAGAACTGTGCATTATTGGATTCCATTTCCTGGTCCAATGTGGCTTGCATACCCAGATTATTATTGTGTATTTAGCATAATGTTCTGGACGTTGTTATTCCTCTCATTTATTTTGCGAGGAGAGTCATAATAAATGAGCAAAGGCTAACAGAGTGATCTCTTCTTTACATTTTTAACACTTTTTTTTCTCTCTTCTTCTCTCTATCCCAGTCCTGGCGCTTCTCCACTTTTTCCCTTTCTTTCCCATTGACTCTTATATCAGCAGGGGTACAGCTATATAGATGTTTATCCCCTCTCGTCCTTTCTTGTCAATTACAACCATGTCTGATCTTCATGCCTCTATTGGGTCTTGCCAAATCAATTCATCATGCTAGAGTACTGATCAGACAAAGACACATCAGGTAATTTATAAAGAAGATTACTTCTATCACTTAAAGGTTTATTTTGCTTTATGTCCTCTAGTTTTAAACAAACAAATGAGCAGGCAGCTCATTTTGATCAAGAAGTCTTTGCTGATTTTCTTTAGTTGACCGCATCAGATAATCAGATTATTTAAAGGACGAGATATGGAAACATACACAAGGTATCAGATTAGGAAGAAAACCTGGTAATGCTATAACCTACCAACCAAGTTGGAATAAAAGAAGTACTTCTTAACTGTTAGATGTATACTCTAAAATGGGAACAATCTGAATGCAGGATCCAGGTTAGAGATGAGAAATTCTGATAGACTCCAAGAATTTAGAATGCCCTGTAGCTAAAATACTAAAATAGTTTGCTCTAAAATGCCAACAACATTGGCACCACTGTAAAAATGTTCCTCAATTGCAGGTTGAGTAGCACTCCCATATTTCTTACCCTTCTTGTCAAATGATTTGTTAAAGCCTGGGTTTTAGTTTATTAATCCTAGAGGGCAAATGCTGCTGGGTACTTTCTAACAATCTTTTCGAGAGACGTCCAATGTGAATTTTGCCACATGGACTCTGGTAATTGTAGATAACAATAATTTTAGTAAGGATATAGAGTACATCCATTCAATATCAGCATATCAGGTTTGATAGTAGAAGTCACTTGTGTGCATTTAGTACCGTACCTTAGCATTGGTTTTTACATTCTCTGATCATCTCAAAAGTCTCCACACTGTACTTATTCACATGGTTGCTACCACCAGTGGACTTACGTGTAATTGTAATTCTCAATCTGGGTCCAGGGACCCCCGTTAGGGGGTATTTGAGATCTTAAAGGCAGTATAATTGAGACATTGGTTTTCTCATCTCAAAATGGCAAAACTAAAGAAAGTAGTAGATCAATATTGTCCCTTACTGCACATATTTTGTTTAAATCTAGTAAGTTAAGACTCTTTTATTGGCTATTTATTTCATGGTGTACTTGTTTAATATCAATGACGTGAAACAATACCTAATTGCTTCAGACCCAAGGGGTACTTGAAAATTTTGTAGCTTGAGGGGTGTAATTTACTGTCTGAGCTTGAGAAACTCCGAGCCAAGGAACTCTTGAAGCTAAAGCAAGACCATGTTATGTATGTATGTATGTATGTATGTATAAGCTCGACGCAAAGAGTTTACTATTGTGGAAACCAACGCATGGGCATCGAAGAATAGGTAGGCCCAAGCAGGCCTTAACTGATGAACAGGGACACAGGAAGATACATCGTCAAAGGGCTCTCTAGTTTAAAGACTGATAGGGAGGTCTGGAGAAACCATGCGGCTGCATGCCTACGGGCGACGAAGGGGAGGTGAGTGCTAGTGAGGCTTCTTTGCCCTGAAATTAATCTAATTGCCAGAAGGGATTTCCAACTCCCTCGGGGACACGACATACTCTTCTTCAAACTTCACGTGAACTCAACGTTTGCAGACGTTTTCATGGACTAACGTCGACATCATTTCCGTTTGCCAGCGGATACCAAACTGCTAGCAACGCGGGCCTGGAAGGAACATATGGGCATAGTTTTCTCTCTTGGATTGAGCCACTTGCTTTTTCTTCTATATAAAAACCAAGCATTAGCCAGGGAGATGATCAAGGAGTGTAAACAAAAAATATATGTAACGCCTTCGAGAACGTAAGGTTGGCTTGTACAATGAGCACATCATATCCAATTTATCTACACCTCCCATGCACTGATTATATAAACAAAGAGTATTTGGGCGTGACACCTATTGTGTTGCAGGATTCTAACGATGTACAAGGTCTAAAGGCTCTATTCCAATGTGAGAGCAAACTAGCCTGTGTACAGACTAGCCCAGCTTAAGTGGGTACGTCAGTAGCTTCTGTCTGCGCGCAGGCTATGAAGAAACAATTTAATGACTGATTTGTTGTCAAATCACTTTACTGTCACAATATTACTGTTTTCCTTGACACAGCAATCGTTGTAACCACGGTCCTTCTTCTTCAAATCCTTTTCCACTATCAGAAGACAATTTTTATGCGAGGAATTTGAATGGTCCCAGTATACTGCAAGCCAATGAACTGTAAATTCGTAAGAGGTAAATTTGTAAAAAAAATATCTGCAAAGACTTTTAAAGTTTGTTTTTTGGGGAGACATAAACATAATTTAGCTACAACGTCTTATGAGCGTCTTTGATTCACATCACAATCATACAAAAGTCCACTAATGCCACTATGACCCTCGACTAATGCTACTACGACCCTCCACTAATGCTACTACGACCCTCCACTAATGCTACTATGACCCTCCACTAATGCTACTACGACCCTCCACTAATGCCACTACGACCCTCCACTAATGCCACTACGACCCTCCACTGCCATGCTTCCTCCACATTCTGTTTAGTGAGAAAAATTGAAAGTCTGCAGTGACATTGCAGCTGAAATATGAGCAATTAGAACTAAGGCCAAGCGGTACAATGCTTTCTCCAATTGAGAGTCTTGCATTTAAGAGAGTTTTCTTGTAATACGTTTAGACGAAAGATTTATAGCCTCGCTAACAACTTATTAAAATCCTAAAAACACAGCACCTTTGCTATTAGAAGGTAGAGGCTAGCATTAACAGACATGCAACGGCACACTTTCAAACATACAAAATAAGAAAAACTTTTAATGCTTTCGGTAGAGTTTTCAAAATGCAGCCTCTCGTCATGTCGGAGAACACCCAATGCTATCCTGAAAACTCGAAAACCTCTTTCTAATCTCGTAAATAAGGAGCTGTAACGGGAGAAACTCGCGTTTGTAGTTTGCTGTATTGTGTTCTATAGCATACCTTGTATGTAACTGGTTATTAAAGCAAAAGCTACTCCACTAATGATGCCTCAGATGGCTCTTTCTTTAACAGCCGAAGAAGAATCTTCTTTTAACAGCCGATTTCAACAAGTGATGGACTGCGTAATGTCACCCACATGAACCTCTTGTAGTTATTGAATATTCTGAAACCAATCGAGCTACGCAATCATCATGTTTAATCAGCGTGACAAAGTCGAAATTTGCGGGGTATCTTTAGTAGGGGCGTCGGCTGGGTAGCCGAATTTGCCCTTGAAAGTACCGTATTACTTCGCATTCTAGCGCATGCGCTTATAAACAAAAATTGGCCTTTTTGTTTCCCAAAAAGCAGAAAAAATTGATTCACTTATAAGCGCATGCGCTTGTTCTCGAGTTTAAGCGAATACACTTATAAAGGCTTTTACAGAAGATAATACAAGTTAGTATGCCATTGTCAAAGGGTTCCGTGAAAATGGGTATATTTATTACCAAAATTATATCAATACTCTTCACCGCGTCCTTAAGGCAACTCTGATGAGCCGATGTGTTCCATACGATGTCGTCGAGGAGTTCAACGCGGAGTTAGCGGACCTCAGCCTCCTTGACAATGACTATGAAGAAGGTGCCGAGGTCGAAAGCAAAGTAAACAATCAAGACGTCGACGACAGCGATACAGAAGTGATCGAGAAGGGATTTGGAAAAGGAGATGAGGATGCATCAGAAAATGATGACTGTGATATAGACGTTGTGTAAATCATCAAAGTTTGCTTTGATTGCCCGGGAGATCCGAACGCCGGATGTTGCTCGTACAGGCGGACAAAGCGGCGCCGACGATCGCGAATTCGTGGCCTGCAACTCCGCTTTCGGGCTGCCCCATACCTTCCCCCTCAATTCGCGCGAATCGCAGGATCAGGCGCCGCCGCGTGTCGACGGTTTGGAGCCGTCGCAACCGCGCGGATTTACGGTGGTCAGCATCACTTCTCCCTTGCGACTTTTCTTATCTGGGTTCGATGGCCCAGCACGTTTTGTTGGATTCCAGGGTGCCTATTCCGGTCAAGCCAATCAACGCTTAAAGCCGTCGCGGACCCTGTCGCAAGGGTCGCGGGACTCGGCGCGCTCGTCTGGCTTTTCGGTCTCCCCTCCGATGTTCAGGCCGCCCCCTTCTTGTATCGTCTCGCCCTCGTTAACCCGCACAGGGGCAAGGGTCTTAGGCTCACTATAGCGTCTCAGTACACACGCACGAAAGCCGACTGTCGCTATCACACGATAAGGCTCGCTTATGAAGCCAAGGAGAAAGCAGGCGCGTCTTGTACCCAAAGAAAGTTCAAAACTGGCCCTCCTGTGATGGCCGATGACGCGACGGTGATCGCTTCCGCCTTGCCGACGATAGCCGAAGGCCACTGTCCAATTGTTTGTCCGTCTGGCTAAATGCGCCAGGCGCTTTGCGCGCGAAAATGAGAGCGAACCTGGGAGGACCCATGCCGAACCTGACGGCGCCACACGGCGCGGACCGTTTGAAGCCCCTGCTCATGCCCGAGGCCGAGCGCGCCGCTCTGATCGAGCAGGCCGACACGCTCAAGCGCGTGCCCTTGAGCAGCCGCGAGGTATCCGACCTCTTCATGCTGGGCATGGGCGCCTACACGCCGCTCGACGGCTTCATGGGCGAAGCCGACTGGCGCGGCGCCTGCGTCGACATGAAGCTCGGCAGCGGTGTGTTCTGGCCGATTCCCATAACCGCCTCGGCCAGCGGCGAGCTGGCACAGTCGATTTCGCCGGGCGAAGAGGTGGCGCTGACCGACGGGGAGACCGGCGAGGTCCTGGGCCTGATGACGGTCGAGGAAAGCTATTCGATCGACCGGGAGCTGGAATGCCGCGAGGTCTACCGCACGACCGACGCGGCACATCCGGGCGTGCAAAAGGTCATGGAGCATGGCGAGGTGAACCTGGGCGGTCCCGTGCGAACCATCTCCGAAGGCCACTTTCCCGAGACCTAATGGTTAAGGTGTTGGTTTTCAAACCAATGGGTCGTGGGTTCGAATCCCCTCAGCTCCATTAATGAAAAAAGAAAGCGAGCTATTGTGGTAATACTCCACTCCGTGATAAATATATGATAAATGCTATGTGTCTGCTGAGTATGTGTGTGTGTGTGTGTGTGTGTGTTTGTACATATGCATGCATAATTCAAAACCAGACTGCCAACAAAAATTGGCAGATCCAAACCTGGACCATCCTGTGCTAAAACTTTTACTCAACTAATGTGCCAGCTGGTACAATACGCATCAACATTTATGTTGGAATATTCCCTACCATGTCTATCATAGTGCATGTGTATAATTAAAATATATCAGCTACGGTAGGTCACATTTGTGATGCATAAGTAACAAAAATAATATATACTGGTTAAATTGAGAGACTAAAAATTTTAACTACCATCTGAAGGCCTTGGTTTTGTCATGGTATCTGAATTAAAATATAGACATTCACTCATTCACATGTGATTTCCATGACGGCTTATACACTGCCATATCAAAGGGTTTCTATACATTATTCACCATAAGTTGATCCCACATTTATAAAAGGGAGACAAACACTCTTAAACCTACGCAATTCAAAATCAAAATAACACAAGTATCAAACAAGTATTGTACAATTCTGTAACAGAATTTTCACGATGTAGAAAATAGTGGGAATAGTATTGCAGGAACATGCCAGAACTGGCACCCTCACTATCAAACGTTTATTGTGCATAGTGTGCACCCTACCATTAGTGGGGGTTGAGACATTTTCCATACTGCCACTGTCGGTGGGGGCTGGTAAAATTTCAGAACTTGTTTGGGGGTTGCCAGTATACATGGGGGTAATTTTGTTGATGAGGAGGTTAGACTTTGTTGATGTAGAAGTTTTCTAGCTGGTTATGTTGTGAATCACCCCTTTGGGAGAGCATTCAGGAACAACTTTCTTCTCACTTCATTTTTTTCTTCTTAGAAGTAAATGGTTGGAAAGGTCCTATTGAGCACACTTTTCAAACTTGGTATTGTACCATGCATGACATGCATTGGAAAACCTGACCCTAACACAGTTGATGGCGAGTAATTCATTAAGTTATGTTATTGATGGGCGAGAGGCACGGAGGATTAAGAGTGAAATAACTGACAGGATATAAATTAAATAAATTCATACTTTAACAGTTTATAAAGTTCTAGATTTTTCAAATTTACTTTACCTTGAACATGCATATATCTAAAAAGATACGTAGTGGTACAAACACATTAAATATTGCGTTGAGTAACGAATTCATTCTGCTAAACGTTTTTGCCATACACTGATCACAGCAATCGTATGGAGTGAAGTAACAAGGCTTTCAGCAAAGAAGTTATCAGAAACAAGAAGGCCAAAACACGGCGTAGAAAATAACATGCATGAAAGCGACGCATTTTTCGTCACTCGCGTTATTGAAAAACGCGTAAGTTGTAAAAAAACTCTTTCTGCTTTAGAAGCTGCATTTATCAAAAAAATTTGTTCCAACTTACCACTGGCAGTGCCCACTTACATCTTGCTTTGACATTAATATTATGAATGAAATTTATGCAATATTAACGCTACTTCTAAGGTTTTCCTTGTTCTAGGAGATGCTAAACAAACAGTAAAAGTCTATTTTGACAAATTATTGGTAATGATCAAACATCCCTATGGGCCCCTTGTATAATTGAGCGACAACTCTACGCCATTTTCTCTTTTAGTTAACGTCCATTCGTGATGACTCCTCTCCCATAATACTCAAAGTTATCAAGTCTCTTAATAGTTCAAAAATGTAAGTTTCACACCTTTACCACTAACAGACGAAACATTAGCATCACGGGATTAAAAAATGGAATGTATGTGGGTATTACTTTTCATTTTGTCAGTTACTTTCTGAGAGATAAAACCAAGACTTCACGACTACTTTGCATTAGCATTTGACAGACATAGGTCATAACAAGTTACCTCTTCTAGAGCCTTTTATTTAGGGCCACAAGTACCAGTAATTTGAAGATGGCTAAAAAAGGACGGCACTACAAAATCAAAAGATGGTGGATGTAAGAGAATTGGAAAGTTTTTCGTTTTCTTCTTTTAGATCTACAGAGAGGGTTTTTTTATCCCTTGATAATCAACAGATTACATTGGACTCTCTTTTCCTGTTTTCTTGTTGTTCTCTTCTTTTTGTTCCCTTCGACAGTGGCAAAAAAATATTTAGTAAAAAAAGGAGGGGCTAAAGCTAATGATTGTCGCTCGTTTAATTTTTTTGCTAATTTAAAGGCAAACTGCTAATTGAAATTGTTTGGAGACACCATGTTTTGGGGTTTTTTTCAAATTTTACTAAATGTTTCGTACCTTACATTATGCATACAAATTGGCAATCGTTCACGATTGAGATATTTATGGCAGATTGAGTAACCAAGGCTTACGAGAATTGAATTAGCCATCAGACAATTGGAAAGAGAGGGCTAATACAAAAGGAAGAAAAAACAAAAGCAATAAAGAATGGAAGACAGAGAACATGGAAGAAAAACAAAAAGGAGGAAAGAATGAATGAACGAACAAATGAATGTGAGAAAGAATGAGAGAGAAAGAAAAATGGAAGAAAAACAAACAAAGGAAGGAAGGGTATCAACAACTCTGCTGACATTGACACTAAATTTATACTTTAGTGTGAATGCAGATGAGAACAGTGACAACTCAGAGAAAAGTTCCAGAAGAAAACTTTAATAAGCTTGTCTTAGTAGGGCAGAAAAATGTATTGAGAAACCAAAAATTTCTTACAGTTTATGTACTGAAACATTAATAAAACTGGGCAACAAATTGGTTGACGTGCTTCTCCCAAGAATTATTGATTTCAGTTTCTATTAATAACTGTAGTGCAAATTGTGGTGAGGGATGGTTATCCTCCTAAAATAATTCTTTTCATTTCCCTCTGTGCTTTCATATTTTCTCACCACAAACAAACTCATGTGCATCTTCCATGTTTAGTTCTTTGCTCATATTTTTTTCTTTCTGAAACCTTTTTGCACTGGTTGTTCCCCCCGTCACAGAAAGTCAGCAATCTGCAATGACCATCACAGCAACTGGAGCAAGTTACAGCAATGTCACACTGCTACCAATAAAAAATATAATTTAATTTAAATTTGCCATGGAGACACAACAACTGTTATAAACTCTCCACATGGAACTTAAGCTCTCCACAGAGAGCAATCTGCCTAGACAAGCTCACAATGCGCCTGCAAACTGCTGGCCAGTTCTTCAAACCTTATTGGCCATGAATAACCAGTTACGTTCGACCGCTGGCCAATTCTGCGAACCCTATTGTTCACAAATGGCCAGACGCATTCCTGATATGCAATGACTAAGCTCAAATATTTTCAAGCCAACAGTTTTGAATTCAGTACATTGTTGTTTTATCTGTGGAGACTAGAGAGTAGGATTTTTGCATTTTTTGCAGCCACATTGTTAACTGGAAGTTCAAGAAACTCATCATTTTACTTATCAACTCAGCCGCTGGCTTTAACTCTTGTATTGTATTTTGTAGAGTATATACAGCTTATCTGGGCAATTTCATTTCTGTTGGGTATTTCCTAATTATGCCTTTTTTCCACTCTGTCTATTTTGGCTGTAAGCTTATGAGGATACTTCGTAATCTGTTCTTTTTTCAGGTGGCTTTCGAAATATCGCCTTTGCCCATACAGGAACATAGGAATACGTCTACAGAGGAGAGCAAGGATTTTGCTTATATGCAGTGGGACAGTGGACTTGGTCGCTGCACTCTTGATAAACACCCCATTCCTCAGCTAATCCACTAAACATTATTCAGATCCACCAAGCTCATGGAGCGGGCTACGTGACCTCACCCATTCTGGCTATCATAATCAATTAATAGTTTCCTTGTTTCATGATTAAAATGTGGGTTTAACAGTAGGGCAACATTCTTCACTTTATTGGGTAATATCAACAAAATATTCTAAAATTATCCAGCTCTATGCAACAAAGCATAGCTGATATAATGCAACATATTGTAGCCTAATACAGTTTAATAAAAGTTGATTGTCTCGATTAATTTGTTCTTAATCTGAATTAATGATATAATTCTTTGGCTAAACGCAAAACCGATGTTTTGGAATGAATTGCGGAAAGGCATCCATGTATATCCTCAAGAATGATCATAATGATTATGATCAAAATGAGCCTTTGATCCCACTCCAAGTTAGGTTGACAATGTGGATCAAAACTTTAGCCGGTCTCTAGTCTCCTCTTCTCTGACAATAAATGTCGCCTCGGCTTCTTTCGTAGGGAACTTTACGCTCTTCTCGGCATTATTTTCTTTCTTTTTTTAACTTGCAATCGCCGTACAGACATGTCTTTATTTCATAAAGCAAAGCAATCCCCCGTCGTATGGACAGTGTCCCCCAAGCAGTGGTTGCAAATTGCGACTAAAGGCCATAAGAGTGTGCACTTTTAAAAATATAAACCGATCATTGCACAACCAATACTCTGTGAAAAATTAACCAGTTGTTATAGTAGGTGCAGACAATATAACTTATCCCTCAAAGTACGATAAGTCAAATGAAACGAAATAAAACGAAACGTACTTTTGCTGAAATAAAAACTTAAAAACTTTTGCTTTCGGCTCTCTTACTTCTGATAGCGTTGCACTGTCAGGATCTGAGTTTATAAACATAGGAATGGTGTGATATGGATAGCATTGGGCTGTGAGGGGTTGCAAAGAATGTTGAAAAGTAAAAGAAGAGGAGGTTACCTTTCTTTCAGTAGAGAAATTGCTTCTTCGAAAAGGTTGGTCATGGACCTGAATATGTCTCCATGCCTCCATTGCAGTGGTCTCCACAACTTTTTTATGCACAAAGTTATGATCGCCTGCAAGCCCTAGAAATTGCCTTCGCCGCAAGTAAAATTTTAAACACAGATATAAATTCATGTTTTTAAAACTACGTTGAGTGAATTCTGATTTGGAAATGTATCCGACCCTACTGGTCACAACATTTTAACAAAAACTTCCACTTACTTCCTTACCAAGCCATTAAAACATAATATTTACATATGTAATACGCAAGTCGGAAACTGGAATTCAACTTGGATCCCTACCCTTGTAAATAGGGTATAAGACATACCCCAAGGCTGCTCAGAAACGATAGTAGACTTAATATTATTTGTTTGCGTCAAAATTTTCAAGAAGGGTAGATCTTTATCAAGTCCTTGAATAAGACCATATTGTGTAAGTCTGAGTCACACCGTCACTAAAAGAAAGGTCGACATTGGCATGTGCAGTCAATTGCTTTGCTACATTGCTTTGCATTAACTGAACAAAACATTGTCTCGTTTAATATTTCACCTTTTGTCAAACGTTTATTCTTAAAAGGAGGAAAGAGTTTTAGCAACGTTAGTCGATTGATTGGCTGATAGTATCGCTTATTTCCAGACAGGATTCTGATTCCAAATATGTAGAGTAAATAACGAAAAACAGCGTCTGATTATCAAGGTGCTATCAACATTAATAAAGCTACAGAGGTATATCGGGGCTTCTTCTGACTCCCAGGTTTTGCCACCACTAATCATGGTGATCTTTACAAAGGAATAATAATAATTTTAATTTTAATAATAATAGTAATAATAATAATAAAGAGACAAAAAATACAACAAGAAAGAATAACAGGAGCAAGAGGATGGGAAGGAGGAGAAGGAGGAAGAGCAATTTAAGAAGGAAGAATGGAAGAAAAAAACAAAACATTGAATGTAATAGGTAGGAGAAAGTAGTGAATGAGAACAAAAGGAAAGGGAAAAGAGTTGGACTAAAAGGGTGAATGAAAGACATAAAGAACATAAAGAATATAAAGGACATAAAGAACATAAAGGACATAAAGGACGTAAAGGACAATAAGGACATTAAGAACATAAAGGACGTAAAGAGCATAAAGAATATACAGGACATAAAGTACATAAAGAATATAAAGAACATAAAGTACATAAAGGACAATAATTACATTAAGAACATAAAGGACGTAAAGAGCATAAAGAATATACAGGACATAAAGTACATAAAGAATATAAAGAACTCTACCAAATCCCCAAAGAAAAAATTAAGTCAGACAGTAGAGAGTGTATGGTATCGCATGGCATGACATGGTATGTTATGTTATGGTTTGGTATGATGTGGTATGGCATGGTATGGCATGGTATGGTATGGTATGGTATGGTATGGTATATGATATAATATGACATGGTATGGTATGGCACGGTATAGTATGGTATGGTACGGTATAGTATGGTATGGTACGGTATAGTATGGTATGGTACGGTATGGTATTATATGGTATTGTATATGATATGGTATGGTATATGGTATGGTACATGATATGATATATGATATTACATAGTATGGTGTGGTATGCTATGGTATGCTATGGTATGCTATAGTATGCTATGGTATACTATGGTATAGTATGGTATGCTATGGTATAGTATGGTATGGTATGATATGTTATGGTATGTTATGGTATATGATATGATATGATATTACATAGTATGGTGTGGTATGCTATGCTATGGTATGTTATGGTATGCCATGGTGTGGTATGCTATGCTATGGTATGCTATGGTATAGTATGGTATGCCATGGTATGCTATGGTATGGTCTGGTATGGTATGGATGAAATAAATGGTATGGTATGGTATGGTATGGTATGGTATGGTATGGTATGGTGTGGTGTGGTATGGTATGGTATGGTATGGTATGGTATGGTATGGTATGGCTAGCATATGGCAAAACCACACTTTAAGCCAACACCATTGCGTCCATGGTGGCGCTGAGGCCGAATCTAAAATGTTTTAGCACTCGTCCTTCAAGGTCACTTGTTCACTACAGGGCTAATGCACACTACACATTTGAGTAAAAGGTGAATGGTGTAGTGTACTGCAAAAATTGACTGGATCAAAATGTCCACTTTTATATAAAAATTGTTTCTGGAAACAGAACATACCTAAATTTCTTTGCTACATATATGAAAACAACCCTTTATATCAAGTTTTACAAAAATTTATCGCTCTGCATGAAACGGATAGAAGATTTTATTATTATCATTTCCTCATGTAGAGTCTCTTCCTCTTCCACGAGATCAACTACTGGAGTGTTTCAACTTACTGTTTAAAAACAAAATGAAGCAATTATTATTGGTGGAACTTTCTAAACATTAAAGAACATTAAATACATTAGATTGGGCAACAAGTTTAATACTAAAGAGAATTACAAGAAGTTTTGCAATCATTTTTGTCTCAAAGTATCCAGTTTGCTGGGCATTGTGCACGTGCCATAGATGAACTTGTTTCATCATTTGTACTATGGAGGCACCCATCTTCGTACAATCGGTCTCGTAAGTTACCCTTTCCCGAGAGGATACGTAGAGATACATATATCAATAACGAAGATCTTTTAGAAGCTATGAAAGATAGAGAATACTGGAAGGGTGTAGTAAATCCTATCTCGGCCGAGGCTGCAAGATGATGATGACGCGTCAGGAGAATGGTCACCATTCGTCTAACTTGGAGAATATAGCAGAGCTAAGAAGTTGGCAACTGAACGAATCTTGAGTAAAATTACTTTTTGTTTTGATATCTTCTCTAGATACTCGCTACGTTGGAAAATATAATATATGAGACCGAAATTTCATCACAGTGTAGATGAGAAACAAGACCGACTATGGACCATGCCGAAAAGAAATTACAATAGAACGATGTAGCTTTGGACAATGCATTTAATGACATGAATGACAGTGACGTACTCACAATGGATGTTTTAGTAACCCTTAACAATACAATTATTCTTTACTCGGATTTTTGTGGTAATCCAACTCTTTAATATTATCAACATAAACCTTGGTTTTTTACTCATTTAGAATAGAGAAAATATTAAGAAAATGAACTGCTAGGATGGATTATACATAGTACTAATTGGCAAAAACTAAGGGAATCTATTCTAATAATTTCAAGGAAGCGGACCGATCAAGAAGGTTAAACAGTGATTAACCAGGCTAGATCGGCTACAAGCCAACCGGTTCACTAGCAGTTCAGGGACTACAAAAGTTATTCCAATGTTTGTAAGGACGAGATGCCATCGGTATTAAGACCTCAGATGAGGTCCGGCACAAGAGGCCAGGTGCAGTGACGGCATCATTATGAGATGGGCCTTATGGGAGTTTGAGTTCCCTATTTTGATGGCCAATTAATGTTTTTCTTCGACGAAGAGAACAAAAATCAATGAAACAAAAAAAGAAAGAGGAAAAGAGACTCAGTTGTCAAATTTATGTCCAAAAATGCAAAATCGTCTTTGGTTATTGATTAGGAAATAAAACCAAAATCTTTTATTATAACTCAGCCCCCTCCCCCCTTATGTGTTTGGCACAGTTGGGGTCCAGGTATTGTCTAGATGATGTTCCATCCTTGCAATAAAACCGTGATTCCTACTTCTCTCTGATGTAAGGCCGTATGATTATAGTGGTAAATATACACTGAACACAATTTGTATTGCCCCAGGAATGATTCATCTACCATATCAGGTTATTTGGTTATACAACTAGCTCATATGGCGATTTTTGAGAGGGGTTTCAATCAGAGCTCATGCAAATGCTATTGATTAGGATACAGTAGAGGTGTCTGAGATGGAAAAGTAGGAGTTGAGAGGATTCTGCACAAAATGCCAAAATGCATTTACTCTTGATTTATATACACTGGGTATGTAATTGTAGATTGGAAGAGATCGGGAAAAGAGCTTTGTGCATATATGTGTTGGAATGTCTCATTACTAAGACCTTAGGTCTTAAATTTGGGCTGATTTAACATTTTCCTATGTTTGTTACTGGTACAAAACAAGAATATTGCACGAAATAGCGTAAACAAGTCATTCAGGCAGTCCAATTTCTGATTGGCTGCTTCGAAATACAGTTGGGTATACTCCTTCAAACATTCCATTTCAGTCATTCTGATGTTAGTACTCTGAGGAGTGTCAGACGAAAAATGCTCTTCAGTACAATATGTTTACGCTATTTCGTGCAATATTCTTATTTTCCTATGTGCATTGTAATTTTAAAAAAACATTGACACAAGAAGATATTTAAAGTAAAACTTTAAATTGTAGTCGCGCCCCTCGACTTTTACAAGCTGGTCTCTCTACACCACTATTATGCCTTTTTGATTTCCTTTCCTTTCTCTTTTAAGCTCGCAAGTATGAGACAGCAAAGGCGTCCAGAGATTTTGATGAGTTCTTAAAGACCCTAAGGAGCCCTGCTGCAGGTGGAATAGTAGATAAATGTAAAAGGTATAGTTAATCAAAGTAATAAATTTAATTTATTAAAGTCAATCTTTCTATGGGCCGCTAAAGCTTCACATTACTTTAATGCCAAAATATGCTTCATGGCTACAAGCGATACCCTTTTTGCCAATGAAAATTTGCTAGACAATTCACTTTGGTATGCTATTGTTCTTATTAGATTTAGGAGAGAGGATTTCAAAAAGACTGTATGTATACTTTATTTTTAATTGCAAGGAAAACATTAGAATATCACCAGAAGAGATACTAGTTTAGCTGTACAGATTCCTTATAGTTTTGGTAACTACAATGGACAAGATTTTACCAAGGGATACACGCTTTTTTTTTATAAGAATAGCTTCTATAAGAATATCAGGGTGAAAATTGCCTAAATCGTAAGAATATCTTAAGAATATTAGCACACTGTTACGAGAAGATTACTATAAAGACCTACTTTTTTCTATGCTTTGATTTGCCCTTACTGAGGGGTGGGTCAGTGTTACAAAATTTCATAAGTAAACCAATATAGATATTTGTCATTTTCATTTTTTTTCTGCATTTTGATAAAAGGCAAGATAATGTAATGTCAGTTTAAATAGTTAATAAGAAACTTTATTTTTGCAGGCTCAACTTGCTGCATGCCCTCTTCTTGTCGTCTTTTATCATGAACAATCCACCTCATATTTGCTATTACTGCTATTCCTTTGGATAAAATGCAATAGTTGTATATCAAACTGATTGGGGTGCTATCATGACAGTGTTCAGGAAGCAAACACAGATACAGAAAGATCGGAGATGTCATGATAGTGTGATGCTATACCACGTGGTTTCTAACCGACATCATCGTAGGCCTTTCTTTGCGACGGAATTTTCAAAGTTAAGCAGACAAGTTAAGGACCACCGATGTAGGTACATTCCATGCAAAAAGGTCATGTACGCTTAGAACTAAGTTTTCAGAATTTGCATAATATTGGTTTCATTTTCAAACTGGATGGATGCAGCAAAATCCGCAGCGACAAACGACACTTCCCTTTATATGTTCTAGGATTGGCTTTTGAAAATTGTGAAAAGAACTTGATAGAATCATAAGCACTGTGATGGGCAGTAGATTTGAACTTCTACTCTTTGTTATGGTTCATCGACATAATAACGTACGCACATGCTTCTTTAACCCCACTCGCACTCCACTCGCACTCCACTTGCACTCCACTCACACTCCACTCGCATTTGCACTCACACTCCATTTCCACTTCCACTACCATTTTAATTCAATAAGGATTTTTACCGTAAGTTTATACGTTAGTTTGAGACTATAGTATGCCTCGTTTCAGCTGGAATAATAAAGTAGCCTCTTTATGGGGGACTTTCTATTAATGGTAGTAGCTAAGGAAGGACGGGCATTCGTGTTGCCTCCAACTACAGTCGACAATCTTCTTCTTCCTGTATTCGTAACCAGTGATAAACCTCAATATTCATTTACATTTACACACGTTTCAGTATCAATAACTGACAAACGTGGAAATCGTAAAGTACTGCAGTTTATATACTATAATTAAGATACTAGCTCGTCTATCTCCTTATAACATCTTTTCTATTTTTCTTCCAGCATGGAAAGGCTTACCTGCCAGTGCACGTCATATATACAGAAGATATAATCTGGCGTAACAGACAAAGTGTAACAGACATAACCCACAGACAACTTATTTTTATATATATATAGATTGGCTTGAGTAACGAAAGAAACCCAATGACTTGAATTAAATTAATAATTATAATCTGGGTTGCAGCGGTAGCTAGAAACCTAGTAAAAGGCTTTTGCGCTCCAGAGTAAAACTAAAATAACCCATAACTCCTAAGAATAGAAACAAATCAAAACAAAAGGTGCACCACCAGAAGCGCCTTGTCCGGAATCCCTATATAGAAAATTTACCGTCTCTCGACTTGAACAACAAACAAGTTATATTGGCTTGAAAATCAAGAACCTATGTATCATCGATTTGTACGCCGGTGGTGACATATTTTTCTAGTGTTCTTTCTAAAGGGTACATTTATCTATGACAAAGTAATGCTGGGGCTTGTTCTACAATAGTTCTTAAGACAGTTGTAGACTATAATATACTGTCATTTTATTTTCCCTTTCTTATTATGAATACTGAAGTTTTCGGATGATTAAATTACATCGATACCGAGCTATTCTAAAGCAGGGTTTCTCGATCTTGGAGACCCCCCTCCTCCTCGAACTACCAGCATTTCTGAGTAACTCCCTTTTGATAGAAAATTAGCTTTGTTATTCCGCATTAATAGTTTACTACTAAATCTACTGAATTAACGGTCAATGAAGAGTCGTAACTTGCTTATCAGGTGTTCAACAAGAATATGTACAAAATGGAGTAGACGGGGACAGAATTTTTCTAACTCTTTGTTTGGTTTTAGCATTTTGACATAAGAAAATTAATGGGACATGCTATTAGCTGTTGGACCCCCCTAGTACCCCTTGTCTCAATTTCCCCCTTTAAAATCTGAAATATTCCCTAGGGGGTCCTCGGACCCCCCTTGAGAATTGCTGTTCTAGAGGATTGTGATAGGTACTACAACATGCTGACCATTACATTCGTATTAACTAGGAGATAATTATCATTGAAAGTTAATCACAATGATATTGCTTGTGTAAAGCATACTTAATATTTAATATTGTTAGACGTATGAATTATGTAACTCTCGCAATTATTTTGCGAGACTTATTTGTTACAATATAAGCGTTTTTTGGCAAGCCTTTGTCTATTATACCTTTTTATGCCTTTAGGTATTAATTCATTCCTCCAAACACCAGATCAACTTGCCTCAGGGCAACATGCAAACTTATTTGAGCTATGACGTCATTCTTGAACCACGGTCGTAATTTGCATTTTTCAGATTTTTCAAGTTTACTGTTTTAAATGAATAAATTGTTATTTGTAGTAATTATTGTGGATTCCATTGAAACTTTTAATCTATTTTTTGATTGACTTCCGTGATAAAACCTAATAAATGACCAAAAATTTATTGTATGATTTACTCTTATCTCTAATTTATACTGACATGGCATTTGATTTCATATTTAATTTCTAATTTTGCGAGTCGAACAACTGTTTAATGCACTTGTAAAATGCAATTCAGAAAAAAAATAGATTATGATAATGTTAACGGCACTCGTTCATTCATTCATTCGTTGCCTTGTCTTTAGACATTGGTAGCCATGACCGCCCAACTTTCTGTCCTTGGCCAGATGTTAAAAGCCTACTGTTTTTATTCCGTTACCTAGCCGATCGTTGGACAGTGAAGCACTTCTCTGCCTTCCCCTTGCTCTTTCCCCCCTCTATTATCGCTATCAACGCCAGCTTATCCCATTCTTCTTCCCGATTAAAGTGCCCAAATAAGTTTAGCTGCCTACACACAATAGTTCCCATTAACTGTGATGTCGTACCAGCTCGTTCAAAAACTTCCCTATTTCTCACTATATCCATCCAAGAAATTCTTCAAATCCTACGTAAGAACCACACCCCAACAGCCTTCAATCCAACTTGCATTTAACGAGATAGATTTTGTTAAAAGCTGTTGAAATCTGTACAACTTTAATTGTGTAAACACAATGTTGCGTTTTAAACTATTGGGAGGGTTATTGCACCCTTAGTCACCCCTATACGCAATCTCTATACCTCTGAATGTTTCTATGAGATTTAATGCTAAGTTCAGGCCCTTGTTTCGTAACTCCTGTTCACTAGAGTACAGTCACTGACCTGCTTTCGAGATATGTCAACAGTTAAATAAAGAACACACCGAAGGATTACCTGGATCATTCATGTATTTCTTTATGGTAAACAGAAAAAGCGACCTGCAAACTCTATTATTGATTTTTCGAAGGCTTTTGATCCTATCAGACAGAGTGCCATACGAGAAGTCCTGTGCTTGCACGGGAAAGTTACCTAGAGATAAAAGATTCGAGACTACTCTTAGATGCTAATAGACGCCCCCCGCCCCCGCTAATTAATTTTTTTTTGGAGGGCAAGTAGAAAATATCTTTATGAAAATATGATAACCACACAAGAGTTGCTTTTCAGTGAAAGATACGGCCAGCTCAATCTCGATTAGCATCTAAGAGGACAGAACATAAGTTATCCAAAGCACATAGGCTTTTTTACGTACATTAAGGAAGCCTAGGGTGTTACTAGAAAATTAATCATGATCTACTGGGTATCTTGCACTCCCGGTCGCGCCCACCATTAGTTAGTTAACTAAATGGCTGTAAAAGGAACTAGCAGGTAAGTTAAGTTGAGCACTTCCTGCTTTAAACGGTGCCATTGCTGCTTACATTATGCAGTGCTCACTGTGCACGCAGTTTGAGGACTCTTGTATGGCACGACATGAATGCTTTAAACTACCTTGTTTCAAGCGTGCTTGCTTCATAACTAAGTTTCAGTCCTTTTACTCTGTGCGAATACATATGAACCCGCAAAGGGTGAAACAGCACTGTCTGCGAATAACTCATAAAACTACACACTTTCATTTACGTTTCGATATTATCTTTAACAAAAATGTTTCGAGTAATTTTTTTTGGATAAGATAATATCAAAACGTAATTAAAAATGTCTACCGTTATAAGTTAGCGTCCTATGTTGCACAACACCCTGATTGCTATCTCGTGTTTGTCCCAAATCTTAAAGATCATTTACATATATATTATCTACATATAATATGCATATATAATATACGTGTAAAAATGTTAGTAGAGTATATATTAAGAGTATTGGATTATACTGTGTTCATTAGCGTTTATATAGATTAAAATTTAGAAATTGTTGCTTGTAAGATACTTGGATTTTGACGTGTGGTCGTACTACGCATACTGTAACCAAAATCATTTTCAGTGTGCTTCACAAATAAAAGCTGCAAACATACTTTGGGAGGAAAATTGAGGGTAAGATCAGGATTGTTCAAAAGTTGTTTCAAGCCGTGGCATTGCATTTTGCAATAATTGGGTCAGTCAATCAAAAGTAAATACAACTCATAAAGTTGATCAAAAGAACGTAACGGTGGAATTTGATTTGATTTAATTTGATAGTGTTCTAAAATTATTTAACGTTTTCTTTGGGATTTTTTCAAACATGAGAAAGCGCATTCCTAGAAGGGAAAGCATCTACAGTATGCTGAGAGTGTATTTAGGTTTCGTAACCTTGGTTCTTGGGGAAAACATTATTTGGTATATCAGGGGGTAAACAAAACTTATGACGTCAAGTAAAACAATGTTGGGGGAGACTTACAGTGGTTCTCAAGCAAGTGCTGCCCTATGGCAGAGTCACATTGCTTAGTGGCGTTTTTGGTCTTTGAAACTTGAGGTGGTTTTCACTTTTAGGAGTAGATGCTTGGCGAATATACGATGGTACATGCTGCTTAATTCGGTCAACGAATTAAGTGCCAGTGTGAGGCTGCTACGTTGGCCGCACGACTTTGATCATCATCTTCATCATGCAAATGAACTCCGTAAGCCACTGGCCTTGATATTTGCACTTCTAGCGATAGAATGTACCCTCAATGGACAAGCTACATTGATTAATCTATTTCAAAGCAATAGAAATTTTTTTGCTTTTTTTGCCTCTATCACTTTTTTATTGCCATCTAACCATTCGCAGATTGGTAAACAGGGGAGGATGCTGACCCCCATTTCTCTGTATTCACAGAAACCACTGTAACACTGAACAAGAACTTTGTATACATCACACTTACATGGTAGCCATTTTCAATAAACTTCTTTTTCCATTCCGAGGTTTCTTGTCCCTTTAGCCAAGCTTTTGCATTGTTTTCATTCAGTGACCACATCACTCCAGTTGAAGAGCATCTTACATGGGAAATGTCACCAGTGTGTGTTAGAAGGCTTCGAGCTTTCTGAACGCACCTGTTTGAACATCTATTGATATTTACATTCAAAAAAATATAGATACATACTTCACGCAAGGTTGAAATCAAAGCTACATTCTTCAAATTATAAACAAATTAATATCATCAAGAAGAGAGGATTTGAAGTTGAAACTGAGAGGATTTGAAGTTGATGCTGTCCCCGATGGTGACATATTTTTTATTACTCTTTCATCTTTTCAACACGGACCTCTCACATCTTCTCTTCTCAGTGATAATGTCTGATGTTTAATGGGTGTGGGACAGAGAGAAAGGCCGGGTGGAAAGTCAATTGGTGTAGAAAAGCTTGTCTCCAAGTGCAAGGAAGCTGGATTTCCACGTCCACCATTGGATGATGTGGAGATAATGTGTCATCTTGAGAAATAGAGTATGTCAATGTAAAAAGTTCATATAGATCAGTTGGTAAAGCACGAAAGCGTGGGTCAAGGGTTCGATCCCCAGTGGTGACATATATTCCCTATCTAGTGCATTTTGCATATTGACAAATAGATATAGGGATCTAGCCCGTCAGCGCCTGTCCCAAGGCTTGGCCTTCCGGGTCGGCCAGGGCCGCTTCCCGCGCGGCTTTTAACCAGTGGCAAAAGCATCATGCTGAACCTGTTGCAAAAATACAAGACTTAACTATTCTATGGAGTTTTACCTTACACACTGACGGAACTTTAAAGTCAAGTAGACCGTATAAGCTAATTGCATAGTCGTACAAGCTAATTGCAAAGTGTTAACCACAATGTATGATAGAGTACAAAGACTAAGAAATTAAAATCACATAAAATTTAGGGAATTAAATTTACTATTATCACAGTAAATTAAGCTGAAGTGACAACGATTAAAACGCGACTTCGGAAACTTGTTTAAACCAAAAAAATCACATTCATTGTAAATATGCAAATTTCATCCATCATTGATATATAAGAAATTGATGTCTGAATCCAATTTTTTTTCTCTTTACATCAATGTACACACACATTTGTAGATTTACATTACAAAGTTTATCACATTTACAACGTGTATCATCCAATCAACCATACCAGAATGCAGAAAAATAAGATTCAAGAATTACTAGCTAATGACATATCTATCAACAGAGTGAGTACAGTAGCTGCTCCACAAACCGCTTATATTTTGGGGGTAAGTAGTGTTTTCTATGGGAAGAAAAATAAGGCAATACTGAAACAAGAATGAAAAGAGGAGAGAAAGTCCCATGTCATGACGTAATTGTTTAACGATGCAAGTCACAATTTAAAAAATAGTTGAAAGTATCATGGAAAAAAAAGGTTTCCCGACCAAGTCACTTGGCGTAAAGGAGAGGCTACTCTGCAATGGCGTTGGACTTGATATCAATGTCAACTGGGAACATCGTTGGACGATTTGGAGTTGATATGTTAATTTGACGACTTCATAGTACGTAACCGTGGGGAGTCACCTTGCTAAGCTGTTAGAGCACACGCTACGGGTACGAGGGTAATAAGTTTGAGTCCCGGTGGTTACACATTCTCAAGTTAAAAGATAAAGATTATATCCTACGTTATCGATTACTCAGGGTTCGAACGATTCTTGTTTCTTGGAAAAGATGTGTTGTATAAAGTTTATCACTTAAATTATTTTTAAATTTCAAGTGTCTATTTCTCTCACGTCATACAATCCATGATTCTCACTACAGGCATAAAGGAGTAAAATCATATAATGTACGTCTTCGCCAGCCAAGAAGCTCCGGATTGGGCCATTTTACAGATTATTATCAAAAATCCATAACAAACTTAAACCTTATTGATCACGATGATGATAATAATAATCCATTTCTTTTCTTTCAATTTTTTGTAAATGGAAAAGAAGTGGGGTCGAAGAAATTATTTGATTTCTCAGAAAAGTTTCTGAGATTCACAACAAAAAAAATGGTATCTAAGTGCTAAATTACCATATTGTTATATACAGTTAAGAGTTAAGGGCCACCTACTTACATGCGGTAATCCTGCTCATTTGTATGTAGGAGAAGAGTGCGTAGCTGTGTTGGCCTTTAGTGATTTGGTGCTCCTGTGAGTCTTTAGAAGCCTAGTAGTAGTAATCTATTTCTTTTTTGCAATCTTGTATCCATGAAAGTTATAAATTCTTATTATTGTAACTTTGTTGACCTATTGCAACTAATTAGTTTCTTAATATTTTGTTTTTAAAAGTTGCAAAAATTAAATGTCGTAAAAGAAAAGCCCCAGACATTGAACTGTATTGGTGTAACAGACCTTCAGATATACATTAATGGGAAAAGCCAGGGAAACAAGGGAAAACACTACCCTTTCCCTGTCCTTTGACAGGGAAAATTTGTCAAAGGTAGATAAAATTGGCCGTTTTTAGGAAACAGAACTACTTCGACATTCCTGCCACCCTCAGAGCAACTTCTGAGGGTCGTTCCGGATTTAACTATTGTTATATATAATTATTTAAAATTATTTATATATTAACATATAAATTTACAATATAATTTAATCATTTATATTATAATGTTCTGATGAAACTAGTTTTTATATCCTGGCAACTTTAAGTCTATATGTTTCATCAACACCATTAAAAATTTATCTAGAGTGCCTCCCTTTGTGTTTTAGTCACAGTATTAATTTCATAGCAATTATATTAGCACACGAGGCTGGAACTAAGGTATTTCGGTTTAGGTCAACAAGTACGCCATCTAATTGATTTATTTTAAGGAATATTTTAAGTACTAGATGCCATGAGTTTGATGTATGAAGTTCTATTCCCATTTTTGAGTATCTTTTTTACTTTTCAAGATACATATAAACACACTAAAATCACTGAATCGAATACCTTTTTATGGGACTTGGTATTAACCAAGTGACATATAGCAATCGCAAATTCTTTCGGTCTGTCGGTCCCGGTTTTGCTACTTTAGGCACTTCCAGGTTAGCTAGGACGATGAAATTTGGCAGGCGTATCAGGGACCGGGCCAAATTAAATTAGAAATAGTTGTTTTCCCGATTTGACCATCTGTGGGGTAGTGGGGGCCCACCTCATAAAAGGCCACCGTCATCTTTTAATGTGTGATTTTCATATTTAATAAAGACATTTTCTACTTGCCCGCCAAAGTACCTCCTCAAAAAATGATCATGGGTGGGGGATTACGTAAAAATTAATAGGTGGGGGAGGGGGATCGGAATAAGAATGTCCTGGGTGGAAAATTTTTTAAAAATTAGTTAGCGGAGGGGGACGTCGTCTATTAGGTACCCAAGAGTAGAAGATTTCTACCCAACATTGTCTTTAAAAGAAAAGGAAAAAGAAATAATGTCTCCTGGAGTTTTTAAAGCCTTTAAATATTGAAATTTCCGTTAAGAATTGATTTTATATGATCGAGAAGAGAGGACTTGAAAAGTCACTTTGAAGAACACTAGGGAAATAGAAAATATGTCACCACCAGGGATCGAACAGGCGACCCACGCTATCGCGGCGTGTGCTCTACGAACTAAGCTTGGTGACCTCCGATGTTAAATCTATTTCTCTAGTCGCCACATTAGCTGCCAATCACCCCCCGGTGGACATCAACATCCAGCTAAACGTACTTGGAAACGAAGCTCTACGCCATACGATTTGACCAACGACAGGCTACCATCCGGCCCGTTTATCTCTCCAAAGTCCATTGAAAGTCAGAAAGTATAAACGTGAAAAGAGGATTTGAAATGTCACTTTGAAAAGAACACTAGAGAAATAGAAATTATGTCACCACCGGGGATCTACCCCGTGATCCACGCGTTTGCGCCGTGTGCTCTACCAACTGTTGGTATAATACACGCCACGAAAGCTTGGGTCACGGGTTGATATGGTGCCCTGTTTTGTGCGTGTTTTCAATATTGATCTCAAATGCTGCTCTTAGGAGTCAAAGGTGCTCAAAGGAGTCAGATGATACATGAAATCATTTTAAGTTTGTTCTGTACTGCCGAGCGAGAGCATGCTACTTTGCACCACGATACCAGGAGCACCAAGTCTTAAAAAGGTTCAGCAATAAGGGTTGTAATAATTTGAAGTTTGAATCTTTTAAGTCATTCATGATCAACCAACTACAGAAAACTTCACTATCCTATCCAGCATCTATTGACGTCTATTTTTAACTGATGAGGGAAATACTCCAAAATACTGATGTTGTTGCTGTGGTTGTTGGAAACTAAATGACCTTAACAGTTTTGAGCCACATGGAGTGCAGGTCAACAAGACCCCCAATAGCGCAGCTAGTGAATCATCATACCTTCTCGCTTTCGTCGGTCAATCCTGTTATACTTTGTTCAAGCGCAGAGGAGTTCCCGCTCATAAACTGGACAAAATAAATCCAATTTGTTCAATGGAAAGGGTTAATAATAAATCATTATTGCGCTAATTTCGCAACACAAACAGAAATAAGCTTACATCCAAAAACTACGTTTTTGGAAAACTGGTGCCTCAACGTGAAGTTTCTTGTTGAAAGAATGTTTTCTTCTTCGGAAGACGGTGAATGGCTGCGGGCACTAAAGATGCACAATATTTTGCTTTCTAAACAGAGAGGAACTTCAAGTTTGAAGTTTGAGAAAAACAAATTCTGACATACCCTATCAGATTCCCAAAACCCAATAGCTCTTCAAGTTCTATCTTTGCGTCTCAACGTCTTTAATTATTTAAGGCTCTTACCCTAGGAGCTACAGGGAAGCCGGGTAGCAAAAAAGACAGCACTAGAGTGTAGCCTTGGATATCACTGAATTCTTTTTAACTATATCTTTGAATTATACTTCAACTACACCATGTACACCATCACACTTCAAAAGACTTCAAGTGATGAACAGCATGCACTGAGCTAAGGCAAATGAAAATAGTAGCCCACTATTTGTGTCACTGACATAAAGATGGACTCAAAAAGGCAGTCTTTAAAATACACAAATTAATTTATTTTACAACTTTAGAATCTAAGTCTGCTCCCAGCCTGGTTACCTTACCATCCAGTCAATTAAGTTTATATCGCTGTTCCCAAGTTAACATTTCCTTTCAAATCCAATATTTGCGATAACTGAGTAGCTATATCTTCCACTTACACGATTAATCGGTCTCATTCTTGGCTTTTACCTCCCAGAATTTACTAAAAGCTGAAAACAAACTGAGCCTAGCAAAAGATACAACAAGCCAAAACTCATATAAACTAGTGAAATGGGTTTTGGGAGGACCTTTTGATAGCACGTTGTCATTTATTCGCTTTATTTTGTCATAATTTTCTTTTACTTATAATTTATTTCTATATTCATTAGTTGAAATACCATACCTCCAATTGCATACACTCAGGCTATAAAGAGAACAAGCTTCTTCTTTCATTTAATGGTTTCTCCTCTGCGTAAGAAAATAATGTCATTATTGCTGGGTATCTGATACTAGAGCAAGAAACTTTGTCTATGCAGTACTCTTCTTAGTGATGAGCTTAGATTGACACCAACTTTCTATCAGCCGCGATTGTGTCAGCTTGCGTGACACGCGGCCCCACAGCAGGGGACCGATCCATATCAACAAGGCGCCGAGGCCAATGACATAGATCAGGTAGTCTGCGTAGTCGTTTATTTCGAACCCCACCTCAAATGGAAACACGGCAGTATATTCTTTACCGCTGTTGTGGCGCGCGGTAACAACGCCGATAAATTCCCCGGGCTCATCGAACTGATGCAATATGGCGAATACATCGGGTTCGTAAACAGGAGGTTGATAAAAAACCGTAACCGCTTCCAGGTTGGGGATGTTCTCCACATCATCCAGGCCCGCGAAGCGCCCCATGCCGGTTGTGTTAGTGATAATACGAAAGTCGACCCCCAGTTCGCCCAGGCCGTCGTGCAGGTACTCCAGCACAAATATGCTTTCTCCGGTGTCGGGCAGGTCCTCACAATGTTGTTCATGCTGACGGGTGAGGGGTTGAAATACGGTAAAGTGAGCCTGGTAAAAACCGACGTTGATCAGACAAAGATCTTCGTCCAGCACCACACCGCCGTGGGCTTCCACCCTGGTCGGTGACAGCCCGCTCAGAGCCAGGCCGAGAGCAAATACCGCGACCCAATGAGATGGCCGGCAGGACAGCCGGAATAACCTGCTCATGCGCTTTCAGGCGTATTCATGCATGTATTGTAAACAGATTTCCCGTGTTGCGTCGTTCGTTAGAACATGACAGACTAAAGCCAAGTAGTGCGGTAGGTGGGCGCTTTTATCTGGTAGAGCGCCGACAGCAACCACCGACAACTTACCAGCAGGCTGTGACGCTAACGGTGTCGCCTGAAGTTTGTTTTCCCGATCCGGGAACCGCGGTGAAACAACCAAGGTTAAAAACCATGGTTGATAACCAAGGTTAAGAGCCATGGTTGATAACCAAGGTTAAGAGAGATGGATCGGGTGGGAGCTAAGGGAGAGCTCTTGAACAAGTCAGTATCAGGCTGGTAACCGACGTTGCGGCTCTAGACCGAAAGGTCAACGGCCGAAAGGTCAGGGAGGGGAATATGTCCCGGATGGTAACCGAGGATGTGTTCTAGCTGTGTTCGGTACATTTTGTATCTTGCTCTATTGGTGTGCCCGCTTGCGGGCCAGGCAGTGGAGCGGGGTGATATTGCCCCAAGTTTCGATTTGCCGGTTCTCCTGAACCCTTCCCCCGCCCAGCTCGACAGCGCTCAACGGGCATCTTCCAGGCCCCGCGTTCTCCGACGACGAGCAGTTCTGGTATGGCGCCATCGCCGATCCCGAGGGCAACCAGTGCTGGGTCGTCGAGTTCCCGAAGCTCTTCCAGGCGTGAGTCCCCGCACGTTCGACGTCCTCGCGCTCCTCAGGGACCCGGATCCCTGGACGCTCCCGCTCGAGCTGATCCAGGAGTGGGACACGCGCGAGCTCGAGCTCACCGAGCCGGAGCGCAGCGTGTTCCTGGTGGACGCCTACCTGCGCGAGACGCGCCACGGCGGTCACGAGTACTGGTTCGGAACGCCCTACGCCGACGAGGCAGCCGACACCGTGATCGCGCTCCACGAGCTGGGGTTCGCCGAGCACGCCCACATCTGCCGTAAGTCGTTCGTCGTGTGGCCGGACGGGAGCGTGCCGATCGACCACGACGAACGCGAGGAGGTGATCGTCGAGGAATGGCTCGGCGACGATCCGAACGACGTCATGTCGCGGCTCAACGAGCTCGACTCCGCGATGTACGAGGTGGACGAGCGCACCGACGACGTCGCCCTGCAGTACCGCTGGATCCAGGCGCATGCCGCGGACTTCGGCATCGATCCCGACGACGTCCCCCCCATCGAGGACGTGCTGGATCGCCTCGCCGCGGCGCGTGAGCAGTCCCGGGCCGAGCGCGACGCCCGGGATGCCGCGTCCGAGAGCGAGGATGCCGACGAGGCGGAGATCCCCGCGTCGGACACATTCCGCCTGAAGCCCGCGGCGAGCCTGTGGACGTTGGTCGCGGGGGCGATCCTCTCCGCCGCCGCCGTCTGGCTGCTCGGCCGCGTCCCGTCCTGGGTCGGCGGCCTGCTCTTCGGTGCGGGCCTGGCCACGATGGCCATGGCCTGGGTGCGCTACCGCTACCGGCTGCACTTGGGCCCGGAGGGGATCCGCGTGCCGCGACGACCCACGATCCCCTGGGGCACGGTGACCGGCTGCCAGATCCACAGGCTGGGCGCTGCCGGTGGCTTCGAGATCGAGTGCACGGGACCGACCGGCGTCGTGCAGCGCGTATTCGTCTCGCGCGCCCTGGCGCGCTACCCCCAGGCGTTCCGCATGTTCCTGGAGCTAGCCGTGCGCCACGACGCCCCGTGGGGCCTCTCGGAGAGCTTCCAGGCGCTGCGTGAGGCCGGCGACTAGTCGGGCAGCCCCCAGAGCGCCCACGCCGACCAGTAGTACGGGTGCTTCCACTGGGGCTGGTCCATTTTGGAGGCAAGCGGCATGACCCGCCACCCCTCAACCCCGTCCTTCGCCAAGCAGAAGCGCATCTGCGCGAACCGCAACTGGCGGACTCCCAAGGGCGATCTTCTCTGCATCGAGGGCGGCAAGATCCGGACTCTCAAAGATGGGGTGGTGGTTCATTGGGACCACACGGGTGCATGGAACCAGACCGGCGACAACAGCGATGAGAATCTTCGCCCCCTCCATCCGGTCGATGAGCACAAAGCAAAAACCGCCGCCGATCGCCGCGCCTACGACCACACCAACAGGCTGGAAGCAAAGCGCCTCGGGAAGAAGGAGGAGGGGGCGAAGCGAAAGTGGCCGGCGCGCTCGCTCTCCCACCCGACGCTCAAACGGAACTTCAAAGGAAAGGTGGTGGCCAGGCATGGATAAGCAGACCGTCAAGAAACTCGCGATCGGCCGATCCGACACCTTCAAACTGAAGCCCGCCGACATCGTCGTGGTCGAGGGCTTCAACACCCGGATCATGGATGACGAGCTTCGTGCCCACATCGACGGCCTGAAAGCCAGTATCCGAGAGAACGGAGTCCTTGAGCCCCTGACCGTTGCCTACAGCGAAGCCCTGAACCGGACAGAGCTTCGCCACGGTCACTGCCGGCTCACAGCGGTCATGGAGCTGATCGCCGAAGGCGTGGAGATCAAGTGGGTCCCGGCCCAAACCGAGCGCCGTCGCACAAGCGAGGCAGATGCCATCGCGGAGATCGTGCTCCGCAACGACGGCAAGCCGCTCAGGCCTATCGAGCGCGCGATGGTCTACAAGCGGCTGAGCAACTTCGGCTGGACCGACACGGCGATTGCCAAGAAGGTCGGACGCAGCGCCGCCCATGTGGGTCAGTTGCTCCAGCTCACCGCCGCGCCCGAGGCGGTGCAGGAGGCCGTACGCTCTGGCGAGGTCTCGGCTTCGCTCGCGAGCCAGGCCATCCGAGAGCACGGACCTGAAGCGCCGGCGGTGATCGCTGAAGCGGTTCAGACCGCTCAGAGCGAGGGTAAGACCCGAGCGCCGGCACGCCATATCGACACTGGCCCCAAGCGGTCCAAGGACAATTTCTCGATCCTGATTGAGGCGCACAAAGCTATCGCGACCGGGGCAGATGCACCGAGAACTATCGCGGCGCACGCGCTCCAGTCGATCGGAATAGAGATTCAGTCGCCGGCCCTCCCCGTTCGGCCCGGTACGGCGCGCGCGGTTGCCTATACCGACTCACCTGACGACCCCGTCGCCACCTGCACCGCAACGTTCATGTTGGGCACGCGCAACGTACCGTTCAACACCACAACAACCAGCGGGACGGAAACCGTCTCTCCGGCAGAGGACTCAGCCAAGGTATGAAAATTCTGCAAGCGCTTCGCGACCAGGGTCGCGGCCAGGACCTCAACAAGTTACTCGACGCCATTCCTTATGCGCAATTTCTTGGTCTGCAGGTCACCCACCAGCACACCCGTGACGGCACCGAGTTGATTACGGTTCTGCCTTTTCAGGAACATCTGATCGGCAATACCAACCTACCCGCCATTCATGGTGGCGCTATAGGCGCAATGCTGGAAATGACCGCGGTGCTGCAACTTTTGTACGACACATCTTGCGCGCGCCTGCCGAAGACTATCGATATGTCATTCGACTATTTGCGCTCAGCGCGCGGCAAACAAACTTACGGACGCGCCATTGTGACCCGCCATGGACGACGTGT
>JAAAKM020073195.1:104015138-104032361 GCA_010016025.2 Alatinidae sp. Z8VKAUB7J3
CATAGAAGGATGCCGGCCCGTTTCCGAAACTGCTTACAGGCGGGTGCCCAGCATAATCTGAAAGATCACGTCGGAAGCGCCCTCATGCTCCAGATCTTCGATCAAGGCCAGGTCCAACCAGAACTTTGGTGTAACAGCAATGCGTCCACCCAGCGTGCCGAGCAGGCCGCCGTCCGCAACCAGCGGGTTGCCGGTTTCCAGCACTGCGGTGTGCGCGTCGATCTGCGCGTGCAGTTCCAACCACCTGCGCACCGGAAACTGTAATCCCAGATGGGCAATGCCCACCCAACTTTCCTGCGCACGGGGTATCAACTCTCCTTCTCCCAGGTAACTGACCCCACCCCCGAGACTGACGCCCATGCGATAGCCGTTCAGGCTGACAGTACGCTGGTATTCCGCCCATAGTGATACGTCCAGCCCTTCAGAACCAGACAGGTCACGCACGTCCCCGGTCGGAAATTTAACCTGGCCGCGCACCGCCAGAGCGCTGTCCGGATCGGCAAAAACCTGATAACCGGCGAAGGCCCTGACATCACCCAGGGTGCGCACGCTGTTATCAATATCGGCATAGATAATGCCCTCTGATTGCAGGAAATAGTCCAGACGGCCACGACTGGCCAGCGAACGTTCGCCGTCCGGCAAGCCGAACAACTCGTGAAACTCGTCCACCAAACCGTCCAGTTCGCCACCGGAGTGCACAACGGTTCGCCCAAAAATGGGCAAATTTCTAATCTTTAATTTTTGATTGATGCTCAATCAAACTAGAACAAAAGAGTTACTGGCTTAGAAGGTTTTTGATCATCTAAGAGCAAACGACTGAAAGATTCATGCCGCATTGGAACGTAGATAGATATTTAAGTTTCCTTTCGGCTTGGAAACTACATCTGTAAATAACTAGACAAAGAGGATTCCAATACAGAAAGAAAAATTGATTTTAGCTGTATGGATTTTCGACACCCCCAGAAAAGGCCTGTAATTTATTTTTACCTCTTATTGAACTGAAACTTACGGGGCATGTCGGTTAAGACAAAAAATTTTGAAACAAATTTGGTGCATTGATTTGTGACGTCCCAAAATTGGCCGACAAATTTTATTTTCTCAGTTTAATGTAAGCTACAAAAAATACAGCCTGCTCTAAGGTGGTTCAAATTGGTCCTATGAATAAACACAGCAAATTTTGAGAAAAAATGGTTAGATTAATTGACAATGCAAAAGCATGTGCAAAAAATGACTTTTCTCCGAATGGCTTGAAACTTGTAGGATATGTAGAAAAGAAAAAGGTGACCTTAATGATGACAATGATGAGTCAAAGTCTGGTTGCATTAACTCTTGATGCCTGAAACAGACCAATTCTTTTTTTCTATGATCGGCTTGTAACTTAACGGGCATGTATACTGGGAAAAACAAACCAAAGAGGACAAACATTTTGAAAAAAGAAGGTTTTTGTTTTATTGTAACGCCCAAAAATGTGCAAAACGAACAAGAACATTCGAACTTTGCCTGATATTCAAATTGTAATCCGACGTTTGTTTCTTAAGCATAAAATACTAAAAAAAAAAGCCTCAAATGTGCAAAACTGAATTTCTCCAATTAGCTTGAAACTTTCAGGGGGCCTAGTTTCGGCCTATAAAACTACAACGAGGAAAAGTAACTATGATAGAAAAATTAGTGATGTAACGCAATAATTATACTTTTTTCTCACTGATCACTGCAAAACCTCAACGGCACGTAGAGATGGCCAAGGGAAGGTCAATGAAGATACAAAATTTTCGGAACAAGTTTAGTTTTAAGGCATCAAAACAAACTCCATTTAGTAGAGACCTAGACATGTAATTATTCAAATACACTAATTGTCACAAGAAATAAGAACATGAAAAGATGGTTTAACTGAATGGTAGATTAATTAACGTCTCTTTTCAAAGGCTTTTGGATGGAAACGCTTGCTCAATCAGCTTTCTTCCTTTAGCGGTTGGTGTCAGGTGTGTAACCCGTTTATCCTGAGGGTCCTGTTGTTTCCGCAGGAGCTTCTTCTGCTCTAAAACCTTCAACGATTGCGAGACCGTACCCTTCGTCAGTCCCAGATATTCTGTCACAGCTTGCGGTGTATCTGAATAGCGATTGCATCGTGTCAGGTATGTGAGTGCCTCTATTTGTACCGGCTGCAAGCCATACTTCAACCCTAAAGCCCGTGCCTCCATCCGAAGAAGATTGTTCAGTCGTTCTAAAAGGTTCTGTACAGCGCGTCCATTCATGAGACAATTGTATCGTCTCGATACGGTATTGACAAATAGAAATTTCTATGCGATATTTCTAGTTAGTATTGAGTCGATACTATTATCTATTTACAGCATGAAAGGAGGTCAGTAATGAAAAAAGCCATTTTTTATCATGCCGGGTGTCCCGTGTGTGTTGAGGCTGAAGGGATAGTCGCTCAGGCGATTGATCGCAATCAATATGAGCTGGAAATCATCCACTTTTCCCGACATCCTCATCGGGTGGCTGAAGCCGAAGCCGCAGGCGTGAAGTCAGTGCCCGCATTAGTCCTGGATAATCATGTGTTTCACATCAATTTTGGTGCGTCGATGGCCGACGTAAAAACGGCTTCGTGACGGTTTTCGGTCTCTAGTCGAGTAAAACCGTTCTGTAACGTTTGCCTGTAAGAAAAGCACAAAAACTCTAGGCGCGATCAAAAGACTATTCGTTTCTCACTTATATGAAAAAGGAGGAGTAGCGTGAATCGAATTAGGAAGTACGTTCAAGTGTGTTTCGTCATGGGAGTGTGGCTGACCTCGGTATCTTGTGCGACGACCGAATCCCCGGTCGGGAGTGTGTCTCCTTCATTGTATGATCGGTTAGGCGGAAAACCGGCTATTACGGCTGTCGTTGATGAATTTGTTGGTAATGTCGCCAAAGATCCTCGTATTAATGGCCGCTTTGCGACAACGGATATCCCGCGATTAAAAGGACATCTCGTGGATCAAGTCTGTTCCGCTTCAGGGGGGCCATGCACCTACTCAGGACGCGATATGAAAACCACTCATATGGGTATGGGCATCAGTACAGCTGAATTTACAGCGTTAGTGGAAGATTTGGTGATGGCACTGAATACATTCAAGGTTCCGAAAGCCGAGCAAAACGAGTTGCGTCAGTTAAGTACTCGTTGATCGATTGGTTTCCGAGACATGGAAGCTTCGTATTATCGATAAGACTCCAAACCGCTTTTTCGAAGTCTGGTCCGAAAAAGTCCTTGAGTTCTGTTCCAAGTCTAGAAAGTGCGTCGAGCATATTTTCGACACTAGAATCGCCTGTAAAGTGTTGCTTTAAGAAGTTAACGAGAGCTTCAAGATTCTGGTAGCTTGGATCGCTGAGATATTTAGTCAGGTATTGTCCTTCCTGCTCCATGAACTTTAGCATCGCTTCCATCGACTTAAGCTGTGATTCTAGCATTTGAATTTGCCGCTCAAGTGATTCAATCATGTTGTTTTCTGAGTCTTTTACAAGAGACTGCATCTTTCCTGCAGCCGCAAAAATTGCGTCACGTCCTTGCGTTGAGTTAGGATCTTTAGCCGCTGATGCTTCTTCCTCTGTACCACCAACAGCATTCTCTTCAGTTTTGCCCTCATCGTCATCTTCTGTTGGGTCGAGCTTTTTAGACTCTTGCGCTAGCATTGAAAAGAGTGAAAGATCAGTATGAGGTCCTAATTGAGCTGAATAAGCTTCAGTAAAACCCTGAGTTTGCTCTGACTCACCTAGATAACGTTGAGAAAGTAGGCTTGCCAATGTATTAGGATCTCCTGCTCCATTTGGAGCTCCTTTACTCAATGAATCAACTTGTGATGAAAGTGTTTCGATGATTTGTGATAAGCGCTGCTGCTGTGTGTCAAGGTCATTTGCTTGTTTCGAAAGCATACTAAGTGTTGTCGGATTAATCGCCGATGCTGCGCCATTTAAAGCACTGCCCAAATGCAAGGCAGATGCTGAAGTCAAACTAAGAGAAGGATCTTGTGCTTTACTTGAAGTTGCCTGACTGCTTCTCGCTCCAGCCAGTGCCTGTTCTAGTTCCTGTTGTTTATTATTAATTGCTGTATTTGACATTTTTAAAAACCTTATTTTTGTTCTGTCAGTCCCGGTTCTTTTCGCTAAAAAAGGCCGTTATGCCGGGGGAGGGTTAGCATAACGGCCACTTTAGACCAACTTGATCTAAAAAGATGGAAAAAAGGTTATTTTTACGAGCCAATCAATTTGTTTGCTTGGCTAATTCCTGCAATAAGCTGTACGACTTCAGACGTCTTACTGAGGTACGTATCAGTTTGCTGACGTGTTTCGCTTGCAATTCCTTGCGCCGTTTGAAGTGCTGCGTTTGCATGGCCGTGATCGACGCGTGGCGCATCGAGGACGGCCGGGCGCGCAACACGAAGAAGCGCTACCGCGCGCCGGTCGATCGCGCCGGACGCTTCACGTTCACGATCGGCGGGCGACCGGCCGAGCCCGTGTCCCTCTTCGAGATCGACGGCGCCGACGTGAGGGTCGAGCGCTGGTACGTGGAAGGAGCCGAGTCCGCTCCGCTCCAAGAGGGGCTTCCGGCGCTGCGGGCCACCATCGACAACCGCCCCGACGCGGTGACGCACGTCGTACTCGTCGTCGTGCCGACGTTCCGCCTGCAGGGCATCGTCGTCGACGAGCACGGTAGGCGGCAGAAGCATGTCCAGGTGACGGTCATGCGCGTCTCGCCGGGCCCCGGGGGCTCGAACGTCATGCCCCGCGCCATCCATACCGACGAGGACGGTGCGTTCGACATCGGTCCGTTCGACGTGGAGCCCCCGAAGCAAGGCAGCATGCTCGAGACGATGCTGCGGGTGTCGTTCCGTCAGCCCGGGTTCTCGCTCCTACGGCTCGATCCCTGGTCGATCGAGCCGCGCGATCGATCGGACGTGCGCGTCGTGCTCGACCGCGGGGTGACGCTGGCGGGCTCGCTCGTCGATCCGGACGGACGCGCGCTGCCGGGGGTCGTCGTCGAGTTCGAGTACGGAAGCGACTGGCAGCTTCGCAAGGCCACACGAACCGACGCGCAAGGCCTCTGGTCGCTGAAGGAACTCCCGCGCGGGAAGGCGCGCGTGCGCGCGCTCGCATTCGCCCACGGCTGCAAGGTCAGCCGCGACATGGAGATCACCCGGGACGACCACCGCGTGGAGCTGGTGGCCGAGCCCGTGCCCAGGCCGCACCCCTCGAGGCTCCACAGCGTGCTCGGGCTCACGCTTGCCGAAGTCGACGACGCCACGCGCAAGGCCTACGAGCTGCCGGACGAGGTGCACCTCCTCATCCTCGAGGTGCCGGAGGACCACGCGAAGCTGGGCATCGGGACGCTCGAGCCCGGCTACGGCCTGTGGATGGTGGGGGACACCGGCGTCACCAGCTTGGAGGAGGCCGTGAAGCGCCTCGTGTCCCTGTCGGGCCTGGTGCACCAGAGGCCCGTGCGGCGGTTCGGTCCGCCGCGCGTGCGCGTGGTCTACACCTTCGCGAACGAGCGCATGCGGGGGACGAACACGCAGCACAGTCAGGTGACCGAGGACGACAGCAAGGAACTCGTCAACTAATAAATTCGAGAGGATTGTTTTGCAAAGGCGATGAAAAGTTATTAAGAAAAATAAAATTAAAAGAAGGTTCTTTTCTTTATCCAGCCGAAAAAACAACCAGAGATATCACAAATCACCCCCGACTTCTTCAGCAAGACTACAAGAACTACAACTTAGTGAGCATGGGAGAAAAGACCTATGCCGTCAAACGCTCACTTGGAGCGATAGACTTAGCAGCTCTGTCGCCGAGCCAACTACATAGCCTCAGTCAGAAGCAAAAGATCCTTGAAAGCGAATCCCTCCAAAATCTCAAACGGATTGTGGATCGAAAAATTGTGAATTTTTTGCTCTATGTTTTCAAGAGGATAGTCCGCAAACTGGATAAATATTGTCATTTTCGTTACACTCGCGCAAACGACTAAACTCTATAAAAATTTTTCCATTTTCTGCAAACGGAGACACCATGCGCGAACCGATCAAGAAGTCTGTCAAAGAAGCTATCCAAGCCATTCAGACTTTGGCCTCTGAAGAAGGGCTGGAGTTTCTAGAAAGTCTTTCTTGGATGATTATCGACACCTATCGGCAAGGAGGAAAGCTTCTCATTGCAGGGAATGGTGGAAGTTTATGCGATGCGATGCACTTTGCGGAAGAGATGACCGGTTTCTTTCGGGCAAAAAGACAAGCTCTTCCTGCGATAGCTCTTGCCGATCCGGGGCATATGAGTTGTGTTGCCAATGATCTTTCCTTTGATGACGTCTTTGCAAGAGGTGTCGAAGCTCATGGGAAAAAAGGAGACATCTTTATCGCTCTCACAACGAGCGGAAATTCTGAGAATCTTTTTCGAGCGGCGGAAGCAAGTAAGAAAAAAGGACTCAAAACTGTGGCTTTTTTGGGGAAAACAGGGGGTAAAATAAAAGGCCTTTGCGACTTAGAATGGATCGTTTCTGGATTCAAATACTCCGATCGCATTCAAGAAGCGCACATGGCCGCGATTCATATTGTAATTGAAATGGTCGAAGCGGAGCTGATGCAACATGCAGAAGAAATCGATCTCGAACCAGCGGGAGCCCACTAAATCTATGACAGTCCAACTGGAATCTTACATCACCGACCATATTGAGGGGCGGCGGAAGTCCCCATTTGTCCGAGGAGTTCTGCATGGTCTGAGCAAGCTTTTTAAGTTTGGAGTGAGCCTCCGTAACTTGGCATTTGATTGTCGACTCCTCAAAGAGACGCCAAAGGGTCGCGTCTTCCGGTGCTTTGCTGAGGTCGGTTGAGGTCATGACCGATGAAGCCCAGGAGGGTAAGCGACTATAGTCGGTGGCAAAACCCGGTGAGACCAAAACAAACGTAAAAGCCATCCAAAAGTGCTTGTGCATTACTGACCTCCCGAAACAATACCGAGCGTTTGGGCGCCCACTTCATCCATCCATGCGAAGAAAAATTTTAGTTGTTTTTCGGCTTCGGCTTTCATGATGTCTTTCTTTAAAACGACATCGCGGCGAATCGTAATCTGATTCCCCTCCTGTTTGGTTCGGAAGGCGACCATGCCGACCTCGTTTTCCTTCTGCCAATTGGGAGAACCCTTGATGTGCCACCCCTCGGGAACCGTCATCCTGGTTTGATCAATTTGGGTGAAACAATGGTCCATGATGATGGGCTGGGTTCGGTTCGGAGGCCAGACGGTAGGCGCGGACAGCGGCATACTGCTTCCCGGGAAGGGATCGATGGCCAACCATGACGGATCTGTATCTTCGGGTACGGGCTTGGCTTCAACTTCAAGAATCACCGTGCCATCCAAAGTATCCGCACCGCTAATCGCCACTCGGGTCACTTCGTGATCACTGAGTCGGTCTTGCCAATACTTTTCCAAATAGCGGTTTTGTTCTGGTTCCCCTTTGACGTAATAGCGAGATTTTTCATAGGCGTTGTACACACCACTGGCACTGATTTTCACGGAAAAGGAGGTGTTGCCTTTTTCGTCCATATCCATCTGGTATTGGCGGATTTTTTTGTGTTGATCCGGGCCATAACGAGGGAGTCGGGTATAGGAGATATCCCAGTCATTCATGGGATCAACGGCCAAGCCGGTAGCGCCCTGAAGCGTGTAAGGAATATGACCGGGTGAGTATTGGGGATACTGCAGACAGAAGGGGACCCACCCTTGACCTCGTTTGACAGCATAGATGGGAAAGCTGGTGTAAAGACTAAAAGGTTGCATGTCATCCGGTCGAAAAGGCGAATCGAAAATGGATTTCGTGAGAATCATTTGTACCGGCAATTTCAAGTCTTTGGCCACCGCATAAAAGACATATCCCAAATGGGTGGGCGATGCGAGGCCTCGTTCGAAAATCTTGGCCGAATTGAAGACACTCACTTCCTTGAGTTTTTCGTCGCTAATCCTGCTGCGATCTTGAGGGGACAACAGATCGGTAGAAGCGACTTTGGCGTGGAAAGTGGTCTATATTATTTAACAGTGCATTTAATTCTTACAAATAAAGAAGAAGGTATACAATATATTTTCCAATGTCGAGGGGGGGGGGCAAATTGTCTTTTTTTTCAATTGTTTTCACTGAAAACTCAAAAAGGCTTGTGATCTATTATGATTAATTGACATTGCAACAGTAGAATGTTTACTGCCTAGTGTGTCCATTCTAAAATAGCAGCAGCAAAAAAAAACGCTTGGTAAAAAATGCCAACCCCGTCTTGGGCCTTAAGCCTGAAAAACAGGTTGTTTTTTTTAGTCTTTACTTTCTAGAGCTCGGAGGGCAAACAATAGAAGTAAAAAAAAATGCCCTTTGTACAAGTTTCTCAAAACTATTAATCATCAACACGGACACTATTTTTCAACTGCAGCTTATCATTAGTTGCATGATTGATATCAACTCATTATTGAGTTCTTTTATTGTTATTGTTAAGCTCTTTTATTTTGAAAATTTATGTTATTTTCAAATGTTTATTCCATGGAAAAACTTGAATAAGTTTTGAGGTTTTTCATTGTTAAATATTTAACTATTATTATTAATATTCAGATCTTTTGATTTTCATGCTAAAGAGAAGGAAACGATTGAGGATTACTTTTTTTATGGTTCTTAGAAAATGATTGTCAAGATCCTGGGAATAAATAGTGCCGTAGACGCTCTGGAAATATACCTATGTGATTTTTTTAGATTAAAGAAAAAGGAAATGCTGGTAAAAGTCCTAGTGAAATGAAATGGAAGTCCTAGAGAATAATAAATATAAAGACGAAAAAGCTAAAAATAACGTCATCGATATTTTTGTAATTTCCTTTATTAAAAAAATGCTTTATGAGTCTACTGCTCCTGAGGATCCTCCCAGAGGCCACTCAGCGTGTCCCCAGGTGGTGATTTGGATACGCCGTACAGACATGTAGGATATCTCCATAGGACGTACGGAACAAGGGTGGACCTTGTCGCTGGGATTCCATAGTTGAACCTGGGGCACCATCACCCGGGGCCATAAATACAGGTGGAAGAAGAAGAAGGCCCCTCAGAAGTACACTCAACAGGGCCCACCTTAGTGTCCACACGCCCCTTGAGATACAAACCTTCTCCCAGTAATGGGTTAAATTGCATGGTGACACAGAACACCATCATAGGAGAATCCTCCATAGGAGGACAACTGCGACAGGGTGCAAGATCCAGATCTATGGACAGTAAAAAATCTTGCGGCTCAAAAATTGCTTGCTTTTTTTTAGTGTCTTGCCCCCCTCCCCTTAAGTTTTTGTAAATTGACGCCCCTGATGTTCAAGTGTGTCCACCTTTTGTACAGAATCCTTTTTGTACTGTGGGTTGACCCGCGATGAAAGAGGATTAGAGGATCATAACATAACACCCAGGGTCAATCCTACTCATTGTGCCCATGGGAAATCTAAATAATTGTGAGTCTCGATATAATTTTACCCACTTTTGGAGTCTAGTAGTAAAGGGTCATTTGGCCAGCTCCCCCTTATAGGAGCACCTTGACCGGTTAAAGCAGGCCACCCAGAACGCATTATATTAAATTGCTGACCTAACCACCTGTAAAAGAAATATTTAATTGAAATATATCTGCATAGTTACTGTTTATCTCGCTCAGGCTAAGCTGATTATCTCCGATTAGACACAGAAAATCGGTTTTATTACAGATCGAGAACTAAGTGTGGTCGCTATAACACGAAAGTACCACAAAACTTATTGGCTCTCATTGCAGGCTGGTTGGTTGATTCCAAAGTTAAAACGTAAACGACTGACGTAAAGTAGATAATTAGATACTAATGTTTGAAAAGCCTTTGGGGGGGGGGGTGAATTTAAAAATTGCATATTTTCAAAAAGCGCATCCCCCATTCGAACCTTGCATACTTGTACACAGTCTTCCAATTTCAAATTGGTGTGATCTTGATCCCCACTTCCTGGTTGCATTAATAGTCCTCCGCCCAAATTTTATTTCGTAAGAAAAAGCAAACTCAAATAGCTGATGTCGTTTAGGCTTGTTCAAGCATGATAGAACTCAGTCAAACTTACAACTTGCCATTAATTGTCTTTTAGAAGCTTATACGGAAGTTGTGGTATTTGGTATCAACTAGAAGTTAAGATGAGTCACTTTTTATTTGCAGAAAATTATTGGTCTTCTGGCTCGGACTTACTTTATATTTTATGCTTCTTAACGTTTTTCCATTGTCTCTTAACCTTTCCTTGTTTTTTCTCATAATATTATCTAATCGTTTACATTTTCTTACAAACGTTTTCTCGTCAAGTAGTTCGTTTTCGTCACAATATGCAGACAAATCCACTGGGAGGGTTTGGGGCCGCTCTCCTCCTCTCTCAAATTTCCAAATTTTCAAGTCTCCTTCACCCCCTCTAAGTAATCGTATATATTTCTCGCAACATACTGCTTTCTTTCGGAATCAAAAATTGTGTTGACCATTGTAATCATTCAACCGCGGGTGAGAATGCCACCCCAAGCAAGAACTAGATCCTTTTCTTATTTGTAATCGAAGCTACGTACTGAATACTATAACTCCTTCAAAACGTTAGTAGGCCCGCGGCACTTTGCCACACTATAACTTTATGTTGGCTAATGCTATTACAAAGATGTTCGGCACATTTATAATTGAACTCTTCTCTAGCAAATTGACAGATAAAAATTTTTATTTTGGCGTGAATGACGTCATCTATGGCTATGAAATGTTGCGCAACAGGCTTTTAAACATACTTTTTGAATTACATTTTCATTTCTTAAGGTCTTTTAGTATCTCTAGGGTATTCCTGCATTGCATGTATACGGTTTATTTAGGTAAGATATTTTAGATTTTGAAAAATTATTTTACAAAACGTATTAGTTTTGAATTTACCGAGTTGGTTTTTTAATTATAATCCACCATTTTTTATTTATTTTGAGCATTATGGCTAAAACGTATCCATCAAACATAAAAAATATAACTCTTAACTCACTCTTGGTACAAAATTCATCTAAAGATGATATTTTCTTATAATTATTTTGCATATATAGTTATATAAGGTTCTCCAGCGAATTTCACCTTATTGAACAACATATTTTTTCAATTTTTTGCAAAATTTCAAAACATTTTGCATTTGTCACTTATCACATTTGAGAATAGGAATTCTTAAAATTATTCCCTCTTACTTTAGTCCTACAATAATTTTGAAATTCAACGATCTTGGACAAGACAGGTATTTTCTTAGGTAAAGCCATAAAATTAAGGAGTAGACAATATCTTACAATCTGCCTTTTTTCTTTCAAATTCATATATAAAAAAACTTTATGTACGTCACCTTTTAATATAGACTAGAAGAGAAGTAAAACCACTACTAGGAAAAATAAAAGCAGAAGTTGTCTCACTCCTCAATTGATCAAAATGTCGTATGACACTTGTAGTGTCTGATCCGAGCGCAAAGAAAGACTAAAAAACAACGATCGATATTCAAATGTGTATCCTTATGCGAGATACACCTGTATCTTGTCTACGAAATCAAATATACATGAACTGATTTACAACGAGTCTCTATCTCTACATATCCACATTTAAGGTATAAATTCGTCACATTACATCATTATCAATCTGTAAAGCTAAGCACATTTGTGGCCATAAGGGCCTTAAATATGTTGGTTTTTGAAATGTGTTCTGGATACTTGAATAGTATTTTTGTTTTTGCTTTTTATGTTTGCCAAGCTTTTTTTTTGTTTCTAAGAAATGTTCGCCTCAAACAAGTGGGGTGTTTGCACCCCTCAAACCTTGATTGGTTAGAGTGTCATTTGTGCTGTACTCAAACTAAATAAATAGCTTAATTGAAAGTTTAATCTAGGCAATGGATACTTCAGGCATTTGAAAGGTATAGATTTAAAAGCAAGAAGCAGTTGATTGAAGACTAATAAAATCGAATTTGTTTTTATAAATGTCCTGAACGCAAAAATCCTATAATTTTGTATAGTATTCGTTTTTAATTTTAAAACGAAAGAAGACATTTTGAATTTTGAAACGAAAGAAGAAAAGTATAGCAAATTAATGTTAGTTCAAATAAAGCATAAATGACTTTCGGGATGGGGTCGCTGTGGGGCTGCTGGGGTCTCGGGGATCACAGCTGCCATCTGATTGGTGTAGAACCTAAAGTAGGGCATTAAAAGTTATATTCCTTTGAATTAGCTCTTTCCCAACTTTCTCGAACCATTTATTTTAAATGATGACTGATGACAAGAAATGAAACACGGGAGACACTTTGCACTTTATTAAGTCTGCTTCGTTATATTGACGACGAAAACGGCAACCTAAAATTAATGTTTGTTTGAATAAAGCCCAAATGACGCAAGCTTTTTGGCGTGAGGTGCTGTGTGGCTGCTGAGGTACCCAAGGTCACAGTTGCCCTCTGACTGGTGTCGACCCTAAAATAGGGTATTAAAATATATAATTTGCGTTTAAATTGGCTCTTTCCCAACTTTTTAGAACCATTTTTTTTTTAAATGATGACAGCTGAAAAGAGAATTTTAAAGATAGATTTCCTATCGAAAAGAAAACTAGATGCTAGAAAGGAGGTAATAAAATTTAACGATCTTTAAAGCTTTTTTCAGTTCATCATAATTTGACGCAAAGTTTATGCAGAGGCCAGATCATAAATTAGAATAGTAAAATCATGGTTTTATTGAACTTTCAAATGTAGTTTCTTGTCGATCGATTAGGATCAAAATTTGTCCACGAGCGTTCCTTCAGTGTCAAGGTAACTGTTTCCATAACTGCACCTAAAATTTTTTTTTTTTTAGAGGGAAACTGACCGAAAATATTCCATTTCGAGCAAAATCCTTTTTTGCTAAGCTTTTGAAATAATTCACGACAATATGGATATTCCACAACATCTGGCAGGTATGTAACAGATTGGGGTTACCGGTTACATTTTTGACTTATTTCGATAGTTATTCATCTATCACCTAACTACGAAGTTCAACGGACCCGCTTTCTGGGCTCCGCTACACTGTTTCGTTGGCCTCTATGGATTTATTGACGACAGACCATACGCCTACCATGATATTGCATAATTTCGTAGCCATGCCCACACGATGGGATATTTCTATCTTGTAGCTATCAATATGAGCCCCATCGAAACCTGGGCCAAGGAAAACGCCAAGACCATTGCCTGTTCGTGAAGACCCAAGAGATTGATTTGTTGCGTGGCTAAGTTGGCTGAACTGCTTTAGGCAAAATTCCATAAAGTCCACAGCCTCAAAATTTACCCCCATTGATTTGTGGTGGCGCTTCAGATCTCTGATGGATTTATTCACCGAATATTTCCTGTTCAAAAATTTTTGGTAGACATCAATCCGGCGATCAGCACAGAGATAAGCAAGTGCTATGGTTTCCATCACCTGCCTTTGAGTGTTACCAGACGGAGCAAGAAATTCTGATAGGAAAAGCTGCATTGACTGTAACTGTAATGAAATCACTGACAACATTAGGTTTATGCAAAGGTCTTCGCGTTCATGCTTGATGTCCGATTTCATGAAATGATCGTGCCATAAGTGCCAACCCTATAAAGCTTCGGCTATCGAAGAAGCAAAGCCCGAGACTTCCCTTCTAAAAGTTCGCAGGAACAGATGCCGAACCTCGGCAGAGTCCTGAGAAAGCAGCTGAAGGGTTTTTTCCTTAAGGTCATTGAGTGTCGGAGTCATTGAGTCTGTTCATTCTTGTAAGATTTCTCATAGAAGATCGTTACATTTTTCCATTTTGGGAAATACGAAGGAGCGTCGGTAGTACTCTCGGGAAACCCTATTATTATCTGATTGTGCAAAAAACGCCGCAGGAAAATTGTTGTAAACTGCTTTCTCGGCGCATGTGGTACGGCCGAGACGCACAGATGAATTCGGAGAACCGGCGAGCACTGCCTGAGTCTCGGACACCACAAGTGTCCGAGCGAGTTGCGCAGCCGCCGAATTCATCGAGCATCGCAAGGGATCCGCAGGCCTTGTTCTGAACAAGGCCGAAGGGCCGTGACACCGCGCCAATGGTTTTGGGTTCTTTTGCCGAAACAAAAGAACCTCGACCGCCGGGGCGAACTCAGTCATCTGCTTCCGGAAAGTTGTGGCTTGGCAGTGGAACGTCAAGCTGAACTCGCCGTTCATGCTCAGGCGAACCTGGCCGATCGAAAGGTGACTCTTGTGCAGGGGGACTTGCGCCAACTGTTCCCGAGGTCAAAGGTCTTCGACCTCGTCGTGACCAATCCTCCCTTTTACGAGGTCGGACAAGGTCGGCTCAGCCCCGATCCGGTTGTAGCCGCCGCCCGGCACGCACAGTTCGGCAATGTTCTTGACTTTGTGGCGGTGATTACCGCGGCTTTGACGAACTCCGGCGTGTTTTGTTGTATTTTGCCGCCGCGCAAAGCAGTCCAAGTATGTGCGCAATTGCGCCGCCAGCAATGGTTTCTGATCCAAAAGGTCGAAATACGTTCTTTTGCCGACCGACCTGTCCTTCGCGTTTCTCGCGAACGGCGCGTCGCCCTATTGAACGAACTTTGGTTACCCATCACACCCACGGTGAATTTTCCCGAGCTTGCACTTCATTTCTCAATCACTCCGGTTCCTGGCGAACAATGCCTTAAAGCTTTGGGCTAATTCGTTTGCATTGACCAAAAAGCTTGATAAAATTGAGCTTCATAACCTTTTTTAAAGGGGAAAATTGTTTGAGGAGTATCTTATGAGATCTTTGCGGTTTGTGATCGCCACCATGACGGCGCTCATTTTGATATCCTGTTTTAACTCCTCCGAAGTGAAAATCGGGGTGATTGTTCCCCTGGAAGGCAGTCTTGCCGATTACGGTTATCAAATTCGTTCCGGGATCCAAATGGCCTATGACGAAATCGGGGCTGCGAAAGGCCAGCCTCAGGGATTTAAGAAAAATTTCCAACTCGTCATGAAGACCGAAAAAGAAGATTCGGACCAAGTGGTTCAGGTGTTCAACGAATTGAAAGAGGAAGGGGTTACGGCCATAATCGGTGCCACTTCTTCGGCCAATACTTTGACCCTTACACCGCTTGCCAATGAAGCGAAAATCGTGCTGCTGAGTCCCGCCAGTTCCTCGCCAGACATCAACCAAACCAATGGTGATTTCGTCTTTAGGAACTATCCTTCCGATACTTTGGAAGCTCAGAAGCTGGCCAATGTCATTTTCCAGAAATGCCGGATGCAAAAAGTATTAATGGTGCGGTCTTGCCTCGCCTTCAGTGAAGGCATTACCTACGAACTCCTGAAGTTTGGTCGGGCCAACAGTAAGCAAATTAAGAGCCTAACTTTTTTAGTATTCAGTAAATCTTCTAGGACAGTAAAAATTTTTTTATTATATTACATGATAACCATTCATACTTTATACTTATAAATCTGGTCATTAAAAGTTCTTCTTCAAACAGCCAGTAGCCATTAGCTAGCCTTGATCCTCTAGGCAGATCAGTTGACGTAGAATTACATAGGTTGACTGTTCATAAGTCAAATCCTTAAATCTTGATTTACATAATTCTAATATTATTTGACTTTTGAAGCACTCGATTGACCTTGCACATTGAAAATTTTTAAAGGTTTGTAAATTCACAAGGCAATCCAGTAGAAATAAGGATTAATACCAAATAATGAGGATAATAGGCCACCAGAAGGTCGGACTCTGGATATTGAAGAATAATTTTTACGTTACTCTGCTTGATTTCCGTGCTGAAACCTATTCAATAAATTTTATTGCTCAAATTCAAAAGACCTAACATACAATAGAAATATTTATAACCTCTTGACCTTGATTATTTGTAAATTATTATCAAACCCAGTAATTTAGCTTCTTTTTAATTTGATTCATTGTTTCCTTTTCACAAATTTTAGCCATTTTTAATCTGAAAGATACAATAATAAAATCGTTAATAGTTTATTATTATTATCAAAAACATGTTCCATGGATGAAGGATGATATATTACCAAAAATTGTGTGTTATGCAGTCACCTTGTGCCCAATACATATTACAATATGACACAAAACATGTATCACAACAAAATTCACCATGATATCACAGCACAATAGCCCAACGAATAGGAAGTGAAGAGGTTGTAAGACGATATTTAGAAGAATAGGTAGTTCATGTAAGGGAACAAAGAGTGAGGATCTGAGTTAACTAGAATTCAGGAAGAGTAGGCAAAGCTGCGTGGACTTCTGACGGATTTGAGTTCTAATGTGTTTTTAGTAGTAGCAGCAGCAACATGTCATAGAATCATCACCGGAGATCAAGTAGCAGCAGCCATGAGTGCCACTATGGAGTGCCCAATGGAGGGGGTGGTAATATTCCACCCTTATTAAAATGAAGACAATGAAAAGTTATTTGGCCCCTGTGTGTTTAACCGCTCCCTCATCCCTTTTACTTTTAGATCTACTTAAAACTAAGTCAGTATAATTTTAATGAAGACAATAAGCACATTTAGTTCTTTAATTTAGTATTATCACATCTACTCTATGGATATTCCTCTCCTAGCCTCCTCTTGGGCTAATGAAATTTTTTCTGTATGATTTCACAGTGAAATAATTTATGATTCACACTCATTATTTTCAAAGTTACCTGCAATTGACAATCAAATTTTTGTTTGCACCAGGATACCTTTTCCCCATCACCGCTCCGTGACCATATTTCTGGTAATGAGGGGTATATTACTCTCAATATTCAAGATGAAGCAAAAACGGACTTCAAGAAATTCATTTGATAACAATTGCTTACAATTGCTCCTTTTTAGTAATATCCGAATACGGTGTTACGAGTTGCTCTCCTCCGATAATGGAAATTCTAATATAGTATTCATGAAACATAAAAAAAAAAATGTCAAACTTGTGTTTTTTCTTCATAGAACAAAGAAGCTCGTTGTCAACATAAAATTTATCTAGCAAAAAATTTTTTTGCATTTTTTGCTTTGACTTAAGAACATGGCTAATTAAAGTGACGTTGAGACAAAATACGGTAAATTCGTTCGAGCAAGATCGACCCACGACGTCGAGAAATCTGATGTGAAATGTGACTCGCGTGTCTGATAGAAGGAAAGATTCCACAAGTCTCCCTAGAAAATTCCTTGAAAATAATAAGTAGAAAAAAAAGGGACTTACCTCCTACCTCGCTTCATTTAAAAG